>CM055271.1:53093211-53190864 GCA_029237695.1 Conchocele bisecta | reverse complement strand
CTAGTGTACCTTAGGCCCGGCTCTGTAATTTTAGTAATCATAACGCGCATGAAGGCCGGGACCAGCAGGGTTCCGGTCTTACGATTACTGAATTAACGAGCCGGGCCCGAGGTAAATAATTCACTTCTGTTGGTTGAAAAGATAGCGAGTGTTATACCTTCTAGATATTTAATATCGGAGTAAAATTTGGTATGATTTAAAGAGGCTTTCTCGTTCATAAAACAAAGTGCCTGTGGTGTAAAAGGGCTGGACAACCGTACATGCCAACGATGGCCTCCGTGGTGTATTCCAGACTGTCCAGCTGGCACACCGTCGTGGGGTTGGACAGTCGGCTTGTGTTTAACGGGATCAGGCTCACAACTGAAATATACTGGACTATATAGTGATGGAGGATCCAAGTACAACACTGGCCGATTGAGTCCGCAAACAAATCAAAGTACTGAAATAACTCAAACTGTGTCGCCAGACAAAAATGGTAGGAAAGTGTGCCTGCCCCACACTGATGATGCCTCCATTGGCAGCCTTTATAACAATCTTGATCTGGTGCGGGGTGCATTAATTACACCCGTCGTAGACATACATATTATATACAAAATTGAAGCATAGAGACGTACCTTTAAGTTGATATATTTACCATCAAAATAGGTTATTATAAACTATGAATTACCACCGTTTATAAAAGTTCCGTTTTTATCACACAATAAGTACGAGTTCAGGCGAATAAACCTGCCCGCAAAAATGACGACCGACAGACATAATTAATGCTTCTAAACAGAGATAAATAAAATGGCGGTACCAAAAAATAATAACATACAACGGACGTTGACTTAACTGTAGCTGATGATACAGTAAATGTATATACATGTGGCTGGAGACATGGGGCTTATAGGATTTGCGACCAGTGCAGATCCAGATCAGCCTGTGCATCCGCACAGTCTGATCAAGATATAAACTGTTCGCCATTCCATCAATGAAACACCCTCCATGTTTCTAACAAGAACTATAGCTCATTATCAGATACAGGAGGGTGCTATTTGATCAGGGGCTACACTGATCACACAAAGCTTCATTTATCCAGTCAAAGAAACATGTTAAGCATTCAACAACATCTGGGGCCCGTTTCACTAAACTTCGTACGACTAAAATGTTCGTAAGTGCAAAATGTTGATAGACTGTAAATATCACATTAGCAATGTTTTCTTATAAACAATTATTGGATTTATATTTATTGACCATAGGCTGCATATGCAGCCTATGCTCTATAAATGTAAATACATTAATTGAAATTTCCAGACGATCCTAAATTTGTCGTACGGAGTTTAGTGAAACGGGCCCCTGTACCGCAAACGTATCGATATACAAGACACGGTCTAGCTAGCGATTCATGATAACCGAAGACCATTGTGACCGCTTTCCGGAAACATATCCATTGCAAGTGCAGTTTAAATAAATGTAATTGACATTCAAATGGCTACATGTATTTCATGTAAATGGACATTATTATATATCGTACTTTCGTTTCCCATTGAAACACAATGCACGCAAGACGTCAATACTGTTCCTTCATGACGTCTCGTGAGGTCATATTGGTCAGTGCCGCCGGAACTAC
Source organism: Conchocele bisecta (assembly GCA_029237695.1). Taxonomy (NCBI): domain Eukaryota; kingdom Metazoa; phylum Mollusca; class Bivalvia; order Lucinida; family Thyasiridae; genus Conchocele; species Conchocele bisecta. The sequence goes on along the minus strand of CM055271.1, from coordinate 53,189,255 downwards.
GCTTCACATCGCAAATCAAATAACCGATAATTATTCAATCTCAGTTACAGAACATATATAGTTACGGAGCGTGCAATATCGTTGCGCGGCGGAACGAATGGCATATATACAGATAAGAATCAATCAACTAACCTTTTTGGTATATAAATACATCATTCGCAATTTATATGCGCTTCAAAAAATATACAGAATGTAAATATAATAAACGAATTAGTGGTGACTTAGAAGAACTATTATCGAAATATATTGTTGCATTGATTACATGGCCGTAAGAGTTGGGCAGGTTTCGTGAAACAGACAGTAGGTAACGTTTCGCCAATGAAAAACAATACCAGAACCGAATAAGGTCTTAAACTTCTGAACCGCTGTTACGCCCCCTTTCGCAGGTGCGTTTTATGACAATACATAGTATATGATAGTTGCTGGCAGTAAGTCACCCTGTAAATATCCCGTACTGACCGTAGCATACGCTACAGATGGTACGGGAGTTTTGCAGCGTTACTCACCGCAACTATGTATACATGTAGGGATGCCGACTAAGAACGGTTACTACATTACTATATACATACATGTGTTAACCATTAGAACCCGAAAGCCCGCTATATCGGTTTATGCAAACAGTGCAGATCCAGATGAGCCGGCTCGTAACGAGCCGTCTCATCAGGATCTGCACTTTTTGCAAGTAATTTTCACCCCTCTGTTCATAAAATGTATGGACTAATCCTGGGACAAAAATGTATGTATGGTCCCTGCCTAGTCATTTTTGTGACGATTGGGTTGGTTGCAGAATTAACATATCAAAATCCTTTCCAGTTACATAGGGGTGAAAGGGTTAAGTCACATTTCCATGGTGCACAGTAGAAGTCGTTTACTTATTATGGCAAGCCGAATTCACGATACTTCCTCAAACCCGGGTTTGGGGAACTAGTGCGCACTTGGCGCTTACACTCGGTCTAAGATCCAGTTAGTTGCGAACGTTAACTCTTGCAATATATTTCCATACCGTCCGTCTGGCTACAGACGGCAACGGGAGTAGATTGCAAGAGTTACCGTTCGCAACGCAGATCCAGTGCCTGTATGACCGCCTGTGGGCCGTTTCACTAAACTTCGTACGACTAAAATGTTCGTAAATGCAACATTATGATAATCTGTAAGTTTCACATTAACAATGTGTTCTTGTAAACAATAATTGGATTTACATTTATTGAGCATAGGCTGCATATGCAGCCTATGCTCAATAAATGTAAATCCATCAATTGAAATTAATAGACGATCCTAAATTTGCACTTACGAACATTTTAGTCGTACGAAGTTTAGTGAAACAGGCCTCTGTTGCGTTCAAGGGGAAACTACTCACGTATGCCGACTAGCTCTATTACGTCAACGGCTGAACACGAGCCGGCACACACACGCCCACGGTCAGCTTGATGGGCAAGGGCGTGTCCCCGCCCTGAAACAGATGCGTAGTCATATTTCAGTCATATGTTTTTATTAATAAAAACAATATGGCTACAATATAACTGAGTATTATATTATTTTCTGCAAGTCTAAAAGAGGGTGTCGCTTCGTGATAGGATCGCATAGTTTAACCCTTTCACCCCTAAGTAACTGAATGGGCTGCGATATGTTAATTTTGCAACCAATCCAATCATCGCAAAATGATTTTCAGACTATTCCATTTATAAAAAGGGGGTATTTGTTGTTCTCAAAAATATGAAAATTACTTTCAAACATTGCAGATCCTGATGAGACGGCTCGTTACGATGTGGCTCATCTGGATCTGCACTGTTTGCATAAACCGCTATAGAGCAATACACAAACTATACGTACTGTCTGTTCCACATTTTGCTGCTGACGAACTTTTAGCTATTAAACATATTAAATCTAAAAAATATTCAAAGACAAAAGTCACCCTCCCCAATTTTTTTCTTTGATGAAATTCCATCAAATATTCATTTTATTGCGACAAAACGATTTTCGTATGGCAATTTAACATTGGGCAAAAAGGAGGTGGGGTGTGAGGAGAAGGGTCGAAAAACAGAACATTTTGGAAATTGACTCCAAAACCTCGCAGGATAGCTTGGAATTGAAGTAACTAAGAAAACAAATGTTAGATTTTGAAAATCGGTCAACAATTTCAAAAATCATTAAAAAATAGATGTATTTCAGCCCCATGTTGAATTCCTATATGAAAATTGCTTTTTTTCGCAATAAAATCAATATTTTATTGAATTTCATCAAACTTTTTTTATGGGGAGGGTGACTTTTTTGTTATTGCTGAACAAGTATAAGTACATTTAAATATTGTTTAGATTTATTGTGTTTAATAGCCAAAAGTTCGTCGGCAACACAACGTGGAACAGACAGAAGTCATACACTACAACATGTGTGGCATATGCAATTCATATGTTTTTCATATGTTTTACATATGAACATCATATGAAATGTTTTCATATGAATTGCATATGTGAAACATTTTGCTGTGTATGTTCAAGTTAGTCATATGTTTTTATATTAATGAAACATATGACTACACTATGACTACGTATTATATTGTTTTCTACTTGTCTAAAATAGGTGTCGGGTTTATGATAGGATCGCATATTGTAAATGTAGGTGATGCAGGAAGCAAAGCGCACACACATATGTAGTCATGTTTTAGTAATAGTTTTGGTTTCAAATACAGTGGAACATCTGCAAACCGGACACCCTGGGCGCCCAGGGTGTCAGGTTTAGAGATGGTCCACTGTAAATCAGACATGTGTCTGAGCACTCATGACACATTCTAGCGTTTTGCAAAGTCACTGTAATCAGAGATACACAACAGCGAAACACACTAAGGTAAACATATATTTTCCGAGAGTCCGGTTTAGACGGGTTCACAATATTGCGTGTACGTTTAGACGGGTTCCACAATATTGCGTGTACTCTTGGTTTCTAATCTAAAACAGGGGCCCATTTCATAAAACTTCGTACGACTAAGAAGTTCGTAAGTGCACATTTCGGATCGTCTGGAAATGTCAATTGATGGATTTACATTTATTGAGCATAGGCTGCATATGCAGCCATGCTATGCTCAATAAATGTAAATCCAATAATTGTTTACATAAAACTGTTGTTTGAAATTGACGAATACTTATGTTTGCAACTTATGTTTTAGTCGCACGAAGTTTAATGAAACGGCCCCAGGTTGTCGGCTTGGTGACAGGATAGCATAGCGTAAATTTGGATCGTATAGACAGCATACCACAAACAATACGTAGTCCTATTTGGTTTGTTTTAATAAAACGAGACACGTCATATGATTTTTTACCTTCATTAAGTACGTTTGCAAAATTTACAATATGTTTCATAAATAAAGTGACAAGTTGATAACATTTTCAGAGTACTTGCGGAATATCATTACGCATGTACTGTGATAATTTCGTCAACTTGAGACGCCATTTACGGAAAATATCGTGAATGTGGTAAACGTACTTAATGAAATTACGCAGATGTCCAAAGGTACAAAATCAAGTGGCGTGTCTCATTAACTATGAACTTACTGTGCTTCCCATGTCATACGAGGCCTTGCAATATTTTCCCTTGAAGGACGAAATGTAGCCGGTTTTGTTGACGGGGTCGGCGTAAACCAGCGCCTCGGTGCCGACACATTCGTCATAGGAACCCAGCCAGGTGAGGTGACCATCAGAATGTCGCTTGCCGGCTTCCCCATGGCGTCCACCACTGGTAACCACGGCAACAAAATGTGTATACTGATTATGGATGACGACTGGAAGGGCACATTACCTGGTTCGCTAATCTTGCTAATATATGTACATTTCGCTACTTGAATAGTGTGTTCTGAAATCAAGCAGTTTGATTGGCTGAGCCTGAGCTGTGCTACAATTCAGGCTCAGAAAATCAATTGCTTGAATGAGAGTTGGCTTTGCCTATAGAAACGTTGATAATCCGGTCAAGATTCACGCATGTCGAAAGTGTTCAAATTATTGTTGTTGATTAAACGAAATAATAATACTAATACATGCAATAAAGTATTGCAACTTACTTTGCAGCGCCCATCGTTCCCCAGCTACAAGCGCCTCCAACATCGCTGCGGTGTCGTTGAAGCACGTGCCGCTGACGGTGTACGCATGCGCGTCCATGTACCCGCCCAATCCGTTTTCGCGAATCTCCAATGCACGTGCAATAACGCATTGTACTGCCGGATTTCCAAGAATATTTGACTGAGAATTCGACGCAGGCTGAGCCGGATTGCTCTGCGTTGCAATCGAACAAAACAACGATATGAAAAGTGTTAAGGTTAACATTTTGTGTTCACCGTCAGTTAACTATTTAATGTTAGTGATTATTCCACGTGCACGACTAAAACCGTACGAAATATACTTGTGTAGAGATTAACTCAGATTATAGTATTTGAGTGTATTGTCGGTCACAGGCACTTTGTGGTATCAACGACAGATGTCTCTTTAAATCATACCCGATATTACTCCCATATATGTCTACAAGGTTGGACATTCGCCATCTTTTCAATCAACGGAAGTTGATTAATTACCTTGGACCCGGCTCGCCCAATTCAGTAATTGTAACGCGCGCGAAGGCCGGACCGGCAGGGTCCCGGCCTTCCTTCGCGCGTTCCAATTACTGAATTAACGAACCGGACCCAATGTACACTAGTACCACTTCCGTTGGTTGAAAAGATGGCGAGTGTCCTACCTTGTATATATTTGATATCAGAGGGTATGATGTAAAGGGCGTTTTGTCGCCCATACCACAAAATGCCTGTTAGAACATGATATACAGTCCGCGGATCACGTTATGATTTCACACGTATAGTCTAGCTCACCCACAATCATAGTCACGTGTGCATCTATTGACGCTCGAAGATGACACATACAACAATAGAGAACGTCATGTGATGGTGTACCTACGATGAAGTGTGATAAGTCACGAAAAACATTTACAGTGAAACCTCTCGAAACCGAACAACCTTGCGACATCGATGTGTTAAATTATGACGTATTTCACTGTCAAACGTCTCTGATGTGTATCCGTATTCATTATCAAGGCATGTGTTTCAGTGCCCTTACATAGGAATTACAGTGGAACATCTCTAAACCGGACACCCTGGGGACCTCCCAGGATGTCCGGTTTAGAGAGGTTCCAATGTACAAAATATGTGATATTTTCTGCAGATGTCGTCGAAAGTTTACGACAACTTCAGAGCAAAAGCATTCTGCATTTGCTATAAACATTTCGTCAAATTCCGACGTCATTTAAAGAAAATATCACAGGAAATATTCCTCAGGAACAATCGCACATCTTCATAGGGGCACATAGATAATCACACGGGCTATCTCAATATAGTTCAATCACAACATAAGATAATTACATGCACGATGATGAGTGTCGTTTATTTTAAGATAACACGTCATGTTCAGCTAATATCCCAATGGTACAATCAGCAAGTAAACGGGTCGCCTGCTTTTGTAGAACGAGTATATGTAGGTCAATGATAGTCGCATGCAAAATGTAATCTTTGTCTATTTCGTAATTGCAAATGTATGGCCTTTCTGACTCAGTATTGTATGTTATCAAACTGAACACCCATACATCGTATATCATGTGGCGAACCAGGTGAAAATAGCTCAGTAGCTTCGCGACGAGTAAGCACTATGGAACGCCAAATGTACATAAACTCAAATAAGTATTGCTTGCTCTAAATAATTAGAGCTAGCATTAAATATTTAGAGCTAGCGCCAAATGATTTAGAGAGCGTGTAGCTACGTGTAGTTACGTGTAGCTCTCTAAATCATTCGGAGCTACATGTAGCTCTAAATATTAATACTAGCTCTAAGTATTAAGAGCTAGCTCTAAGTATTAAGAGCTAACATTAATTATTTTAGTTTATGTAGATTTGACGTTCCATAAAGCACTTCTACATGTTTTATCCCGGGTTATTATCAGGAAAACCAGACATGATACGGGTATGGGCTAGCATACATTACTTGGAGCACGGTGTCGTTAATTCCATTAACGAAACACCCGCCACGCTTCTAACAAGCACTATATATCGTTATCTGGCTATAGGTGTGTGTTATGGGATCGGGAGTTCCACTAGCCACGAATCACATCAGCTCCATTTCTTCTCGTACATGCGGACAAATCGTGCTACATACACAAATGTATATACACATGCTCCTATATGAGACAAGCCACGCAATTTTGTACGTAAGAACATGAGCGATATTTCTTGAAAAATATTTACAAAATTTACGTTATTTTCCGTAAATGACATTGAAAGATGCCGTCCGTCCGTCCGTCCGTCCGCACACACGAATGGGTACTTGTTGGGTACAAAAGTACCCAACAAATGCTCATCTGTGTGTTGGGCAAGCGTTTTAGGGATCTTTTTGGGGTAGGGTTAGGGTAGTGTTGGGTACTTTTTGGGTAGTGTTGGGTACTTTTTTATGCAGTAAAAAACCAACAAGTATCCATTTGTGAGAACGTCCGTCCGTCCGTCCGTCCGACCGACCGACCGACACACACCTGAAACTTGGTAAGTACATGCAGCTTCATTTTGATGAGTAGATGCGCAAAGTTTATTTCGATTTTTGATTCGACCCTTGGGTCATGGATTATCTCCCCCTGTTTGACTTAAAATTTGGCAAGTTTGTCATGTAAATCGTAAATTGTTTAAACTGTACTAGCTAGAGACCTAACACTTGGTATATACAAGTAGCTTCATTATGATGAGTAGATGCGCACAGTTTATTTCGATTTTTGATTCGACCCCCGGGTCATGGATTATCTCTCCCTTTTCGACTTAGAATTTGGCAAGTTTGTCTTGTAACTCGTAAAACCTTTAAACAGTGATAGCTACATACCTGAACCTTGGTATGTAGCTTCCTTATGATGAGTAGATGCGCAAAGTTTATTTCGATTTTTGATTCGACTTTTGGACTTAGAAGTTTGCCTCGTTTTACTATCAAAGCGATATGTGAGGCATGAACACATTTTCTAGTTTGTCATAATGTACATGTATATCATCCCCTGCGCTATTCTTATCAGTAAATGCCAATGTCATTATTTTAAAATACACTAATAGTGTGCATGCAATCAAGCAGCTTGATTGGCTCAGCCTAATCTGTGCCACAGATCAGGCTGAAATAATGAAATCGCTTGATTGCGAGTTGACATTGAAAAAGTTGTTCAAAAAGTTGTTCAGAAAAGTTGAAAATCTGGGTCAGATTAACGCAGGTGGGAAAGAGGCCATGTTTTGTCATATTTTGGCCCAACTCATTTCAGAACATATCACCCTGCTATAAGACCGTTTCTGTCACTGCTGGACTCGCATCGCGGTGTTGCTGGGTGATTTGTTATTCAACGTAAGTACGCTTATCAAATAGTGCAGTGACTGGGGAAAACGAGGCTTATGTCATCTGCGGGCTGTCCAGATCCCAGTATCCCTTACACACCATCAGGCTGATACGGATACACAACCGCTGGCGTTAAACTTGCCAAGATGACGACGTTTCTGAACATCTACTGGAAATCACAACACGCAAGCAAGCAGTTTGATTTGCTGAGCCTCAGCTGTGCTTGCTTAGCTAATCAAGCTGCTTGATTTCAGGTACAATATGTAAGTATTTTGAATTACAAATCATGGCAGGATTAGCGCAGTCGGTAGTGCAACATATATTTAGAAGAATGGATTGTGTTCGACGGATTGAATGGTGATCAGTGTAGACCCAGATCAGGCTGCTCAGATGCATAGGCTGAGCTGGGACTAAACTGATCGCAAAGACAATCAGCCCCATTTCGTCACTCGCAGCCACAGATACTTGAAGAACGGTTCGCATTTCGGTGTTTTATGGGTTATTTCGGTATATCTGGTGGTTTGTGTGTACCAACATACAATCTACATCAACTCCAGCGAACTAGAAAGGGTATTTTGACAGAACGGCGAATGTGTAGCTAATTGACGATTTCGCTCGTGTGTAGTGATTGAGCATTAGTAGTTGCACACAGCTATGTAAATTACCCAACACCAACGAACCCCCATCCAAATCTACACAAAAAATACCCATATGATACCAGCATACTGGCCATCCGTTCAAACTCTTGTGGTCGCATTAGACAAAATATCCCAGTTGGTTAAGAACGTTACGCGTGCTTTCTATTTGTGCACGAATCAATGACCAATGACACTAAATTTGAAATCATTAACTATAGAAGAAATGTATTTATTATATACCTACCCATGAAATACATAGTTATACGATGTAAATAAAAGTCATATGTTCGCATCGATGAAATAAACAACTTCCGGTGAAAATACGACTACTTCCGCTATCTATATTCATATTCTGTATTTAGAAAGAAAACAGCGCAAATAGGCTGCAAATACACATTCATTACCGTATACAATCTAAAAAAACTGCTAATTTCCATGGATCGGTATATAATAAATACAATATTCACATTTTTGCAACGAATATGACATATATGTTCATCTCGTGATGTGAAATGTCCATATTTCACGAGTGCCTTTAGGGACTCGTGAAATATGGACATTTCACACCACTCGATGAACATATGAATATCCTCTATGTATTCAATTAATATGTACAACGGTATCACTATGAGTTGTATACTTTATTGCTCACATAGTGGATTTTTAAGAAATTAAATGCGAGGGAGCCCTAGCGACAGCAGCATTTAGTTCCTGAAAAAAATCCAATGTGGGAACAATAATATAAGTCTTATAGTTCAGTCAAGTGAATACTGCAATGTCCCATCCGAGTATTGATTTTCTATTTCCTGTTGAAAAGTTAATCATTATATCTGGTAATATATAACTTATTGGGGTTAAAAGTTGCAATATGTGAAATAAGTGGAGCACAATGCTGCCCAACGATTGGCTTAAAGAATAGGGCGAACTATAAACCTATGTAGTGAACGTAGAACTGGTAATATGTGACGTATTTCTCTAATATGACGTATTTCTCTAACATGTGACGTATTTCTACGACGTATTTCTCTAATATGACGTATTTCTCTAATATGTGACGTATTTCTCTAATATGTGACGTTTTCCTCTAATATGTGACGTATTTCTCTGATGCGGAATTTCTTATGTTGGCGCCAAAATCACGACATTCCGGTGTCCTGTCGTCTATTCCAGCAACCTACTTTTCCGACGTTTCGGCGCAAGGCCTTTATCGGGTAATTATTTATACTGAACGCTAAGTGGCATTCATTTCAGATTTTTAGTAGAAACTAATTTCACGATATCAAAAGGCCTTGTGCCTGTTCCTGTTTTTACAGACTTGCTTAGTGTATATGCATGGATCTGAAGAAGGGATTGCGTATTACTGTGACTGTTCTAGCTAACGTTGACTTGATAAGCAATCACTTAAGTCGGTCATGACTTTTGTCTTTAGTTAAAACCTGGGGCCCGTTTCACTAAACTTCTTACGACTAAAATGTTCGTAAGTGCAAATTTAAGATCGTCTGCAAATTTAAATGTATGGATTTACATTTATTGAGCATAGGCTGCATTTGCATTTGCAGCCTATGCTCAATAAATGTAAATCCAATAATTAGTTGCAAGAAAACATTGTTAATGTGAAATTTACAGACTATCATAATTTTGCACTTACGAACATTTTAGTCGTACGTGGTTTAGTGAAACGGGCCCCTGGTGAACAGCTATATACAGGTCGTGTACGTATTGCATCAGGCTATTAAAGTTGGTGGCACATGTTCGATTCACACAATTCCTAAGCGAATTATTTGTTTTCTTGTTTTATGTTTCATGAAGGATAATGCGAATCGTATATGTGGCTGTGACTAGAGAAATGGGGCTTATGGGGTGTGCGACCTGCGTAGGTCCAGATCAGACTGCATCAGGAGCTACACAGATCACAAATCCCGTTAGCCCCATTTCTCCAGTCACAGCCTTATATATACAATACAGGGATTCCGCTGGGGAAAATAAAAAAAATCGCCACTTCAAAAAAAAAAGAAAAAGAAAAAAGAAAAAAAAAGAAGAAATAACCAATAGGATAAAAATAAATAATTGGTGATAAAAAATTACAATTTTCCAAAAAAATAAAAAATCCTTTTTTTTTCGAAAATTGTAATTCTTTATTTTTATCGCCAATTGCGAAAGTGGCGATCGCCAGCGGAATCCCTGCAATATATACATGTATACAGCCATTGTGTATCACAGCCTATACTTTATATGTCTGATACACAGGTGGAAGTAACGGACCGAGGTCTATAAATACATTAAATATGCCTAAAATCATCATTAAACGAAAACAAAATAAGCTAAACAATTTTGTTTACTCCCTCCATGTGGTCTGATATGCACCACAACCGCGCACAATAATATCCAGAATGTTCTCCGGCAAGCGATATTCTAATGCAGTCTATAAATATCAGGCAATCTGATTGGCTGATGGTCATACATTACAGGTATATCATTGTTGATGAACGGTCGCAAATTATGTCAATATGTATTCCGACGCCAGTAGTAAAGGAGTGCATTAGAAATAGGTTAACAGCATTGTAATTTTGAAATTTGCGGCGTATATCAGAAAATGATAGGTCGGAAAATCTGTTTAATGGCGACGCGCTAATTACAATACAGTTTACCCTATATTATATGACTGTTATATGACTACAGTTAACCCTATTGTATATGACTATACAGTTAACCCTATATTGTGTGACTGTACAGTTAACCCTATATTATATGACTGTACAGTTAACCCTATATTATATGACTGTACAGTTAACCCTATTTTATATGACTGTACAGTTAACCCTATATTATATGACTGTACAGTTAACCCTATAGTATGACTGTACAGTTAAACCTCAATCAATCAGACACCCTGTCGACCCAATTCTGTTTAAATGGATTTCACTGTAATTTATATAATTGTCGTGTATGTTGATGATTGTAAATTACAATAATTGTTTATGGAGTGCTTAATTTGAGAACCTCTCTAAATCTGACACCCTGGGGACCTCCAGTTTAGAGAGGTTCCGCTGTACTATATTAAATATAGTACACACGTATCAGGTGTAGCTACGCGCTATTGGCGGAATAATCGTAGCAAATGCGGCATTCGTGTTTTCTTCGAGAATTTCGTGAATTTTGGACGTCATTTACGAACAATATCGTATTCTTTTTGTAAATATATTTCATGAGATATCGCACATCATCTTCGCTACTACATCACATGTATGGTCTCATACAGTCAAACCTCCACCTCTCTACAATAGCCACCTCTCTATAACAACCACTTCTCTACAACAGCCACCTCTCTATAACAGCCACTTCTCTACAACAGCCACCTCTCAATTACAGCCACTTCCTTACAACAGCCACCTCTCTATAACAACCACTTCTCTACAACAGCCACCTCTCTATAACAGCCACTTCTCTACAACAGCCACCTCTCTACAACATCCACTTCCCTACAACAGCCACCTCTCTATAACAGCCACCTCTCTACAACAGCCACATCTCTATAACAGGCACTAGTTTATAACCCAATTAGGTAAATGACTATATTTTACCTCCATATAACAGCCACCTCTCTACAACAGCCAGAGTAGTATAGAGGGAGTCAAAATGATACCACCAACGTTTTTAACGTTATTGAGCTGTATTGTAGCTCCCACCACCAACCAAAATTGGTGGTGGTATTGAATGATAAAAAGTGGTCGTGTAGTCCCAATTATATTGAAAATTGACTTTTGAAAAAAGTCGAAATCATTAATGCAATTTCAATGCGTACGCGCGTGATAGTTTATATTCCAACACCCCATTTTTATCCTCCAATATAGCTAATTTTTTTTCGCAGATCAGCAACTAATTCTACCAGCTCTATTCTATACCACGTTCATCTTTAGCCACCTGACAGCGTAGTTGCTTATGTCTACAAAGAGTTTGGGCACTAACGAATTTACAAGGGCATCTGGGGCATTGAAATTGTGGGGGGACACAAGGAAACTTTCTACCTCTCGCTAGATGCCTTCGTAGATAGTCTTTACACGTAAACGTCTTACAACAAGTCACACACTCCATTATATATGTATATGTATATGTTTATATTCAATTGGACGTGAACAAATTACATCATGTTTTTTTCACGTCCAATTGAACAGATAAATTTCATAGGTTATATACAGAAAATATGATATCGCCAGAAACTAGAGCAGAAATCGAAAGTTTGAGAAGAGAAGCCGAATCTCTAGGGATTACCTATAGTAAACAGTTGAGAGTTAGGGGGTTGACAAAGCTGATAAACGCCACAAAGAATGAGGCGTTTATGAAGCGGTTTACCCGCGCCCACAAACGAGGAGCCTTTAAAGACCTCTCACTAGCAGAGGAAGTTGGTAACAGAATTCAAAAAGAAAGTATTGCGGGGTTAAGGGCTAGTGTAATAAAATCGTCAAGCACCAATAATTTGTCCCAAATTAGACGCACAGGTGACCCAATACCAAATAATAAGAAAAAATATATCGTTCGCGCGATAGTGGCAGAAGCTGAAGAAATATTGGGGGCTCATGATGAAACATTGGAAAAGGTAGAAAAGGGAAGACGGGTAGCTACATTATCCTTTCGTAAAAACATTGACATTAACGAGTCTGAACGCATGTCCAATAAACTCGCTCCGTATCTAACAACCAATTTTTATTTGAGATATTCATATTCTTACAAGCTAGAACATAATTATGGAGGAAACTAAAAATGGAAAACCTATGACTATAATATTTCACAAAAATATCGGTGGTAGCGAACCACTATCATCAATGAAAACAGTTAAAAAATTGCTGTCAGATAAGGAGCAAACACGAATAATGTCCGATAAAATAGACAGACCAAATACAAAGTGGAAGTTTGTAAGATGGGTAGAGTTTTTGTAAAGCTAATACAGGGCAGTAGGGGAATAGATTTGGGACTACAATCCAAAGAAGCAGCAGGAGGAGAACTTCCAGAATGGTTGCGGAATAGAAAAGGTATGTATTCTTTAGATAAGTTTAATGACGACCTTTGTCTGTTCATGTGTCTAGCTATACATATGACAGGTAAAAGCCCTGACAGATGTACAGAAAAAGCGAAAGAACTTAGTAAGCAATATTTCGATAGTAATGTGGTTTCACCAATTCCTTTTTCAGATCTGAAAAAGGTTGAAGAGTTTTTTAAAATCAGTATAGAAGTATATCAACCGACACAAGGTGGTGTTTGGTGGTTGAAAACGGTACCAGCACACTATAAGGCAATAGGTAATAAACCAACGACAATAGGACTGTTTAATAATCACGCATTTCTGATAAAAAAAACAACCTTAAAAACCTATCTAAAATTTACGCCTGCAATAATTGCAAACAGAAATTCACGAAAGCGAGTAATATGAAGAGACACGGACCAAAATGTATGAGAGGTGAGACAAAAGTATATGTGATGGTAATTATTTAGAGCGCCCGCGTTCGTCGTTCGAGAAAGCGTTCTACCCAAAAGGTTCTAACAGTTATGGTGCGATCGATTGGATGTACTCTGTGGAAAAGCAGGAGGGAATTCACATTCACCATGAACAGTGCGGACACGGGGGTGAAAGATGGATTTTAGGGGCTCCAGTAGATGGATACTGTCCAGAAACCAATACCGTATATCAATAGCACGGCTGTTACTGGCACGGGTGTGAGATTCATGCAAAGAATAAACAAGAAGAACGTGCATCCACAATGAGAAGAGATAAATTTATTAGAAGCAAAGAATTCAACCTAGTAGTTATGTGGGAATGCGAATTCCAAAGAACGGGTAAAGACATAAAGATCGGTTGCGACACTACTCTTTATCCATATCAGAATAGTATATGATTTTGAGGCGTATCTCAACCCACCTAATTCTAAAGAATTACTTAAAACGCTAGGTAATAGTTTAGAGTACGAAGCTGAGCACGTTCCGGTAAACGTTAGTATAGGAGATAATTTCTCAGGAACAGTAACTCATATTTGTGATAAAGATCCTGCAAAACTTACAGAAAAATTCGTAGAAGATTTGAAAGTCAGGGGAAAAGCTATAAGAGAAAGAAGTAATGGTTGAAGATATAGGTTTTAATACAGAACATTTTACGTAAAAATCAAGTTACACAGATCGGACAGTGGATAGAGCAAGTACCGGTTATAGGTTTTAGCAGTAGTAAGTACGATATAAACTTAATAAAGAAATACCTAGTAGGCGAACTGGCATCAACAACAAAGAAAGTAATGGTTGGAAAACGGGCAAACGCAACAATATTTCTATTTACTCCAGAGTTTAGATTTCTTGATGTAATACTTTACCTAGGACCGGGTGTAAGTTACGATAATTGGATAAAAGCCTACGACTGCAAATGACAGAAATCTTTCTTTGCTTACGAGTGGTTCGATTCTCCAGACAAACTGGATTACCCAGGACTGCCTAATATAGAGAATTGTTATTCCAAACTATCGGGGAAAATGTTACTAGATGAAACAGAATTAAGTAAATGTCGTAGAATTTTCGAAGAAAATAATATGAAAACTTTCAGAGCTTGGTTGAAATATTATAACGATTTAGATGTAGCACCGTTCCTAGAAGCGGTGGAAAAAATGTGTGAATTTTATAAACACAGAGGTGTGGATATTGTCAAAGATGCGGTAACACTACCTGGAGTAGCTATACAATATTTATTGAGAGGAACCATTAAAGAACAAAAATCTTCAAAGACGATTATACCGGAGGATGCTCTATATGCACCAACAGAAGAAACATACGAAATGATGAAAGACGCTCTAGTTGGCGGTCCATCAATAGTATTTACACGATATGCCGAAGCGGGCGTTTCAAATATTAGATCTAATTCCACAGGAATTAACAAACCTTGCAAGGCTGTTTTGGGGTACGATGCAAACGCGTTATATTTATCTACGTTAAATAAAGATATGCCGTGTGGGAAAGAAACTATACACCATATAGATAACCCACATAACCCTATTTATTATTGTTTTGTAAAAGGATTTTATCTGGAGACTGGTTTGGGTTTGCGGAGGTGGATATAGAAGTTCCACACAACTTAAAAGATAAGTTTTAAGAAATGTCCCCAATATTTATAAACAGAGAAGTAGACGTTGAGGAGGTTCCAGAACACATGATAAAATAGTTGGAAGATACTGGCAGAACAAGAGGAAATGGAAGGAAATTAGTGGGATCGATGACCGCCACTAAAGTATTGCTGTACGCACCGTTATTGAAATGGTATTTAAAACACGGTCTAGAAATAACGGGAGTTCATCGTGTTATAGATTATAATAGTGGAAAACCATTCGAATGGTTCGCAAAAGAAGTTACAGCCGCAAGACGAACAGGCGATGTAGAACCAAATAAGAAACCATTAGCGGATATAATGAAATTATTAGGAAACTCGTGTTGTGGAAAAATGATAGAGGCAACAGAGAGACATTTAAACATCGACATATACACAAGACGAAACCTGTGTTGACAAAGCATTAAGATCCACGTATTTTGATGATTTGGAAGAGATAGGAGATGCGTACGAAATATCTTCCCGAAAACCCCGGTGCTCAGTAAAGAGACCATTCCATTGTCGAATAGCGGTTTATCAACTCGCTAAATTGAGAATGTTGGAATTTTACTTCGAATTTCTAGACAAATACGTAAAAAGAGAAGACTTTGAATTAATACAGATGGACACGGATAGTATGTATATAGGAGTTAGTGGAAACACACTAGAGGAATTGATTAGACCTAACTTAGTAGACGAGTTTGAAAAAGAAAAGAATAAATGGTTGGCTTGGAATAAGTGGAGTGAAAGAGAGCCCGGGCTTTTCAAAATGGAATTTAGTGGAGATAGAGCGATAGCGCTATCTAGTAAGTGTTATTTTGTAGAAAAAATAATTCTATTAACAAAAACTCTGCGAAAGGAATGTCCAAGAGAACAAACAATTTAAATTGGGATAGCTATAAACGAGTACTAACCGAAACTACAGAAGATGGAAAACACATTATAGATGTAGCACAAAATAGAGGATTTAAAATGAAAGACGGTGTTATGAAAACGTACTGTCAACACAAATTAGGACTATCGGCGTACTACGATAAAAGACGTGTGTTATCAGACGGAATACATACAGAACCTCTCTAAAGACTCTGACGATCCGGGGGCCGCTGGGTGTCAGAAGGCACCATAAGAAGTTCTTCGCGAACAAACCCGCGAGATGGACCATCAGCCAAATAGTAGAGCACGGGCTCATCGGGTTTGGTAATAGATCGATCCAGATGATATACATTGAGAGACCACACGGGATCCGTCGCGCGGCGGCTGCCACCTTCGAGCTCTCCCGGTTGATAGAGGTACCTGACGTCAACATCCGATAGAAGCCGTTGCTCCTCTAAACCAACGGGTCGCCCGCGCGAGACGCAGAGGGCTTGCTCGTCACCTTTTTAGACTTGATGGCATCTACGGGCTTCTTATCGATCAATCTGGTCACCTCTCCGTTCAGTGCGGAGACCACGGCGGGCAGTCTGGCCGCCCACTCGGTCGATCGCGTATGAGGGTCCCGCTGCGCAAGCAGCATCTCTTTGGCGTATTGGTTTCCGAACAACCTCTCAGCCAGGGTTCGATTGAATCGCTCCACGATTCCTTGGTCTCGGTGGATGTTGATGCGGCCGCGTCTGACACAAACGTTGTGTTTAGACAATAGATGAGAGACTGCGCCCATGAACTCGCGGCCGGGATCAACCTGGAGAAGATTCGGCAATTTGAGAGGACTCCTTTTATATATTCGGGAAAGAGCCTCGGCCACCTCCTTAGACTCTTTCGTAGCCAGTGGCTCAGCCCCCTTATAGCGTCTCGCTACGTCAACGACTGTCAGTGCATACTTGTACGTTTTGCGACCGACGCGATCGTGAGGGAGAAACAGGAGATCCGCTTGGTGAACTTGGTTCGGCACCGGCACATCGAATTTCGGGCGCGGAATATTGTGAGGCGCGGGTAAACAGATCTGCCAGATGGCCTGCTTCTTGAGCCATTCCTTGACAGCGTTTTCTGAAACCTTGGTCGCCGCCGCGAGGTTCTTGATGGCAGCGAGTCCCTTCCAGTAGCCACGGGGGCTATAGTATGTGTTTGCTAGCTTGCGCGTTAGGCGAACCGATAGTTTGGTATTAAGTTTGCGCGTGTTCATCGTATGCGAAGTATTCTAATAGATCGGACAATCTCCAACATGCCCTCGCCAGATCGTCCGGTAACTGCGTCGTTAACAATAAACCTTTGTTGGAAGTTTCGCTGCAGCCCCAATCGCGATTGGGTTGGAACAGGAGAGGGAATTCTGGGGAATCTAACTCAACAGTGTTGATGGAGGAATCTAGCATCCGCTTTGCGAAAAGGGTGGCCGCTTTTTCGTCCTCGCGCCACGTCTCGAGAGAATCTCGGGCCAGACGAATTATACCCTTTGCACCAGCTAAACGGTGTTTAAGGGCCGTGTAGCCTACATCGATCATAGCAAAATAAAGTTCGTCAACTAACATCGTTCTATATATATATATTGAAAAAAAAGAAAAGTTTTAAAATAATTATTGCTTATTTCAATCTTGATTGAATATATAGTAGCTGACGAGACCCACCACACCCATTCCCACGACGATGAACGCGATCTCGCGGTCTTTTTGGGGCTCTGACGGTATATAGAAATCTGAAAGTTGGGGCTCGCGATCCAGCGGCGCGAGACCTTTCTGTGGATATGCCAGCGGTTGGCTTGTTCAACGTTCTGGAAAGTTTGCGCGGCGTGATTCTCGCGGCGAAGCTCTTCGTTGACCCAGTCCAGATGGGCGGTTCGTTTTGTCGACCATGCTTTCTTTGCGCTATTGAGTTGTTCTACAGCTAAATCGTGACGCTTGCGCTCCTCATCCACGTTCAAACTTCTCATTTTCGAGAATATAAAGTTGCTACCGCTGAACCCAAATGCGTTTACAAGCGCACCACCTACTATTACTGCGATTTAAGCCATTTATTTCCATATATTAACAGGTAGAATTCCAACTTTAATTAGATAATCTCGGGTCCAAACTGCGGCCGCTACATCTAAGGTCGCGAGCCCTACGTCTCTCACAGTAAAGTCCAATTTGGGAGCGGACCCTCCTAGGGCCGTCTTAAATAGTCGAGCATACCCGATACTGAAACCCGATATCACCACGGCGTGATAAAGCGCATTCACTATCATTTTACCATCTTGTTCAGCCATTATTGCATATAAAAGGGATCGCGATCAATGTTTAAATGGGGTGCATACAATCGCGATTGGTGTTTCGTAACTTTCTTCGGAACCGTAGCTGGTTGTTTTTCCAATCTGGATTGGTATTTCAGCACACACAGGGTGCCCACAACTGCCAGACCACCACCAACAACCCACGGGACGATCTTCCAATAAGGTTCAACAATGTTGAGGTAATAGGGGGTAGGAGCTACAGCAATCGGGGATTGCTCTTCCTGTTTCAATCCAATCGCGATTGGGCGAGAAACAGCTGCCACCGGGTGTTTTACTGTTTCAACAGCAATCGGGTTCAACGGTGTTGAGTGCAACGATCGTTTGGCCTCTCGAAGCTCGGCGAGTATTTTATGTTGTTTAACTTTTCGGGCGGCAGCCGCTGCCCGCCCAGCTGCCTGTGTTTTTGGGTTTTTATATCGTGCAATCGGGTTCAACTCAAACTCCAACGGCGGTTGGTATTGGGTTCAGGGTTCAGGGTTCCGTCATTCTCGCAGGTGTGTCTTGATTCATCATTTATAATATTAGGGCTTATCGTTCGTGGGCATATATGTCCAAATTGACAGTGTTTACCCGTGGTCAACGCGGTTGTCAGCGGAGCTAAGTACATTCCAAACTTGTGCTAAATTGAGCAGCAGGCTGTTCTAAGAGTGTGTCCTATAAAAGGGTCAGTCTCTAGATCGTGAATCAACCCCGCGGTGTTTGATATAGGATGAAGTATACTAACGGTCGTAGCGTACAAATGAATAGCCGCCGATCCAAGAGTTTTTGTCATCTCTGCCCCCAATTTTATGAGCACAACAAAGCTCGCAGCGGAGCACCAAATTGTTAACATTGTTAACCATTGTTCAGCATTTGTTCAACAATTGCTCAGCATTGTTCAGCAATTGCTTATTACTTTGTAATTAATTAATTGATAACTTCGTAAGCAGTTGGTTGATCGGTCTTTAGCAGAAGCTTGGCGTGCTTAGTTTCCGAAAGTATCTGTCGAACCTCCAGGCGCTCCTCGCGCGTTGGGATAACGTCGTTCTCTCGAAGACAGTCATCGAATGAGTCTCGGTCCTTGCAGTGAAAGAGGGCGACCCATTTCGTTTGCTCACGCAGATCCTTGAGGACGGCGTTGTACTTTTGAGTGGATATCCATACGCTTTGCCTCGCATGGCGGCCAGAAAATGCGAGCTCGGAGAGCATGTCCTTCTTTTTAGTCATCGCCACCTTGGCTGAGCAGTCGTCAATCACGTATAGGGTGGGCTTACCCTGGAATCTTTGGTATAAGCCACGCAGCCAATCGTGAAGTCTGTCGCCGGGGTCAAAGACGTATATCTCAGGGTCGGTCCATATCCACTGGCGCCGCTGATAAGTCTCGTTGTGCCGCACAGTGGGACACAGGATCACAATGTGACGAAAGGCATTGCGGTAGGACCCCTCGAGCAAGTCCAGGATGAAAACCGTTTTTCCACATCCTGTCTGCCCACATATTATGGCAGAGTGGGCTTCACAAACTTTAAAGTTTGAAGGTAGAGTTAAATCTCCAATCGTGAATTGGTGTTGATTGCTAATTTTCTTAAAATTAATTAATAAATCGTTAGATGATTTTATCAAATCAGTAGAGTGCTGAGACGTATCGACCATCTTCGATGTTGAGTTGTGCGTCTGTAATTATATATAAGTACACGTTCAATGGACCATTTCCATCCGCCTCTTTGGTTATCTGGATCGTCATTCCATTATTTGGTAGTCAGGAACTCCGCGAGGGAGACGGCCGATAGCTGCAGGTCTTTGGCAACCGCGGCAACCTCCGTGGAGCGCTTAGATCCGGAAGCAAACTGCTTTCTGACTTTGTCCTACAGCTGGTGTGCGCGAAGACCCGCACTGTAGAGTTGATTGGGGACTCCCTCGATCGTCACCTCGACCTTTGTGATTTTGGGGTTATAGAATTTGTCAGTTTTTCTAGCACCGAATGCGAACCGAGCATCCTCGAACAGCATCAGTATACCATTCATCGAGCGGGCGGGTACGTTGACATTAATATTCCACAATGTGTTGCTTTTGTCTTTCGTCATCTTGCGGTGACGAAGAACTCGGTCGTAAAGTATGGCAACGCGCCCGGCATACTGGAATCTGATTAATCGGGCATCGTGACCATGTCGTACTCCAACGAAACATTGTCGATCGTGTACGTCGATGCTATGTCGGTGGCTATGAGAACTCGGCCGTAGTCGTTGAACGTTAGTTCGTATTCGAGGCGGTCAGCCAAAGCACTATGATAGTAGGGCATGTGACTCTCCAGCAACTCAAAGTCGAGCGGGATGTAGAAGCGGTTGCCGTAAGCGGCCGCGATCGCGTTGTCACTCGCGTTGTTATCTGCCTTGTTACCAGCCCCGATTCTAAGTTTTGGTTACGTTCTTATTTTTTTTTCTGCTGGTGTCAATACCCTGATAGACCGCGTTTTCGCGCTCTAGCGCCGTCTTCCACAGGTCCTGATAGCAATGGTAGACGTCGCTGTCGTCGATCGACATCACCTCATTACCAGAAATCTTTTATCATGGTCTTCTTGACGATGGCGCGACCCAGATTCTGAACGACGGTTCGGTCCACGTCCGTCGACGTCAGCGAAATAGTGAAAGCGAGGCGAACAGTACCCGGCACAATGACGTCGCAAGCTCCGAGGTTGGAGAAGCTGACTAAGAGCTGCTGGTTCTGGTCGATCGTCGATGGGTTGTTCGTAATAACGACACTCTGTCTCACGCCTTTTGCCCCGATGGGCTCACGCAGTCTGCGGTATGGATTGAGTTTGTGACCGTATTGACTCGAAGACATAATTTAGTGAAACTAAGTTACTCTATTAAACCGGTATGGTTTTGTCTTTAATACATAATTATAAAGATGGCTCATTACGATATTGACATGGATGAAAACGGTAGAGACGATTACGTCGATGAGGATGATGATGACATCGATGATGATAACGATAATGAAACGCCCTTCATAGAGACTCCAGCCGACGAGGAAAACGGTGGCGCTACCAGCAGCGTTGGTCTAAGTCGAGAATTACTCGAGGGAACTGTAGACGACTACTACAACAGTTTGGCAGAAATCGGTCTGGTCCCGTCTGTCGGACGCGACTACTCCAAGTTCGAATTGGATCTGAATGGTAGGTTGCGACTGAAAGCATCAAATATCCCGATCGTGAACACGAGGACCGGAAAACCCCTAGCGCTGAACACCGTTGTCGGAAGTCGGGGCGGTGGCCAAATCATAAGGAACAAACTCGGATTCCCAGATTGGAAGAGGGGTAAACCAATTATGCCGACCCGCGCTGTAGAGGCCCTACAGTCTACCGACGAAACGATGGCGAAGACGGCCGCCACGATAGAAACTGTCGAGCTCAGCGAGGTCCCTCAAGTGGCCACCGACGCTATTAACACGGTGGAGACCACGTTCAGCGAAAATGAAATACTCAACCGCGAACAAGGGTCTAACGATGACCCACCGTTACCTCTTCGCGAACTCCGTGGACTCGATAAGGCTCTACAAACGGTCCGGGGCGAACTGGTCCTTAACCTCTCCAAACTCTCGTCGCTGGATGAACATATCGCGCTAGAAGAAAGAAAACTGGAGGCAGCCGGTGGCGATAGAGAATCTACCGAGCGGATCACCGAACGACTGCGGTCTTTGCGGGACGAAAGAGAAGCCCGCTTGCATGCTGCATCGGCTTGCTGTGATGCTCTCCGCACACAAATAAGTCGGATCCGCGAAACAATCTCGAGGGTTCTGCGCGAGGACACGACACTCGGTGAGCGTCTTCGCACTTTGTTCAGAGAGCAGGGTGTCACGATAGCAAGCATCCTTGTTGCTATCGGCATGACTATATCGACCATAGTTCTATCTTTCACTGGTGGTGCGGCACCCGCGCCACCACCCGCGCCATCAACCGGTGGAGCTAAGGAGTGGGTAAAAAAACAACTAAAAGCCCTCGCCAGTCTCCTGGCTAAATTAGCCGAAAAGGCGGCTGCCGCACTACCCGGACTGATCGGAAGTATCGTTTCCTACTTGTTATCTATATTATCAAAAACGGTCGGATGGCTCACCAAAAATACTTGGGCTTTGATCGTGGCGATCGCCGGTCTCCTACTATTCTCCGCCAAAGAGTTTCTAAAACCAAAGCGCTAGTAGTCCTATCGCCAAGAGGGCGATGACGAGCCCTAATTTCTCCTCCTCGTGTGTTGTGCTTCCAATCTCGATTGGTGTTTCCGCTCCTGTTCCCTCAAGACTGTTGACGATTGACTTGGGGGGACTCAATTCGTGAATTGGGGGTCCTATTGCAGCGGGTGGAACAACGGCGGAACTCGGTGAAACACTGGGTTCAAATGAACTTGATGGGGGTTTTATGAAATATTTTTCAAATTTATTTGAATTTCCACCTCCGCTCCCGACCGTCTTGGGGGGGGGGTGGGGGGTGTATTTGATGATATCCGCGTTCACGTTCCCGTTGTGGCTGATTTTTTGATTGACGGTGGCGATTACGATCTGATTATTGTAACCGTCAAGCGGGTCGTCTCGTTGTATCATATTGCTCGGCGCCATATAAAGACCTATTCCAAATACGTAGTCTACTGGGGTGCTGGCATTCTGCAAAACGTCTTGCTAATTCTGGATCGCCTTCTCCAGGTCCACCTTAGCTGAGATGGCGTCCTCTACAAGTGCCAAGAATTGCTTTTGTGCATCAGACGCCGTTCCCGTGCCTAGTATAGAACTGCGAGTTTGCTTCTGTGCGCCGAGGATGGCCCAGACGTACGTGCGAATGGAGTCGTTGAGGTGAGTAACCCCGGCCTGCGTAAACCCTAGACCCTTATCTAACATAAATGTACCCCACACGTCCTGAACCTCAGCAGCCTGCTGTATGTAATCGACGTGAGCCCGTTTCGGAGGTACATGTAACCAAATGCAGGATGAGACGCCGCAGTGCCGACCTCCAGACACTTCCGGCCCGAAGGTCATCGTCGCGGGGTCAAAATTCCCGGCGTTCCGACTGACAATGTGGTCGCCGGAGTGATCGTGTATAAAATCAGTCTGCGTCAAATTCCCGGACTGGCCCCGAATGAGAACGTCCCCGAGGCCGGTACTGGTAGGAAATGCTTTCTGTCTCCAATCCGCGTCTTTTGAAACGTTAAATTCGTTACACAGTCTTTCAAACGCCATACGGTCGTATGCGTTGGAAATGGGATCCCAGGCGTCGTCTTGAGGTAGTGAAATACCTAGTTCTTTGAGAATCCTCCTAATAGTATAATACGCATGAAAGTTGTAGACACTTCGGAGCATGACATTCTTGGATGTCAGATGGTCTTTATGTGAAACTCCACACCCGGCTGTTGCGCACCATACAGCAAAATTTATTTAGTTCTGCCAAAACTGCATCGGTGTTGCTTTCCACCCGTTTACGGCCTCCATTGTTGTAATCTTGGGCAGCCTATATTGTTCAAAGATGTCGGGAAAGTTGGTGGTAAAGCCACTGTCCGGTCTAACCGTTACAGTTGGGTGTACAAGGGGGTTCACAACTTCTTTTTGTGTGTATTTACCTCCGACCGCGTACTTTGCATTAGAATTGAAGCTAAATGCTTTGGTATCCATTGAAAGATATTATTATGTTTGCTACTATCACTAATGTTCAAAAAGAGAGTTGTGAACTTCAAAAGTCAATCGACAACTGCTGAGGAAAACGCCGGGTAGGCCTCAGATCAATCACATTCACGGTTGGGTGGCAGAATGTGGGGAAGAGCGAAGGGTTTTACTATGTGTCACAGAGAAATACAAATGTATATAGCGATCTAGGCTGGTAAGGATAACAATTCAGCAATAGTATATATGTAATGAGAATGGGAGATAGGTGCTGTAGGATTAGCTTACAAGGTACAACAGGGGCCGGGGGGTAAATTACCAATTTTGATTGAAGAGAAATCTTTTGTTACTGGTCAAGGATAATCCGTGGTCAGTGAGCTATTTTAGTACTTGTGGGTAGTTCGCAAGTGAGTTTAAATCTTGTAGAAACAGTGTGGTTGGATGTTTGTGACAGATGGTGTTGTGAATAGGCATATCTGGCAGCTTGGTCAAGAGAGAGAGAGAGAGAGAGAGAGAGGAGAAATACATACAATCTCATTGGATTATTTCATGCTGATGGAAGATGATCAGGTATGTTTAATTAGATAGTAAATAGGTACTCTGTATTGTATACGCTTGGGAATATTGTGCGTCGCATGGAGTTTAGTAGAGAGGCAGATGGGATATCGGGCTCGTTCTTTAATTTCAGCGGATGGACGATCCAGAGGGCATTTGAGTAGTTAGAGCGGGTATCCATAGATGTAGTCGATAGAAGAGTCGGGAAGGTGGCGGATATTAGAGATAGCGGTCTACGATGCACGCAGATGCATCGCCTATCTACAGTTGGATTATATTTATTGAGGTTTCATAACGTGACTCTCGCGAAGAACGCATTATAGGGACGTCAGCGGTGATATAAATAGACAGCAGTGAACTAAATATTGGTGACTGCTGGGGTATACTTTACTTCAGTCATTGAAGCACATGTATGTAAAAACATTTAATTCGGACGTGGACTTGGACGTATGTGGGACATTTAACGGTGGTGATAGGTGGTGATAGTAGTATAAGGGGGTCACTTTGGGTACAATTTAACGTATATCAAACATTTAAAGGAACTGTGACTTGTGCGTGATTAAATTACATGTATTTTGATATATAGTGTTACATGTGGAAATACCAATTTCAATGATCATTACTTGTGACAGTAGTGAAGCATAAACAGACTAAATTGTATTCTATCTGTGATATTGATGTATGATATGTATGAATGGTGTGTATGTGTGTGTGAATTCTGTAATATGTAATACATGCTGTAAATAACATAATTGTACATAAATACATGAAGAAGACAACATTGGCTCAATATCCTAAATCCAATTGAATTCAGACAATGTAGAAGAAGGTGATATATGGTTTCGTACTTCTGTACTACTTATTTCCTTCGCAACTCATTCATGAAATAGGTATAGTCTTCGTCATTCTGTTATATGAAGTTCGTGAAGAATTCTGTGTACAAATTTACTGTTTGACTACAAATAGCATAATTCCGATTGCAGTCCACAAACACCGAGTGTATGTATCGCATCCGGGCTCTAACATTGGTGTGACAGAAGTGGGGTAGTTCTTGGTTAGATACGTATATCAAGGCTATTATAAGTAGCGGGTTACATGTGGCTTTCGTGTGTTTGGTATCTAGTCAAATCTGAGGGTAGATAGTTCGGTTGACTAGTCACGTAGCTAAAGCACCACACAAACTGGACTGATATCCAGTGTCACTGATCACACGTCACGGTGAAACAGCATACCACGGCTTTTTCTTCACACCACAACTCTGTCATCGTGACCATAGTGTGCGATCAATTTTTGAAAGTGACATCTAATCTAGTATATAAATAGTTGCCAGCGACCATGTCGTCTATTCAGGAGTTGTCTGCAGTGGGTAAAGGATTAGGTATGGAAGGTGAAGCACTACTCACATTTATTAAAGAGGAACCTGCTATAGAGAGGCAGATTAGATTGAAGACGAGAGAAGCAGATAAAGCGGCAATGGAAGTAGAAGAAAAGTTAAAGTTAGCTCAGTTACAGGCAGAGAAGGAGGAGAGAGTAGTTAAGTTAGACGAGGAAAAGTTAAGGTTAAAAGCTGACAGAGAGGCACATATGCAATCAGCCAAGGAGAAACTAGAGTTAGAAAAATTAGCTAGAACAGCAGAAAAGGAAGAACGTGATCGAGTATTAGAAAAAGAAAAGATCGAGTTGCAGTTGTCTATGGAAAAGTTTCAGTATGACTGAAGAATGCAGGAGTTACACAATAAGAGGGATATAGAATCAGCCAAAGCCGAAATGGGATTACCTGAGGGTGGGAACCAAATATCGATAGAAAAATGCAGAATTAAGGGTCCTAAGCTTCCATATTTTGAGGAAACCAAAGATAGTATCGATGCTTATCTGTATCGGTTTGAAAAATATGCAGAGTTGGAGAGGTGGAACAGAGATATATGGGGAATACAACTGAGTTTTCATTACTAAAAGGTAAGGCCCTTGAGGTGTACGCCAGGCTTCCCTCAGAGCAGTCTCTCAGTTATGACAGTTTAACAGCAGCCTACTGAAAAGGTTTTGAGGTGACGAGGAAGCATTACGGAAGAAGGTAAAAGAAAGTAAACCAGAGAGAGGGGAGACTTTTGAGCAGTTTGGGGAGAGGTTGAAGAGCTACCATAACAAAATGGTTAGACTTGGGTAAAGTAGAGCACAGTTTTGACAAATTACAGGATTTCTTGTTACGTGTTCAGTTCCTACAAACATGTGGTAAGGACTTAGCAACTTTTCTGAAAGAACGTGATATACAAAGTTTTGGTGACATGACGAGACAGGCGGACCGATATGCTGATAACAGAGGTGGGGCTTTCAACGTTGTGTCAAGAGGATCACGGGGTCACGATAACCAAAGGGTAAGTGCAAATAGAGATAGTCAGACATCACAGACGAACCGGAATACAGGTAGATCGGGTGACATATTATGCTTTGCCTCTGGACGTAACGATCACATTGCACGAGATTGTCCAGGACGACACAGGGGTGCATCAGTCATGGGTCAGGAAGTAGGTGAGTATTACCAGTCATTCGATAATTTCGATACGCCATCAAGAGGTCGTGGGAATGGTCGTGAACCACCGGTAAGAGGTCGGGGAAGAGGTAATGGGTCAATGTCACGAGGTCGTGGATGGGAAAATGGATCACAGCGAGGCAGAGGTCAGTATCGGGACTATAGTCGAAGAGGAGGTCGAGGTGGTGTAATGGGAGCATGTATCTTAGCTCGAGGTATCTTAGGAGGGATAGCTAGTGGCCATACCATGGGAGGTCTAGTGATTAAGCCTGGATTGGTCAATGGGAAATTAGTGAATGTGTTCTCAGATTCGGGTTGTAATGGCATTGTACTGAAACGGGAACTAGTCTACGACGATCAGATGTTAGACAAGAAGGTGGAATGTAGAATGATAAACGGGCAAAGCATTGTGGTTCCAGTTGCTAGAATTCACATAGATACTCCATACTTACAGGGCACGGTGGAGGCTTGGGTCATGGATAGTCCTCTTTGCGACTTGATAGTGGGTAAAGTCCCTACTGCAGTAGAGACAACAGCAAGTAGAGTTCCAGAAATAGGTGAGAAGGTAGATATACAGAATTGGAAGCAGTAACACAGGCTGTAGTTACTAGAGGACAGTACGATAAGACGCAGAAGGAATATCCTCAGTTGAAAGTACCAGAGATTGTAGGTCTGAACAAAAGTCCAGAAGAGATTAGAGAGTTACAAGGTAAGGATGAACGTTAGACAAATGTAGAGAAAAATGGAAAAAATAACATCGTGAAACAAACAAGATCAGGTGAAACCAGCTGGACATATATAGAAGGCACATTGTATCGGCGGTTCCAATGTAGAGATGGGCAGAAACACTATCAGCTTGTAGTGCCAAAGACACTTAGGACTGGGGTAATGAAGTTGGGTCACGAGACAATGATGGCGGGTCACTTGGGAACACGTAAGACCACTGATAGGATCATTTCGGAGTTTTATTGGCCAGGGTGTAAAACTGACATTAGAAGGTTCTGTCAATCATGTAAGCCGTGTCAGTTAACAGTATCGAAGGGAAGAATTGCTAAGGTAAAGCTAGGCACGATGCCACTCATGGACACTCCCTTCAAGCGAGTGGCAGTAGATATTATAGGACCCATATTCACAGCATCAGAGAAAGGTAACCGTTTCATTTTGACTATGGTCGATTATGCAGCAAGATATCCAGAGGCGGTAGCACTACCTACTATAGAAACGGAGAGGGTCGCAGAGGCAATGGTAGATATGATTAGTCGGGTAGGTGTTCCCCAGGAGGTTCTATCAGACAAAGGTTCCCAGTTCACGGGAGGTATGATAAAAGAGGTAAATAGATTATTATGCATTCAATCGGTAACAACAACCCCTTATCACCCGCAGTGCAACGGTCTAGTAGAGAAATTTAACGGGACACTGAAGAGCATGCTACGTAAGATGAGCGCAGCGAGGCCAAAGGATTGGGATAAGTATATAGGGGCAGTGTTGTTCGCGTACAGAGAGGTGCCACAGGAGAGTAGTGGGTTCTCACCATTTGAGTTGATATATGGTCGGACTGTTCGTGGACCAATGACGGTGTTAAGAGAGCTGTGGTCGAAATGATCAGATGATAGTGAGGTTCAGACAACTTACCAGTACGTGATAGACTTGAAACAAAGGTTGGAAGACACTTGTCAGTTAGCTCAGAACAACCTACGAGATGCTGCTAAGTACTACAAAAGGTATTTTGACAGTAAGGCCAAAGATAGAAAGTTCAAAGTTGGGCAGCGGGTCTTGATATGGTTACCTACTAACAACAACACATTACTGATGAAGTGGAAAGGACCGTTCCCAGTGAAACAGGTAAGGAATGAGATGGATTACATTGTAAACATGAATGGAAAGGAGAAAATATTCCATGCAAACATGTTGAAGATATTCAACGAGAGACCAGTCGAAGACCAAGAACCAGTGATAGCAGGAGCAGTTGAAATGGTAAGTACAGATGAGGAGAAAGAAATGCAAGCGTGGGCAGCTGTGTTTGTAGATGTGATTGAAGAATCGGAGAAAGATTTGCAAGAAGAGGTAAGAGTAGATATGGAACAGAGGCAGGAAGAAATAGGACCATTACTGTTTCCATTGGTAGAGAAGGAATCATATAGGGATGTAGTTGTATCGAAAGAACTTGACCAAGAGCAGAAACAGCAGGTACATGAGCTATTGAGTGATTTTAGGGATGTATTGACAGATAGGCCAGGTAGAACGGATTTACTTGAGATGGAGATCAAGGTAGAAACACCAGAGCCAGTGCGTAGTAGTAGAGGATATCCATATCATCTTAGAGAACAGATAGAGTCAGAAGTCGAACAGATGGAACGGTTGGGAGTGATTGAAAAGTCGGAGTCTCCATATGCTTCTCCGTTGATTCTGGTAAAGAAGAAAGATAGAGGAATTAGAACATGTGTCGATTTGAGAGCA
The DNA here is from genome assembly GCA_029237695.1 of Conchocele bisecta. Taxonomy (NCBI): domain Eukaryota; kingdom Metazoa; phylum Mollusca; class Bivalvia; order Lucinida; family Thyasiridae; genus Conchocele; species Conchocele bisecta. The sequence continues at coordinate 53,159,770 of CM055271.1, read as the reverse complement.
GTGAACAGGGTAACGGTGTTTGACTCTGAACCGATGCCAGACTTAGAAAATATCTTTGCTAGAATGGGCCAGGCAGGTAAGCAATATTTCTCAAAGTTGGACTTGTCTAAAGGGTATTGGCAGATACCATTAAAAACTGAATCGAAGGAGAAGACGGCCTTCACCACACAAAGAGGTTTGTATCAATTCACCGTCATGTGTTTTGGATTGGTAACAGCACCAGCCGTGTTCTCCAGGATGATGCGTAAGTTGTTGTATAACTTGCAGGATGTAGACAACTTCATTGATGACATCATGATATTTTCAAACACGTGGGGTGAACACATAGACACGTTAAGAGAATTATGTACTAGACTTAGGAAACACAAACTAACCGCGAGACCAACCAAGTGCGTAATTGGGGCAGGAGACATTGAATGTCTGGGACACAGAGTAGGACGGAATGGAGTGTGCATGCTACCAGACAAGGTTCAAGCGATTGTGAATGCTCCACATCCCACGACAAAGAAACAGGTACGTGCATTTCTTGGATTGGCAGGATTTTATCGGAAGTTCATTCCAGACTTTTCAGCTACAGGTGTGCCGCTAACAGACCTGACAAGGAAAGGTAATACAAATAAGATTGTGTGGAATGACAAGGAGGAAGAGGCATTTAGAAAGCTAAAAGCCGCCGTGGCGAAGGAACCAGTACTGCAAGGGGTCGATCTAGGATCCAGGTTTGTATTGCAAACAGATGCTTCAGACATAGGTGTAGGAGCAGTCCTTCTTCAACCAAGCAGGGGTAACGACAATATCCTTCATCCGGTAGCCGATGCAAGTAGGAAGCTGACACAGACCGAACGTAAGTTTGCTGTAGTTGAAAGAGAGTGCTTCGCAATTGTTGGGGCATTCTCAAACTTCAGAGATATTTGTACGGTAAACAGTTCACACTTCAAACGGATCATCAACCTTTGAGGTACCTGAAAAAAGCTAGACTGGCCAACAGTAGGCTGATGCGTTGGTCTCTCTTGCTTCAGCCATTTAGGTTCACCATAGAAGCAATCGCGGGTAAAAGCAATGTGGGGGCAGACTATCTCAGTCGTATCGAAGTTGACTAGAGCTAGTACAGAAATAGGTAGGGAAACTATGTTTTTTAGAGTGTAATACGAGACAAGGGTATTGTAGATTCTCTGTGAGTGAAACAAAAGTGTGGTACACTTTTGTCTATTGGAGGGGAGTTATGTCACAGAGAAATACAAATGTATATAGCGATCTAGGCTGGTAAGGATAACAATTCAGCAATAGTATATACGTAATGAGAATGGGAGATAGGTGCTGTAGGATTAGCTTACAAGGTACAACAGGGGCCTGGGGGTAAATTACCAATTTTGATTGAAGAGAAATCTTTTGTTACTGGTCAAGGATAATCCGTGGTCAGTGAGCTATTTTAGTACTTGTGGGTAGTTCGCAAGTGAGTTTAAATCTTGTAGAACAGTGTGTGTTGGATGTTTGTGAGAGATGGTTGTGTGAATAGGCATATCTGGCAGCTTGGTCAGAGAGTGAGTGAATAGGGTTTAACGTCCGCTTTTCTGACATAGAGGTACAAGCCTCAGGGAGTCTACACGCAGACGGTCAACAGGGTCGTGTCCCGTATCCACCTGTCCGAGGGGGGTAAATCCCAACTTCAGAACTCAATATTTACAATCAAAATATATATTCAGTCCTGAAATTAGAACAACCTGATCTGGTGCCAGGCCCTCGCCACACCAGCATCATTTATCCCATCCCCTAAAAGTAATAGGATTAGCGCTAATCTTACTTTTATATATGGGGCATAGCCTGACTCAACTCTCACATACAAGAAAGCCAAAAATGTACATGAGGGCCAAATCCGGTATAGTGGGTTCCGGAAAGTATGAACCCAATCGTTAAGCCAGTTTAGTCGCCTTTTACGACAAGCAATGGCTACTGCAGCACTATTCTCAGGATCAGTTGATCCCGCCCCGGTGCCTGCACGGGGCCCTTGGTCAGAGAGAGAGAGAGGAGAAATACATAAAATCTCATTGGATTATTTCATGCTGATGGAAGATGATCAGGTATGTTTAATTAGATAGTAAATAGGTACTCTGTATTGTATACGCTTGGAATATTGTGCGTCGCATGGAGTTTAGTAGAGAGGCAGATGGGATATCGGGCTCGTTCTTTAATTTCAGCGGATGAACGATCCAGAGGGCATTTGAGTAGTTAGAGCGGGATCCATAGATGTAGTCGATAGAAGAGTCGGGAAGGTGGCGGATATTAGAGATAGCGGTCTACGATGGACGCAGATGCATCGCCTATTTACAGTTGGATATTAGATGTGGCGGATATTAGAGATAGCGGTCTACGATGCACGCAGATGCATCGCCTATCTACAGTTGGATATATTTATTGAGGTTTCATAACGTGACTCTCGCGAAGAACGGCATTATAGGGACGTCAGCGGTGATATAAATAGACAGCAGTGAACTAAATATTGGTGACTGCTGGGGTATACTTATACCTCAGTCATTGAAGCACATGTATGTAAAACATTTAATTCGTACGTGGACTTGGACGTATGTGGGACATTTAACGGTGGTGATAGGTGGTGATAGTAGTAAGGGGGTCACTTTGGGTACAATTTAACGTATATCAAACATTTAAAGGAACTGTGACTTGTGCGTGTGATTAAATTACATGTATTTTGATATACATGTATAGTGTTATCATGTGGAAATACCAATTTAAATGATCATTACTTGTGACAATAGTGAAGCATAAACAGACTAAATTGTATTCTATCTGTGATATTGATGTATGATATGTATGAATGGTGTGTATGTGTGTGTGAATTCTGTATTATGTAATACATGTTGTATATAACATAATTGTACATAAATACATGAAGAAGACAACATTGGCTCAATATCCTAAATCCAATTGAATTCAGACAATGTAGAAGAAGGTGATATATGGTTTCGTAATTCTGTACTACTTATTTCCCTTCGCAACTCATTCATGAAATAGGTATAGTCTTCGTCATTCTGTTATATGAAGTTCGTGAAGAATTCTGTGTACAAATTTACTGTTTGACTACAAATAGCATAATTCCGATTGCAGTCCACAAACACCGAGTGTATGTATCGCATCCGGGCTCTAACACTATGTGAAGGATGGACAACAAGTAGGTGTAAAGCTGCCTCACGGGCTGTGGGGAACAAGACAGCTCATAGACTTTGTCACCTCAGAGCTTGACGGTATAGTCAACCTCACAGTATCGAAGCTACCGGACTTGCAACAATGACCATCGGCCCAGACAGCCAGCTAATGACCTCCCCGATGTTGGGTATTCAACTCGGTTTTAGAGAGACATACTCCGCAAATAAAGGAGTGTTTGCCCCGGGTGAGTACGTCGGTGATAACCCGGTGGGCTTCACCTTCACGAAAACTCTCGGGGTGCACTTGGATCGGGTGAACACATCGTACAACACGGTAGACGGATCTCCCAGCACATTACTGAAAACCGTGCAAGCCAGCGACTGTTTCTTTGGGGAGACGGTAACCCCTTAGACTTCCCACACCCCGAGATGAAAGTTTTGGAAACGGCACATCCACGAATTTACAGTCTCTATTCTCGATGATCAAGCGAGAAAGTTGAATAACTATTACCCGATTTCGGTCGTTCTCGAAATTTCCAATTGAGTATAGGTGCCCCAATATTATAAGTAATTTAAATAAAATTATAAAATTAATTATTATGAGTATATACGGACCAGGTAGTTCTTCCAATTCCAATCGGGATTGGGTGACAGATTCAAAGAATTTGGAACCGGCAGAAGGGGGATTCATCCCGACAGAGAGCGACATTTTAACTACCCGAAAAACCAAGGCCCTCCTGATCAATAAAACTATATCGGTGGCCACAAAAGGGATTAACAGGAGTATAGCACAGCTTAGAGTAGACGTGCTGACGGCGAATGCACAAGTTGGGGAAGAGGCCCGGGGAAAAATTGAGGGAGTCTGAACGGCTATTGCGATAGACCAGGAGGCTTATGGGGTGTTGCTCTCAGAGGGTCATGCATCAATTATTGAACTAGGAGGAAAAATAACCAAATTTCGAAAAGAGGCCCGAACGGGTATTGAGAAAGCCCGAGAAGACCACCAGGCGGCCCTTACAGAGGTGTAGGGGTGGGGTGTTGCGCTCAGAAGACTCTCTCAACAGAGAAGCAGCACTTACTGAACAAGGTGAAAAAATAACCGAATTTCGAAAAGAGGCCCGAACGTGTATTGATAAAGTCCGAGAAGACCACCAGGCGGCCCTTACGGAGGGTGTTATAGGGTGTTGCGCTCAGATGACTCTCTCAACAGAGAAGCAGCACTTACTGAACTAGGCGAAAAAATAACAGAATTTCAAAAAGAGACCCGGTTGGGGGTTGAGGGACTCCGAGAAGACCACCAGGCGGCCCTTACGGAGGCTTATAGGGTGTTGCGCTCAGAGGACTTTGCATCACTTACTGAACTAGGCGAAAAAATAACAGAATTTCGGGAAGAGGCCCGGTTGGGGGTTGAGGGAGTCCGAACGGGTATTGAGAAAACCCGAGAAGACCACCAGGCGGCCCTTATAGAGTCGTATAGGGTGTTGCGCTCAGAAGACTCTCTCAACAGAGAAGCAGCACTTACTGAACTAGATGGAAAAATAACCGAAGTTTCCGAAAAACTGAAACGTGTTCGTAGAGCCACGAACAAAGCACTTGAGGAGACCTCTGAAAAGATTCGTGCTGAGGCCCATACCTCTATCGGGGGGCTTGCCGGATTGGTCTGCTCGGTTAATGCTAATGGTAAACCTGTGGGCGCGGTCGTGATAAATTTTGTAGTGGATGGGGAAGAACGGGGGGTTGGGAGTCAATAAACTCGCTGGAGATATTTCATCGGTGATTTTGTTCGCCGGTGACGATCCAATTAGACTTTCCGAAGGTAGTGTTATTAACTTTGTTACGAAAATCGCTGACCCAGCGAGTTCTTCCACTATTATCTCATTGTTAATTGAACTTAATTTGTAAAATACCAATATATTGAAAATCATGAACGAATCACCGCTTCCAATTGTCAATACCAATCCATCAACACTGTATCCAATTGTCAATACCACTCCATCAACACTGTATCCAATTCTCAATACCACTCCATCAACACTGTATCCAATTCACGAAAGAAGTTTAGATTTCAGGTTGGATAATATCGTCGCTATGCAGGATATTTTAGTTAGAGAATGTACAAATAAAAAAGAAACGCTAAAAAATATAAGCGCGGGGCGAATATAGCTGAAGCATCTAGTACAGTTCTAGCAGGTTTATCTGTAATGAGTGGTGCGGGGACTGCTGCAACGCTATCTACAATTGTAACGGTTCCACTTGCAGGGGTTTTGATTGGAATTACCGTTTTATCTGGAATACTTTGTATGGTAATTAGGGCGGGGGGTGGAAAACTCGAGAAAAAAAAGTAGAAAACATGATAGAATATCCGTTCTCGCCAGGTCTAAGAAAAATAGCATAGACGTTTTCGTGTCCAAAGCGTTGACCGATAATGAAATATCAAATTTAGAGTTTGAATCCGTGGTGGAAGAAATGGGGAGATATGAAGAATTAAAAAATGATATTAGAATCAAAGCGCGCGCCACCATGCCCAAGATTGAGAGTACTGATTGGGATAAATTTAGGGTAAAACTAGGAAATAAAGTCGGAGGAAATGTTACAGCACCAACATCCCGAAATTGTGATATTTTATTAAATAATTTTTAAAAAATAATTTTTAAAAAATAATTAATTTTATAATTTTCTTATAATTAATTATATTGGTGCAGTAAACAATTTAAATCAGTAAACATAATAATTAAAAAAAAAATAGGGGGTGTTCAGCTTTAAATTATTAAAAATATTTACAAAATTAATTATAAAATTAACAAAATAACGAACCATCCCATGTTTTCTTTCGCCAATAGGTATTAATAAATAATTATAATTTGCACACCATTTGTATGTTGTATAGGAAACTGATGAGTATATATACGTTTGTTGACCTTTCAACAATTGGTCTCATCTCGTGCATGCCATGTTGTTGATCCGGTATGACGTCCGTCTCGTCTGTTTAATGGTAGCAGTCTCTAAATATGTGAATTTGGCGATCAAAGGTGCCGGCCTAAAATATTTCTGCCTAAGAGCTTGGCAATTTCGGAAACCAAATTCACAAAATATGCTCGCCTGACTTCGCTGGTTTCTCTGAATTCGTTTCCGAGAGGAATTGGCAATGGGGTTAAAGGCGACCGTAAAACTAGACTGTGAGCCAACAGATGCGTGGGCTTAAGAAAGGTCCCAACACCCCAGTGGCTGCGTGCCGGGTAAGAAATCTACCCAGTCGCTGGGGTGTTGTGCACGAGTGGAGGCTTTTGCTATTTTTCGTTGTGCTTGTTCAATAATAATTTTTCAATATCTTTATAAGCGATATCGTAGAAATGTATATTCGTAAACGAATCGTTGGGTTTTAACAATTTGATATAATACACCTTAGTTTCATATCCGATACGCATTATCCGTCTTAATGTTTGTATTTGCCTCTTGTATAGTTCGCATAATTGCCGGCATAATATTGTAAATGCAACGTTTTTATCGGAGCGTAATAAATTACGCTGATATTTCATGTATTCGATATCGCCTAGTGTTTTCATTTTATAGAATTTATATATAGGACTATAACCCCCGTATTCTTCGTAAACTTCTTCGACACAGCCATTAAAAACTTTCAATTCCAATTGTATTTTATTATCCATTTTCTCTAATAATAGTGGTATAATTGCTATTGTTTTTTTCTGTTCAATATAATTGGGACTACAAGACCACTTTTTATCATTCAATACCACCACCAATTTTGGTTGGTGGTGGGGGCTACAATACCGCTCAATAACGTTATAAACGTTGGTGGTATCATTTTGACTCCCTAGCTCTATACTACTGCCAGTCATGAGTCTTCCCATGGGTGGCTGTAGTAGAGAGGTTGTACTGTAGTTTTATCACATAGGGTAACCTATGTATTGGAATCGCCTCGGACAGTTAGCCACTCCTTAGACCCCCTCGATGGGCTAGTCCGTAGTGATATTTTGGAATAACCATAACAACAAAATGCATTGTGTTACTCAACGTTTAACTCTCATACGCAACCGCTAATTGAAAATAATATTATGAAAAACTACTTGCACTGAACAATATCAACAACGGATGTTCTACGTACAAAAATACATCGGATTATTTTGTTGCGCGTTCAAGTTGTGATGCCCCCATTTGCGTCACAAATCGTGCTGACATCGCTAAATTTAGTAACAGGCTATAGTTTTCGGCAGAGTTAACTTCCCTCCGAATACTCTCCACCGGAAGCGACCTCCGTCGATAGGTTACAGCTACCTGTTGACCCAGATTTTTTGAATGATCGCGATTGTGTCGCAACAAAACTCGCACGTGTGGTCTAACTGATGTTAATCCTCATTCTATCGATGGATTTACAGCGGATTTTAGTGACATTCCCGAATTCTGCCTGATTGACATTTGTCTATGGTGGCCAATACACGCCAACATGAGTGTCAATTCTACGTTCAGGGAAGGTGTCAAGAAGTCAGTAAGTGATAAATTACAGTCAGGGAACAAATTAATGACAGTATAACACATCCAGCGTAGATTAATACCCATATTAATGCAAGTACTGAAAATACGACAACAAAAATTCTAACAAGTTTGGGTTGCCATACATTGAGCATTGTGTCAGCGGTTTCCCCAATGACGTCGTTTGTATGTTTTAATATACTCGATTAGCAGTAAACATGGCGATGTCAAAGTAATGCAGAAACTTTAACAAAAATCCTGCTACAACATTGTTTTGTACCGACAAGGCATTTTCAGGCGCGACACCGCTTCCGTGGTGGAATTCTTGTAGTACCCTATGTTCAGTACTTTCAGTACTTTGATTTCAATTGTCAACGGAGACACATACGTTGTTGCAAACTTGAAGGCATATATGGATCGGGCTCTTTGCTCCGTGAGATGACTCACACTCACGATACGATGAGTGGCTGTATCTCCATTATCGAGAGTACTCAACTATATGTGACACGTCGTGAGAAAATGAACAGTATGGAGGTGCATGAGCGTTACCAGCATAAAAGAGGATTCGATTTTCAGCTGTGAAGCAACCGAAATCTGTAAGGGATCCGGGGGATCCCTTACAGTTTTCGGATGCTTCACAGTGACGGAAAGGTTATGCTTTTTAGATGCCGAATTCCGCTTTCGGGTATGTATGTTTGGACAACAACTAGCTCATAGGCAAAGAGTTTTGTGTCCAGTTAAGAACCGTATTTCTGATAATTCACATACTGCGCAATGCGTTTGTCTCACGGTGCATGATCACGTGCAAAAACAACAACAATGGCTGAAAGTGTTGAAAGCGCGCCCACTCCAAAGTAAGTATTATTTGATATTTTCCTTAATATGAAACGGATTTTGAGGAACAGAAGTTTGGCCCAAAGTACCGAGACCACCAAATGCAGCTTAACAAGGCGCCATATTTCATGAAAGTCCGTTACATAATAAGGACAAAATAAAATAATACGTACTTTGAATCGGAGGGCTTCTGGAAGTTTTAGTACTTGTTGTTGTTGTTGTAACCACCTGATCGTAACCTTGTTTCGCTCAATAATATAATGTTTGATCAATAATGCACTGATAATGGCTTTCGGACCTCATTTATATAAACATATACCTGCTGGCTAGACACAAAGTGGTTCGTACGAACCCACCGAACCTCCTCTGACGACGCCCGTGGTGTCGGCTCCATGATAAAGTAGAAAGAGCATGCATAAAGTAGACCGAATGTAAATTTTAAAGCAAAAGTAGAAGTGACACGTGTATATTATATGTACTACAGTAACGGACAGAAAATGGTATTTAAAGCAAAATGTCGAAAATTATAAAAAATGTCGAAAATTCAACAGTCAAACATTATACAGCTTTAAGTAATTAAGTAAAACCGGGGTTTGTTTTGTTAAGAATTAAGGCAAAAATGAAAAACAGCAGACGACAATTTCCGTCTCCCGCGTAGTGAGAGTTAAAGGCAACACAACGTCTATTCCAGGGTCGATGTCTACCACTGGTATGCCCACCAAATGAGCGTCCGTTGGACGGGCGTTGTGAGCCAGGGGGGTACGGAGATATGGGGAGAGTGTGTATACGCCTGGTACTCTGGTGGGGAGATAATAAGGATGACATTTTGTCCGGTCTATATCAAATAGGTACGGGTAAAACAGTGCTCTGTCCTGGTGCGTTACACTTAACAAAACTAACAAGCAGGTTTGTATTTCTTGCCGTTAAACCGACAGAAAGATGTTCGTCTGCTGTCATTAGCGGATTGCTTCACTCACGTATGGACCAACATATACCTTGCGGTAATTCCGAGTTACAGATGCTAGGCAACTGGGCGTTGCCGTCCAACGAGTGGTCTGCCGCAGATTCCGGCTGCTGGCACCTCAAACACTTCATGATGCCCGCCTGTGCCGCTATGCCCATCAGCTGCTCTGTGTTTGAACTTGGGTTTTATTTCGGAGTGCTGACCGGCAATGAGCGGGTACTACAAGAAGAAGAAATCAGACGTACGATCCATCATCGCCCGGTGGCTTACTCTCTGAGTACATTACTAAGGAGGTAGGCACCTTCAATGGCCATTTCAATGAGGCAGTGCCGCGGTGTAATGCTTCTTCACATTCAGGTCGCATTCCGAATGAGGAAGACTGGCGGCGAATGGCTGGTAACGAGTGCCCGGCAGCTCATGACCAGGTACCAGGGCAGGTGACACCTTACTGGTCAGCAGGGCCCAGTCCGATTCACAGGGTGCCCGGCCAGCCGACACGGCCGTCCGACCAACTGACAGGAGATGACCATAGGGATACAGCGCCCGGGACACGGCCGTCCGACCAACTGACAGGAGATGACCAGCGGGATACAGGGAAGTGTCAGTGGCCCCCCACCGCAGGTAGAATGGCCGATACAAGCAACGCCTACATAACCTGCAACGATATCTCGTCGGTTTTCAACGAGCATCTGTCAACGATCCATCTATATACATCATCGTCAGTATCTGTAACGACGTCCTGCCAATTCCTAGCGACGTCCGGTACAGTACATCTGGAAGCCAGTGGATAACACCGTCAATAGCATCTCGCCCGTCAGGAACTTATAGTCATTCGATAACCCCGTCGTCCGTATGGAGTGCCGAGTGTTTCAAAACTTTCATTGCGCGCAAAAGATGTTTTGAAACGTTTGGCAAATCTTTTGCGCGCAAAAGATATTTAGTTGCGCGCAACAGATTCTCGCCGAATGTTTCAGAACATCTTTTACGCGCAAAAAATATGAAAACAAAGTTTTGCGCGCAATGAAATTGGCCAAACGTTTCAAAACTTTCGTTGCGCGCAAAAGATATTGGTTGCGCGCAATACTTTGAACCAATTTTTTGCGCGCAATAGATTGTGCCAAACGTTTCAAAACTTTTTTTGCGCGCAAAACTTTCGTATATTTGTTTGCGCGTAAAACATTGGTCAGTTGATTTCGTTGCGCGCAATAGATTGTGCCGAACGTTTCAAAACATTTTTGCGCGCAAAACTTTCTGTAATCTTTTGCGCGCAACGAAATTGTGCCGTGTGTTTTCTAAAGTATATCACGCAAGTTAGGCGTCACAAGACTGAAGTAATTACTCTGTTTTATCCCATCGTGGATCGAAAATGTGATGTAGGGATGCAATTCGTCTGTCCGTCCGTCCGTCCGTCTGTCTGTCACACTTTTCATTCGCCTATAACGGCTTTACCTTAAGAGGTATTCACTTGAAACTTCATACACATGCTTCTCAGCATCCATTGCATCATTTTACACCCGACCCACGCTGTCCCTACGCCCAAGATCAATGTCAAACGACTTTCGCTTTTCGCTTCAATATATTTACGGAGCAACTCCTTTCACCTACATTGTATAACCTCTTTACTGTAAGAGCTATCCACTTGAAACTTCATATACACATGCTTCTCATCATCCATTGCATCATTCTAACACAACACCCGACACACGCCGCCCCATGAACACTATTAAAAATTCTGGCAGGTTGGATGTTCCCTGTAATGGTCTTTGTATCCAGTTTTCAAAATGGCCGCCAAAGTACCCATTATTCCAAGAATACGATGAAAACTACTCAATATATATATTTTTTTGTATTCACCAACTAAATGGTTACCACGGTTCATTATGGAACGCCATAGCTGTCTTATGTGGTTGACATTTCATTATGTCCAGTACAAACTACATTATGTTCGGTACATGCGACATTTATATTCGGTGCAAACAACAATATGTTCGGTACAACGCATTATGTTCATTATAAACTACATTATCTTCGGTGCAACCTGCATTATGTTCGGTGCAAACTACATTATGTTCGGTGCAACCTGCATTATGTTCGGTGCAAACTACTTTATGTTCAGTGCAACCTGCATTATGTTCAGTAGAAAACAACATTATGTTTCGGTGCAAACTACATTATGTTTGGTACATGCGACATTATATTCGGTGCAAACAACATTATGTTCGGTACAAACTGCATTATCTTCAGTACAAACTACATTATGTTCGGTGCAACCTGCATTATGTTGAGTAGAAACCACAACATTATGTTCGGTGCAAACTACATCATGTTTCGGTGCAACCTGCATTATGTTCAGTAGAAACAACATATGTTCGGTGCAACCTGCATTATGTTCAGGAGAAAGAACATTATTTCGGTGCAAACTACATTATGTTCGGTGCAACCTGCATTATGTTCAGTGACATTATGTTCGGTACAAACTTCGTTAGGTGATGTTCATTCGGATCGACCTCGGATCTTTTTGCCTACGTCGGATGTTATGAGGAGTTCCGATTGCATTTTGGCGGTATCCGCGGCGGGAGTAAATTGTATTCCCTTTAATTCTATCTACATAAAAACTTTGAACATAATGCCATATCACTGAACATAATGTATGTTGCACCGAACATAATGTACAATGCACCGAATATAAAGGAGTTTGTACCAAATCATAATATACTTTGCACCGAACATATTTGTAGCTTACACAGTACGTGGCTCAGTATAGACCCGGATCAGCCCGCGCAATACAGACCCCGATCAGACAGCTCAGTATAGGCTCTGATCAGACTGCTCAGTGTTGAATCTGATCCGACTGCGCAGTTTCGACTCGGATCAGACTGCTTGTATAGAACCTGGTCAGATTGCTCAGTATAGACCCTGATCAGACTGCGCAGTATATACCCGGATCAGACTGCTTAGAATAGATCCTTATCAGACTGCAGTATACCCGATTCAGAGCTATAGTACCCCTATCAGACTGTCCCAGTATAGACCCGGGGGGTTATCAGATCTTAGACTATCAGATGATCGTATAGACCCTTATCAGATTGTTCATATAGATCCTACTCAGACTGCTCAGTATAGACCCTTATCAGACTGCGCAGTATATACCCGGATCAGAACTGCTTAGAATAGATCCTTATCAGACTGTTTCAGTATAGACCCGTATCAGACTGCCCAGTATAGTAAACCTTATCAGACTGCTCAGTATAGACCCTGCTCAGTATAGACCCTTATCAGACTGCTCAGTATAGACCCTTATCAGAACTGCCCAGTATAGACCCTTATCAGATGCTCAGTATAGACCCTTATCAGACTGTTCAGTATAGATCCTTATCAGACTGCGCAGTATATACCCGGATCAGACTGCTCAGTATAGTACCTTATCAAGACTGCTCAGTATAGACCCTGCTCAGTATAGACCCCTTATCAGACTGCTCAGTATAGACCCTTATCAGACTGCTCAGTATAGACCCTTATCAGACTGCTCAGTATACCCGACCCTCAGACTGTTCAGTATAGACCCTTATCAGACTGCTCAGTATAGTACCTTATCAGACTGCTCAGTAAAGACCCTGCTCAGTATAGACCCTTATCAGACTGCTCAGTATAGACCCTTATCAGACTGCTCAGTATAGACCCTTATCAGACTGCTCAGTATAGATCCTACTCAGACTGCTCAGTATAGACCTTTATCAGACTGTTCAGTATAGACCCTTATCAGACTGCTCAGTATAGACCCTATCAGACTGCTCAGTATAGACCCTTATCAGACTGCTCAGTATAGATCCTTATCAGACTGCTCAGTATAAGATCCTTATCAGACTGTTCAGTATAGACCCTTATCAGACTGCGCAGTATATACCCGGATCAGACTGCTTAGAAATAGATCCTTATCAGACTGTTCAGTATAGACCCGTATCAGACTGGCCCAGTATAGTACCTTATCAGAGACTGCTCAGTATAGCCCACTGCTCAGTATAGACCCTTATCAGACTGATAAGGGTCTATACTGAGCAGTCTGATAAGGGTATATACTGAGCAGTCTGCTACGGGTCTATACTGAGCAATCTGATAAGGGTCTATACTGAGCAGTCTGATAAGGATATATACTGAGCAGTCTGATACGGGTCTATACTGAGCAGTCTGATAAGGGTCTATACTGAGCAGTCTGATACGGGTCTATACTGAGCAGTCTGATAAGGGTCTATACTGTACTGAGCAGTCTGATAAGGGTCTATACTGAGCAGTCTGATAAGGATCTATACTGAGCTGTCTGATAAGGGTCTATACTGAGCAGTCTGATAAGGGTCTATACTGAGCAGTCTGCTACGGGTCTATACTGAACAGTCTGATACGGGTCTATACTGTACTTTGCAGTCTGATAAGGGTCTATACTGAGCAGTCTGATAAGGATCTATACTGAGCAGTCTGATAAGGGTATATACTGAGCAGTCCTGATAAGGGTCTATACTGAGCGGTCTGCTACGGGTCCTATACTGAACAGTCTGATACGGGTCTATACTGAGCAGTCTGACAAGGGTCTATTCTGAGCAGTCTGATAAGGGTCTATACTGAGCAGTCTGACAAGGGTCTATACTGAGCAGTCTGATAAGGGTCTATGCTGAGCAGTCTGATAAGGGTCTATACTGATAAGGGTCTATACTGAGCAGTCTGAGTAGGATCTATTCTGAGCAGTCTGATAAGGGTCTATACTGAGCAGTCTGATAAGGGTCTATACTGAGCAGTCTGATACGGGTCTATACTGAGCAGTCTGATAAGGATCTATGCTGAGCAGTCTGATAAGGGTCTATACTGAGCAGTCTGATAAGGATCTATACTGAGCAGTCTGAGTAGGATCTATACTGAGCAGTCTGATACGGGTCTATACTGAACAGTTCTGAGTAGGATCTATATACTGAACAGTCTGATACGGGTCTATACTGAACAGTCTGAGTAGGGTCTATACTGAGCAGTCTGATACGGGTCTATACTGAACAGTCTGATATGTGAAAGTTTTACGGTCAAATCTTTGCGCGCAATGAATGTTTTGAAACGTTCGGCACGTCTATATAGCGTGCCAAGTGATGCAAAACTTTCGTTGCGCGCAAAAGATATATTTTTTGCGCGTAAAAGATTTTTGAAACAATCCGCACGTCTAGTGTGCCGAACGTTTCAAAATATTCGTTGCGCGCAAAACATTGGCCATATTGAATCTTTTGCGCGTAAAAGATATATATTTTGCGCGCAATGAAAGTTTTGAAACGTTTCGCACGTCAGGTGCCATGTGTTGCAAAACTTCTTTTGCGCGCAAAAAATATATCTTTTGCGCGCAACGAAAGTTTTGCATCACATGGCACGGCATACGTCCGCATACCCGAGCCAGTTGGTATCGTCTAAGTCGGTCAGATAGGGTGATTGCCAGAGCAGTTGCTAACGGCAACGCGGCCAGAAAGGCGGTACCGGCCTACGTTTTTACGGTGGCAGTTGTTGTCATATCAATCTTCCTGTGTCACAGTTTGATAAAAAGGACATAAAGTGAATTTACATATTGCGACATCACTGTACATATATCTAACAGATTGAATTGCATGTTTGTCTGTGACTTGAGAAATAGGACTTATGTGATGTATGGCCAGTGTAGCGCCTGATCATATAGCGCACATCTGCAGCCTGATAACGATTTATATTTCTTGTTAGAAGCATGATGGACGTGTCACTGATGAGGTGGCGAACTGTGTAGATCATGATCAGACGGTGCGGATATACATGTATGGCATAGCCACCCGATGCCCCCCCCCCCCCCATGCCCCCCCCCCCCCCTGCTGCTGTTTCCAAGGGCTATATCTAGGTTCGAACACAGGGCAGGGAATGAAGATATGAATGATGAGACATGTACATGGATATTTAAGCCAATCGGTCATACGGTAATTATTTGATTTATTGGTGTCTAACGGCCTATCAACTACAAGGTCATTTAAAGCCGGGCCAATGTCTTCGATCCCGCCTGTAATGGGATTAATCGTATTCCTCATACAAGGGGTATAACCAGATTAAACCCTCACATACAAGAATACATGAGGGTCAAACCAGGTCTCCGTTCGGCATACCGGCAAGGATGAATCCCGATCCTTAAATAACCATCGCATGCTCCAACTGCCACGGTGGTTGGTCGGGTGAACGCGACGGCGTAAATTGACAGTAGGGATTCCTCCTTATAGGAATCACGATTTGCCTGGTTTGGCCCTCAGGTACGTTTTTATCGTTGTCTCTTGATCCTACTGCTTTTGGGAGGGGACCAAGTGAGTCTGGTGTGGCGAGGACTTAGCATCAGATCAGGATTATTCTGTTTGTTTGTTTGTTTGTTGGGGTTTAACGGCCTATCAACAGCTAAGGTCAGTTAAGGCCGGGTCAATGGGTTTAGTACTAAATCCCATATATTACCTGTACAAGTAGATGTAAATCAGAACTGAATATTTACAATAACAAAAGTATATATTCAGCCCTGAAATCAGAATAATCCTGATCTGATGCCAGGTTCTCGCCACACCAGAATCACTTGGCCCCTCCCTAAGGCAGTATAATCAGTAATAATCTTACTACTTTTATAATGGGCAATAACCCAATTCAACTCCCAGGTAACAAAAGAGCCAAAGATAAAAACGTACCGGAGGGCCAAACCAAGCAAATAGTGATTCCTATAAGGAGGAACCACTACCGTTAATTTACGCTGTCTCGTTCGCCCGACCAACAGCCACCACGATTATACTGATTTCAGAGCTGAATATATAGACTTTTATTGTAAATAGTCAGTTCTCATTTTGGGATTTTTCTCCCCATTTGTACAGGTAATATATGGGATTTAGTACTAAACCCATTGACCCGGCCTTAAATGTTTTAATTGTTTATTGTTTATTGCTGTTTAACGGCCTATCAACAGCTAAGGTCATGTCAGGCCGGGCAAACGGGTTCGACCCCATTTTAACCTGCTGCATTGGGTGGAAAATCCCAAAATCAGAACGGAAAATATTACATACAGATATTCAGCCCTGAAATTAGAATAACCGGACCTGGTGCTAGGTCCATACCACACCAAGTTACTTGGCCCCTTCCCCTAAAATATGATTACGAATAATCGTAATCCTCACATAAGGGGAATAACCAGATTCAACTGTCACATACAAAATGCCAAAGACGTATGTATGTGAGAGCCAAACCAGGTGTCTGGTCGGGATTCCGGTAAGGATGAACCCCGATCACTAAATTACCCATCGGATGCTCCCACCTGCCACCCACCGGCCTTAAATGACATTAGCTGTTGTTTGTTGGGATTTAACGGCCTATCAACAGCTACGGCCGTAAATGTTTTGTTTGTTTATTGTTTATTGGTGTTTAACGGCCTATCAACAGCTAAGGTCATGTAAGGCCGGGCAAACGGGTTCGACCCCATTTTAATCTGCTGCATTAAACGACCTTAGCTGTTGATAGGCCGTTAAATCTCAACAAACAAATTGAAACCGCTTCGCCAATTCACTCCAAACTTCACCTGTGTCTTTATCGTCATCCATAGTTTCATTATATGCCCAATCCATGCAGCACCTGTGCCCAATGTCAAGCTTTTTTTTGGATTTAGGTTAAAGTTCGTAGCAACACTATATCTCTGAAACTGCTTGGCCAATTCACTCGCTTCACATGTTTCTTTATCAGCATGCATATGTTCATGCAACCCGTGCGGCCCCTGTGCCCAAAGTCAAGGTCAAATTAGTTCTATTTTTTTTCCTAACGTGTCCGGTTTTTGGTTGAAGGTTTTCGGTATACTATCAAACTATCAAATGCCCCGGCAGGCGCGACATCCGGGCCGCGGCCATATAGTTAGTATATGTATATGCAAGTAAATCTGAGAGAGTTTTATACATTCATTAATCCTACGAAGTTTTGTCGAAACCATTCTGGAGATTATAATGGGAAGACATTATTTAAAGATTTTGTCCAACTTTATACGGCGGCCATCTTGAGATTATGTGACGACCTCCAACTTGAAAAATCTGTAAATTTTCACCAAAAGACAATAACTATGAAGTTTGGCCAGCATCAGTCAATCAGTTAATAAGAAGAGATGGCCGCGACCCGCTGTCGCACCTTCCAAGGCTTTCACAGTATACCGACAAATTTAACCAAAAGCTTTAACCCGGACGGACGGACGCACGCACGTACGCCAATGTGCCGACTATATCGCGCTGTCCGCAAGCGGGTGAGACAAACGTTTTTTTTTAAAACTCTTAGAATAATAAAGAAATACTGGTGGCCATCAAGGATGACGTAATGATCCGATTTTGATAAAAACCACTTCACAGTGCGATCATCTTTAATACCTTCGATTTGATATAGAACATGACCATATTTGGTAAACTATTAAATTTGATCCCTAATTGACACACGGGCCCTGCACATTTTTGACCCCTGGGTCACCATTTTGACAAAACTGAAAGAGCATCGACTGTCGATCATTCCTGTCAAGATTTGTTTGAATCTGTCCGACGGTCGTGAGAAGATTTTTTAAGAATTTAGCCTACTTTTTCACGGCAGCCATCTTGGATTAGGCGACTACCTCCAAATGTATAAATCTGACATGCCCCCACCCTTAGATCATCCCTGTGAAGTTTGCCCAACATCGGCCAAGCGGTTCACGAAGAAGACGTTTGAACTCTCTAATTAAAGGATGACTTGTCGACCTATCGGCGCCAATCTTGGATGACTTAATCATCCAATTTCGACAAAAAATGATCCAGAGTGATCGCCTTCTCGATATCTTCTATTTGAATATATATGACATGACCATATTCAGTCAAGTGACCATTTGCGAGAAAAGACGACTTTGAAAGTGTGGACGGACGGATGACGGACGACAAGCGGTAACAATAGCCTTTAAGAAGTATGCCACAGAAGCGGTTTCATGCCTACTGTAACATACTCATGAACATGTGCTAAAGTAAGTATCACAAAAACTGTCAGATAAGTGCATGCTTAAAACAGGAAAACATGTCAAAGTTGAAGAAACATTTTGACATAAACAAATGGCTAAGTGTTTCCACAACCATCTGAACGTCAAAAAGGTCACGTTAACAGCGACATGACTGTATTCCAGATGCTCACATATATCAAGTGTCCAAATAGTGAATCAATCGCCGACTATTGTCGCGCCTGCCTTCTGCTAAAGTAGGCGCAACAAAAATGAAAGGTGTTACTAACGTACGTAGGCACGTACGTACGTACATGGACTAATGCTATATCCTCTCTTGCCCATCGGCGAGGGGCTAAAAATGACAGACAGACGGACGGACGGGCCAACGAAAGGGGGTATGGGAGGTTAACAGTTTACAAGGTTAAAAGTGTCAAGGTTAGTGAGTTTTTTTATTTTCTTTGTTTGTCTGTTGGGGTTTAACGGCCTATCAACAGCTATGGTCATTTAAGGCCGGTGTCACATGAGATTTTCACCTTTAGGGATATCACTTTTTTGGTTCGATAAAACTATGTATCGACTGCACAAAAAGGCGATAATTGTATAATATGGCTAATGTTGTTACTGTATAGCTCATGGTATGGGGGGTTTAAGATCTCATAGCCATCATACCCGCGGTGAAGATATATTATATAACGAGTACAATTCCCCACTAGTGCACACTCAGTCAATTGAAAGTTGTGCTATGTCAATGTATATGTTGTTTAAGACAATTAGGGGGGGGGGTGAAAATCTCATGGCCATAGATATTAACTTCAACCGCGGTGAAAATATCATTGCTATGATATTTTCACCCCCCCCTCCCCAGCAACTCTTTCAAATGT
Source organism: Conchocele bisecta (assembly GCA_029237695.1). Taxonomy (NCBI): domain Eukaryota; kingdom Metazoa; phylum Mollusca; class Bivalvia; order Lucinida; family Thyasiridae; genus Conchocele; species Conchocele bisecta. Next base: position 53,140,444 of record CM055271.1, on the reverse strand, counting down.
GCCACCATCATATTTGAAATAGTCATATTTCTCTCCCATACCATGAGATAGAAGCAATACAGCAACGTCATATTCCATGATATACAAGGAAAAAATCAAAAATCAAAAGCGACAAATTTTAAGATGAATGGTAGGTGCAACTGTTAATTCTTTATATAATGAGTACAATTCCCCACTACTGCACACTCAGTCAATTGACAGTTGTGCTATGTCAATGGATATGTTGTTTAAGACAATTAGGGGGGGGGGGTGAAAATCTCATGGCCATGATATCTTCACCCGCGGGTGAAAATATCATTGCTATGATATTTTCACCCCCCCCCCCCTCCCCAGCAACTCTTTCAAATGTGCCACCATCATATTTGAAAGCCATATTTCTCTCCCATACCATGAGATAGAAGCAATACAGCAACGTCATATTCCATGACATACAAGTAAAAAATCAAAATCAAAAGCGACAAATTTTAAGATGAATGGTAGGTGCAACTGTTAATTCTTTATATAAGGAGTACAATTCCCCCACTACTGCAACCACTCAGTCAATTGAAAGAAAGTTGTGCTATGCCAATGGATATGTTGTTTAAGACAATTAGGGGGGGGGGGTGAAAATCTCATGGCCATGATATCTTCACCCGCGGGTGAAAAATATCATTGCTATGATTATTTTCACCCCCCCCCCAGCAACTCTTTACAAATTTGCCACCATCATATTTGAAATAGTCATATTTCTCTCCCATACCATGAGATAGAAGCAGAAGCAATACAGCAACGTCATATTCCATGATATACAAGGAAAAAATCAAAGCGACAAATTTTAAGCTGAATGGTAGGTGCAACTGTTAATTCTTTATATAATGAGTACAATTCCCCACTAATGCACACTCAGTCAATTGAAAGTTGTGCTATGTCAATGGATATGTTGTTTAAGAGAGTTGGGGGGGGGGGTGAAAATCTCATGGCCATATCTTCACTAGCGGGTGAAAATATCATGGCCATGAGATTTTCACCCGCCCCCTCACTAATTGTCTTAAACAACATATCCATTGACATAGCACAACTTTCAAATTTTCAAATTTGCCACCATCATATTTGAAATAGTCATATTTCTCAAGCAATACAGCAACAACATTAGTCATATTCCATGATATACAAGGAAAAAATCAAAAATAAAAAGCGACAAATTTTAAGGTGAATGGTAGGTGCAACTATTAATTCTTTATATAATGAGTACAATTCCCCACTACTGCACACTCAGTCAATTGAAAGTTGTGCTATGTCAATAGATATGTTGTTTAAGACAATTAGTGGGGGGGGGGGGGTGAAAATCTCATGGCCATGATATCTTCACCCACGGGTGAAAATATTATCATGGCCATGAGATTTTCACCCCCCCCCCCCTGCAACTCTTTCAATTTTTGTCACCACCATATATAAAATAGTCATATGACTCTCACTACCATAAGATAGAAGCAACACAGCAACAACAACATTTGACAAAAATATTGGGGGCGGGTGAAAATCTCATAGGGGGGGTGAGAATCTCATGGCATTTTTTTACACCCGCGGGTGAAAAAATAGGCGGGTGAAAATATCATATGACACCGGTAATAATCCTGATCTGATTCCAGGTCCTCGCCACACCAGAATCACTCCCAAAAGCAGTAGGATCAATTATAATATTACTACTTTTATACTGGGCAATAACCCAATTAAATTCCCAAGTAACAAAAACAGCCAAAGATAAAAACATACCTAACTAGGCAAACTAGGCAAATCATGATTCCTATAAGGAGGTGAGTGAGTGAGTGAATAGGGTTTAACGTCCGCTTTTCTGACATAGAGGTACAAGCCTCAGGGAGTCTACACGCAGACGGGTCAACGGGGTCGAGTCCCGTATCCACCTGTCCGAGGGGGGTAAATCCCAACTTCAGAACTCAATATTTACAATCAAAATATATATTCAGTCCTGAAATTAGAACAACCTGATCTGGTGCCAGGCCCTCGCCACACCAGCATCATTTATCCCATCCCGAAAAGTAATAGGATTAGCGCTAATCTTACTTTTATATATGGGGCATAGCCTGACTCAACTCTCACATACAAGAAAGCCAAAAATGTACATGAGGGCCAAATCCGGTATAGTGGGTTCCGGAAAGTATGAACACAATCGTTAAGCCAGTTTAGTCGCCTTTTACCACAAGCAATGGCTACTGCAGCACTATTCTCAGGATCAGTTGATCCCGCCCCGGTGCCTGCACGGGGCCCTATAAGGAGGAATCCCTACCGTTAATTTACGTCGTCGCGTTCGCCCGACAAACCTGCCACCGATTTTTTATTTTTTTTAAAATTGGTGCAACATTTCAGATTTACATGGTTAGCATGTGTCTAAATATTAAAGAGTTCAACGTCGTAATGTTTACATGTAATGCTGATGTAACATTATACAGACATCACTGCTGCTTTCACAATTCAGGAAACACTGTATGCTTTTATCTGACTGCACATACATTTCAATATTTCACATTTCGGCATTAACCCTTACACCGCTATCTTAATTTTTTTGTCATCTGCTGTTTATTTTCTATTTTCCATTTGTATCATCGCAAATATGCTTTGACAGCACTTCAGAAACATTTCCATTGGAAATGATTCTGAAGTGCTGTCAAACCATGTTTTTATTGAGAAATAAGGCAAGATATAAAAGCAACAGCTGACGACAATTGTTGTGTGTAGCAGTTTATGGGTTAACCTGGTTGGGTCCGTGACCACTGTAGCTCCGGATCAATTGGCAAATTTGAGGGAGTACAAACAGATCATCCAAAACAATTATATGCATGTATCAATTATTTTCATATTACCAAATAAATGACGATCAGTGTGTATACTAATCAACTAATGCAATATTATACAATAAGCAAGTAAGAAATTATAGTCACGGTGACATGTGTTAAACGAAACAAAATATGTACAATATTGAATTGACGAAAGCGCCCGGCCCTATATGACACTTTAATATTTTAAGTCACTAACGTAGGTGTAAATATAGAATGTAACAAGAGTTGTCAGAAGACAACGACGCTCGCCTGTAGACAGCCTTGACTTAAAGGTGTGACTAACATTACCATTACTCATTCCACCCATAACATTAGAACAAACTAACTGACATTGACATTGGGGTCAGGGGTGAACGGTGTGTCGTGGATTTGCTACAGCATGATAGAGAATCATCAGATGAATGCATGTATGAAATATCAAAGTGCTCCCTATAACGAAACATACGTTATAAGAAATTGGCCCCATCGTTAGGTTTATGAACACACTCAGTTTGTGACCTTAATCTTGGGGTCAGGGATGGGCGGTGGGTCATGGATTTGCTACAGCATGATGGAGAATCATCAGATTGATGCATGTATGAAATATCAAAGCGCTCCCTGTTGAGAAACATAAGTTATAAGAAATTGACGCCCACATTAGGGTTATAAGCGCACTAAGTTTGTGACATTGGGGAAAGCGTCGGCAGGGGGTCGTGGATTTGCTACAGCATGATAGAGAATCATCAGATGGATGTATGTATGAAATATCAAAGCGCTCCCTGTAAAACAACAGAAGTTATAAAAACTTTACCCTAACGTTAAGCTTATGAACGCAGTAAGTTTGTGACCTTGACCTTGGGGTAAGCCATGGTGGACTGCATGTATGAAATATCAAGGTGTACCATGAATAGAAACAGTAGTTATAACACATTTACCCCAACGTTAAGTTTGTGGACACCAAGTGTGTGACCTTGATTTTGGGGTAAGGTGTGGGTCGTGGATTTGCTACAGCATGATAGAGGATCATCAGATGAATGAATGTATGAAATATCAAGGCGTTCCCTGTAACGTAACAGAAGGTACATGTATAAGAATTTACCCCAACTTTAAGTTTATGAGCGTGCCAAGAAACAGAAGTTATAAGAAATTTATGACAACTTTAAGTTTATGAACAAAATAAGTTTGTGATCTTAATGTAAGGGGTTGGCCGTGGGTTATTTGTGTGTTTGTTTGTTTTGGTGTTTAACGGCCTATCAACAGCTAAGGTCGTGCAAGGCCGAGCAAAAGGGTTGGATCCCGTTTTAACCTGCTGCATTGGGTGGGGGGGGGGGGGGAATCCCAAAATCAGAACGGAATATTTACATCAAGAAAAATAATATTCAGCCCTGAAATTAGAATAACTTTACCTGGTGTCAGGTCCATACCACACAAGTCACTTGGTCCTCTCCCTAAAATAGGATTACGAATAATCGTAATACTCACATAAGGGGTATAACCAGATTCAACCAGATTTAACTGTCACATACAAAATGACAAAGACGAATGCGAGGGCCAAACCAGTAGCCGATTTCACCAACAATTCTAAGCATACTTATCTAGCAAAGTGAACTCTGAGGGAGTAATCATTTATTTTTCCCGAAATGCATTATTTCATACAGAACTAACGACTGCATATATTTGATGATTGAAATAATTATTAATTTTATTCTGGTTTGGCCTCAGGTACGTTTTTATCTTTGGCTCTTTAGCTACCTATGAGTTGAATTGGGTTATTGACCATTATAAAAGTAGTAAGCTTATTACTGATCCTACTGCTTTTGGGAGGGGCCAAGTGATTCTGGTGTGGCGAGGACCTGGCATCAGATCAAGATTATTCTGATTTCAGGGCTGAATATTTAATTTTGTTATTGTAAATATTCAGTTCTGATTTTGTTATTTTCCCCCCATTTGAACATGTACGTGAACATGTACATGTACTTGTACAGGTAATATATGTGATTTAGTACTAAACCCATTGACCCGGCCTTAAATCTTAACAAACTAAATTTATTACATTATCACAGCCAAAATTTAAAATGTCTCCCTCAAAGTGTACTTAACAAGATAAGTATACTTGTCTCCATTCGGAATTCCGATAAGGATGAACACCGATCGTTAAATTACGTATCATATGCTCCCACCTGCCACCCACGGGCGGTGAGTCGTGGATTTGCAATATCATGATAGAGGGTCATCTGAGGAATGCATGTATGAAATAACAAGGTGTTCCATGAAAATAAACCGAAGTGATAAGACATTTACCCCAAAGTTAAGTCAGTGGACGCCGACGCCGCCGCCGAGGGTATGCCATTCGCTCTTTAGCCATTAGCTCTTTTTTTTCTTTTTTTTTTATTATATTTTTTTTTATTTTCACACACAAACATGTACAAACAAGACATATTACTACCGGTAGTAACATGCATGTGCATAATTACATTCCATTACATATTTCTACATTACTAAGCACATTGTAAATATATCTTACACATGTTATTACCTGTTTGTATATGTATATGTTTGGAAAACATTTATGAAAAAAATAAAATAGTTATCAATTAAAAATAGAGAGAAAAATATAAATACAATTTATTTAAAAAAACAACAAAAAACAAACACCCATAAAAAAAGATTTTAATTATATAAGTACGATAAGTACGAGCAGCACAATCATATGTTTGCATTATTTTTGTGTTGGATTCAATAGTTTAAGGGAAAGAATGCTAGAAGAAAAAAGGTTAGTCTAGCGGTACGCTGTTCCATTTTCTATTGTGATTTCAGCTTTGTTTCTATTTACTGCTATTTGATGTTCAAGCTCTTTAGTTTTTTTTAAATATTTCTTAAAGGCTGGGAAAGTCGGTTCAGTATTTCTTAATTTACATCCATAAATAAAGTACTTTCCTAGTATAATACACAAGTTCAAGAATATATTGTCTGTTTCATATTGCCCTAAACTTATTGATTGCCAATCCAATGTAAAATGTATACCTTTATCATGTAAAAACGTGCTTAGCAGAGACCAAAATTGCTGACTTTTTTGGCATTCCCAAAATAAGTGCTCGTTTGTTTCTGGTGCCATACTGCATAAATCAGAATTTACAATTCTGCATTTATATAAATAATCGTTCGTGGCAATAATTTTCATCAAGCATTTGTACTGGAAATTCCTAAGTTTTGAACATATAGTGCTTCTAAAATACTGTTTATTTACAATTTTCCAATTAATAGTTGTTTCTGAAAACTCTACATTCCATTTAGTCTGAGCTTTGAAAACAACGTTATTAATTTTGCTAAGGAAAATTGTATATAACATTTTATTACATTGTTTGGAAGATTGCACTTTTCTTAAAAGGGGTGACTTAATATTTTGGATGTTTATTGTCTCATTCTTTAGTCGTGCACGCCAAGCTTGTGGTATACTGGATATCATTTTAAAATATTTTAGCTCTTTCTGCACTTCGTGCAGGCGAGCTAAAAAAAAAGTGCACTATACAGAGCATCGAGTTGCCATCTCTGGCCATTTTAGTCTGTACATGTTATCGGACACCTAGAACAAATAGTATGGCAGAAAATCTAATACAATTTGGTGCAATACGTCCCACATAATTAGGATGACAACGTCCTATAAATATTATTTCAGCAGACTACACAAAAATACTAGATATATGAGCATTTTTACCATCACTCACGAAATATACCATGGACACTTGTTCAATGTGTAAAATGTCAAACTGATGCACAGTCTATTATTAGAAGTGGATTTGTCACAGGTAAAAACGTATTTACTCACATAACAGGCAAGTATACAGTAGTAACAATACACTCAGATAACTGCTTACACGTAACTGGATTCGACATAGTATTTATGGTAATACAGGTATATATCTACAGCACTGTGTATTGTTCTTACTGTTACCTTCAGATATCAGACTTTGTATATAAATTTGATGAACACAAGGCATAGCTAGCTGTATAGTCACATGTCTCCCCCATCATGTTGCACAATTTTATTTTGCATATGTTTGTCTACATATTAGTGAGATGTGTCAAACGCAATAAGAGGTAAAACTGGCTGATGGCTTGTACACACTAAGATGGCCGACATGGCAACTCCATGCACTGTGTAGGATATAGTAAGAAGAGAATGTTCACATGTATGTTATGCATATATCCTATCACATTTACGAAGCAATTATGCATGAATAATTAGAATATCAGGGGCCCCACGAGCCCTTAAGCAGGATAATTATAATACAATACTATATATAGATAATTAGTCGGAGTGCTCTACATTATACAAAGTCCATATAATACACATAAGTAATACACCGGTGTGTATTATAATTTCGCAAGCAGTCACAACAGTCACAACTGTAGCATAATAGATGGTCATCTGAGTAATGCATGTATGAAATATCAAGGTGTTCCATGTAAAGAAACAGAAGTGATAAGACATTTACCCCAACATTAAGTTTGTCGACGCCGACGCCGGGGGTATGCCATTAGCTCTTTCTGCACTTCGTGCACGCGAGCTAAAAACAATAATAATCACCCAGTTCGAGTAGTACATGTATATGTAACAGAAAAACATGGAAATGTGATTGCGAGATCTACAAAATGACAAACACTGGTTAAGCAGGATAATTATAATACAATGCTATATACAGATATTCCGTCGGAGTGCTCTACATTATACAATGTACATATAATACACATAAGTAATACACCGGTGTGTATTATAATTTCGCAAGCAGTCACAACCGGTCACCCTAAACACCCCAAAGGCTGGGAAAGGCTGGGAAAGGCTGGGAAAGGCTACAAAGGCTATTCGAAGTGGCTTGTACGTCCGTTAGCGGATATTTATACCATACATTGTCATTGAATTGACTGAAATAGTATGTGTTATGATCATTTTAATTATTTTAATCATTTGAATGCAATAATCTACCACAAATATACGTGTTTTGTTAAATTATCTAAACGCGCACCTGCGCCGATCGCGCCGAGCGGAATTGGACAAAGAGTGATTAACACCTATTAACATATCGTTAAGCAGGTGCAGCTAAACACCGATTATACTTATTGATTATTATCAATATAAGTCAATGATCAATCAATGACATTCATTTAAACATGCTTTATGTATCATACATTACGTAAACATCGGACGAATGCCGAATTTTGAGACATCAGTTATCTACCTTGATGGGTATCCCACAGGTGATCAAAATATGTTTATAGAGCGCTATGTACGGCTCTGCAACTAATATTTCATTTACACGGCCGAATAAACGTGTAACTAGTTGTAAATGACATTTACGCTAGCTGACATGTTCCCGTCAATTAACCCATAGTATTTAGCACAGTTTATTCCACGAACATTTTCCTTCCCGTGTCCTGTATTTGTAATTAACGTAATTACGTCAATTATTGGCAGTAAACTGTTCCTTTTGAAATTTAAAATTTAACTATCAGGAGGAGATGAACCGGAAGTATAACACGGCAAACTGTTACTACACTTTCTGAAATCAACGTACAAACTGTTCACAGAGTGAACCAGATGGCCGACGGCAGTACCAAGGCTATACTCATAGAAAATACTCTACAAAGGCTGACAGATGGTACCACAAAGGCTACACTCACATAGAAAATGGTCGACAAAGGCTGATAGATGGCAACACAAAGGCTACATTCACATAGAAAATAGTCGACAAAGGCTTACAGATCGGACCACAAAGGCTGCATCGACATAGAAAATAGTCGACAAAGGCTGACAGATGGTACCACAAAGGCTACATTTACATAGAAAATAGTCAACAAAGGCTGACAGATGGCCACAGGTCCACAAATTTGGCTGCTATTTACATAGATACTAAAGTCGACAGAATGGTCTGACGACGATGGCACCACAAAGGCTGCATCGACATAGAAAATAGTCGACAAAGGGTAATATATGGTACCACAAAGGCTACACTCACTAGAAAACAGTCAACAAAGGCTGACAGATGGTACCACAAAGGCTACATACACATAGAAAATAGTCGAAAAAGGCTTACAGATGCCACCACAAAGGCTGCATCGACATAGGAAATAGTCGACAAAGGGTAATAGATGATGGTACCACAAAGGCTGCATCGACATAGAAAATAGTCGACAAAGGGTAATAGATGGTTCCACAAAGGCTACACTCACATAGAAAATAGTCAACAAAGGCTGACAGATGGTACGACAAAGGCTACACTCACATAGAAAATAGTCAACAAAGGACTGACAGATGCACACAAAGGCTGCATCGACATAGAAAATAGTCGACGAAGGCTGACAGGATCTGGCACCTAAAAGGCTGCAATAGACATAGAATAATAGTCGACGGAAGGCTGACCAGATGGCACCACAAAGGCTGCATCGACATAGAAAATAGTCCGATAAAGGCTTACAGATGGAACACAAAGGGCTGGCTTCGACATAGAAAATAGTCGACGAGGATGGACAGGATGCCACCACAAAGGCTGCATCGACAGGAGAAAATAGTCGACAGGCTGGAACAGATGGAACAAACAAAGGCTGCATCGACATATAAAAATATCGATAAAGGCCCAACAAAGATGGCACAGAACTATGCATCACAGAGCCATAAAGGTCGGAACAAAGGTGCATACAGAAAATGGTCACTACCAAGGCTACACTCACATAGAAAATAGTCCACAAAGCTGACAGATGGACCACAAAGGCTCATTCACATAAAAATAGTCAAATAAATATGGACCACAGGCTGCATCCACAGACAATAGCGGCAAAGGTATATGGTACCACAAAGGCACCATTCACATAGATATCAACAAAGTGCGATGGCACCACAGGCTGCATCCTACAAGAAAGTAATCGACAAAGGGTAGATGGCACCACAAAGCTACAGTTTACATAGAAAATAGTCAACAAATCTGACATGCACCACCAGGCGCAAATCGACTAGGATGTCGACAAAGGGTAATAGATGGTACGAACAAAGGCTGCAAATCGGACATAGAAAATATCGACAAAGGATATAGAAAAGGTACCCAAAGGCACATTCAAAAATAGTCAACAAAGGCTGACAAGATGGCCCCAAAGGCGCATCCACATAGAAAGAGTCGACAAAGGGTAGATGGCCCAAAGGCTACATTTACCACAAAGACTGCATCGTACATAGGAAATAGCGACAAAGGGTAATATGATGGCACCACAAAGGCTGCATCGACATAGAAAATAGTCGACAAAGGATAATGAATGGTCCACAAAGGTCTTTCACATAGAAAATAGTCAACAAAGGCTGACAGATGGCACCACAAAGGTGCATCCACCTAGAAAGTAGTCGACAAAGGGTATGGCACCACAAAGGCTACTTTACAGAAATAGTCAACAAATGCTTACAGAGGCACAAAAGGCTGCATCGACATAAAGGGGAATAGGGAAAGTCGACATAGTATGAATGTACACAAAGGCTACATTCGAAAATAGAAATAGTCGAAAAAAGTCGGAAAAGGTATAGAAAAAATGTACCACAAGGATACAAACTCACATAAAGGGAATATAGTCAGCTAAGGCTGAGTCAGATGGTACCACAAAGGCTACATTCACATATAAAATAGTCAATAAATGCTGACAGATGGCACCAAAAAGCTGCATCGACAGATGTGGACCCTGACCGAATTGTGCGACCGCGCAGTCGGATTTGGGACTACCCCGGTCGAAGGAACTATGAGACACTGATTGACATGAACGCATTTTCGTCCAATAAAACATGCTGAAAGCAACAATTTCCACTGTCTGAAAATATTCAAATACTGTCTAGTTTCATTTTCCATTTTTCATTGCCGAAAGTTTAATAATATTCATAGTATACATTATCTTAGATTCGTCATTAAAAAGGTACATGCCCACTCAGTAGGCACAAACTGTTCTTTATAGGAATTAAAGGTACATGCCCACTTAGTAGGCACAAACTGTTCTTTGTAGGAATTAAATACGTGTATAATTGTGTCACTATTCCACCTGTTCTAAAAATTACGAGTCCCCGCTATTATTTATTCTAATTAAATGCGTCGCCTAAAAAAATAATATTTTCGACAGATTATAAAGTATGTTCATTGCACATCAATAAATAAATACAGAGAAAAATAGTAATGTTCGTTAACAGTTTAAGGAAACACGGTTATCGCCCCTGATATCAGTGAGAAATGTTACGTCTGATATAAAATGTAAAATAATGCCAATCAATACATGGGGTAATGGTGAATGAATATTTATTTTGCCAGGAAATGTATCAGATGATATCTGATAGAAAGAACAATTTGTTCCTACTGAGTGGATAAGTGAATAATTGTGTCACTATTCCACCAGTTCTAAAATTACTAGACTTGGTATCAGGCTATTTTCAGATGCAAATGAGGAATGATATCTTTTAATTATTTATACTAATTAAATGCGTCACCTCAAACAATAATATTGTTGACAGATTTAAAGTATGTTCATTGCACATCAAAATAAATAGAGACAATAAAATCTATAGTAATGTCCGTTAACATTTTAAGGAAACACGGTTATCGGTTATCCGTGCGGCAATTTATGTCTGGTATAAAATGTATAATAATGCCAATCAATACGTGGAGTAATGGTGAATGAATGTTTAGTTTGCAAGAAAATGTCTGAGATGATGTCCCTAATATAAAGAACATTTTGTGCCTACTGAGTGGCCATGCACCTTTTTTCATGTCCGTATCCTCTGACTACATGTGGATGGGTATTCGTTACATGTGGATGGGATATTCGTCAACAGACTGAAAATTCAAAGGGCTCGTCAGTATTGTCTATTGAATTAGGCAAATCATATTTGATATTACAATATTAGATTTAGACACTCTCATAATAAATGTGTTCCCATATCTAATTAAGTTTCTATGAAATTAGAAATGGGAAGCATAATTAATGAAAGTAATAATTGAAAATAAAATACTGGGAGAAGTTTGTGCCACCTGTTGAATGCCATAATGTGTGGCGTGTGTCGCGACGATAATCGATGTCCGAGGTGTCATAAATGATACGATTTAACAAAACCGGCTTTACTTTCGAACATCAGCATCTACAGACCAGGATAAATATAGATTATAGTCTGGGCATACACTATTGATAAGGATTAATCAATGACAATTTTAACATTTTTATCGTTATCTGGTTATGCGTAATTCGACGGATATTATAATCGGGGAAAAAGCCGCAGTGCCGTAATATATCGTTCAGTGATTTAACTGATCTGGCATACACTGTTGGACATTGCACATTTATCATATTGCGTAAATTTACAGCAAACATTGTAGTATCTGATCATGCGCTTAAAGGTGCTATAAAAACGTGTGGCCCTGTGTAGAGTGCTTGAATAAATTAGTTAGTTATTTTATATTTAAGGATAGAAATTGGCTCGCAGACTCCATAATTAGGAAATACCAATTCCTAATTAGGAGATACTAACAATCCTAAGTAGGAGATAAAATATCTCATAATTAGGAGATAATAACTCCTAATTAGGAGATATTATCTCATAATTAGTAGTTTACTATATCCTAATTAGGACGTCTTATCTCCTAATTAGGACTTATTATCTCCTAATTAGGACTTAGTATAGGAGATCCTTAATTAGGAGATAAAAAACTACTTTTAGCATTGGCTCCATAGCTATACCATTATATTATATTAAATGAAATATTCTGTTTTAGTTACATTGTGCAAGTATTTTAAGTCTCTGCATTGTGCTCGATTTGATATATGTATATTGTATGCTTGAATGACCGCCGACATCATTAATGCTCAATAAAACCGTTACAAACACAATTTTAATTGTTTGCACATGCCGTACTAGTTTGTACGAATTGACTGTGGGTACGAATTGACCATACTGTGTAAATGTACACGGATGGACGTACGGACGGACGGACCCTCAAGAGTAACGCAATATGCCCCCCCCCCCCGGCCCTGCTTGCTATCCCATAGGCAGGGCATAATTATTATTATAATAATATTATATAATAATTATTATTTCTACATGCGGCCACTGTATAGTACCGTAATACTGTAATTTCACAAAAACACGCGTATTGTTTCACAAATTGTGCTGTCTGATACAGATATAGCGGAACAGTCCCCTATCAGTATGACACGGTTAAAGTATGCATTTGAAGAAAACGCTAACTCATTGAGATTGTATTAAATATAATGGTGCGATTTGTTAATATAAGTTCAGTCCATACATCTCAAATCTCATTTATAAATGCAGTATATTACGGTGGCACAGAGGTGGGGACATGTAAATAGTTTTTACTTTCGCGTGCGCACGCAATATGTTTGGCCTGATCTAATTCTTATATTGTATGAAATTCCATTAATTGTTATTGTATTGAGCATTTATCTTGGTGGGGATGGGGGTTAATTTCCAAAATGTTTCGTTTTTTTACCGTCCCTGTCATTCCCAACCCCATATTTGCCCCATGTTAAATTCCCATAGAAAAGATGGGGAGGGTGAATTTTTAGTTATTGATGAAAAAGTAATTACATTTAAATGTTGATTTTAGATTTAATGTGTTTAATAGCCAAAAGTTCCTCGGCAGAAAAAAAAATAGTTTCAAACAGACCGTAGTAGATGGCCCATCGGCTAAGTGTAGGTAAAATATGACGTGTTTAACCAGCTTAGTCGCATGTCAGCCTGCGTGACCACGTAGTCTGGTCAGAGTATACACAGACAGCCATTCTGTCAAGCTATCCTGGTTTATGTCACGAATGAGAACTTGTGATTTGTCTGCTGACTACAATGCTACCCTAATGAGCAGGTTCTACACTGGTCAACCCAGTGGCCTCCTCATCAGCAGCAAAATATCTTATCGCTTTATATCAATCCGGTCACTCAAAACCATGTCGTCATGACAACCACTTTATATCAAGTGTACTTGTACTTGTGAATATACGGTTTGGTTGTGAAATCCCAGCGTAGGCAGATCAAATAACTCGGTCCTAGCAAGCAAGTCGCAATTGAATGTTGCAAATCTTTGTTGTTGTTTGTGTCCAAATCATAACTACACCCAACCATACGTGCATTTCACGGTGCTAGAGATACGCTGGTGATAATATAGACCTTTTGTTACACCAGTACTGGTTAAATGCTGCGTATACCATATATATGTGTGATATTTACAATGGTATATCATTACAATACAAATATACGCTGTTAAAGTAACTAAATGGTGATCACTGTAAACCCTGATCAGACTGTTGGTCCTGGTTAGAATATATCTCAAATTAATCAAATAATGAATGTTCTAGTACATTAAATTAAATGACGAACTCTATGTACTCTGTTCACTTTGTATATCCTGCATACATAGTGGCTGTAAAGACAATGGGTTTTCTCAGATCCTGGTCCAATTAAAACCCCACATACGTGTACGCATATCAGGGGCGTTATCAGCAAATTCTGCTTTAGTGACCAGTGTAGACCCAGATCGGATTGATCTGGGTCTACACTGGTCACTAAGACAGTCCTTACTGAGTTTCTCACGACGAGTCGCGCATAAATGCAATCACTTATATATTAACGCAAACAAACAGGCCATAAACTGAAGTTGAAGTTAGAAGTTGAATATCTCACAAATTTCTCATAATGGAAATCACGATTTCCAAGCTTTCCAAAAACGGGAAATTGTACAATGCATCAATGTTAAATGTATAAGCCCACTCAGTAGGCACAAACTGTTCTATGAATTAAATAAGTGTGTAATTGTGTCACTATTCAACCAGTTCTAAAAATTACGAGTGCCCGCTATACAGATATAACCATTTAGAAATAAGTATTTCACTGCTAGTGGTGGTAATGAGTCATGATACTTTTTAATTATTTATACTAATTATATGCATCACCTGCAAAAATAATATTTTCGACAGACTATAAAGTATGATAATTGCACATCAACAAATAAATACCGATAATAAACAGTAATGTCTGTTAACATTTTAAGGAAACGCGGTTATCGCCCCAGATATTAGTGTGGAAATTTACGTCTGATATAAAATGATTGATAATGCCAATCAATTACGTGGAGTAATGGTGAATTAATGTTTATTTTGCAAGAAAATGTCCCAGATGATGTCTCTGATATAAAGAACATGTTGTGCCTACTGAGTGGGCATGTACCTTTAAAGGTGTATGCCCACTCAGTAGGCACTAATATTCTTTATAGGAATTAAATAAGTGTATACTTGTGTCACTATTCCACCAGTTCTAAATAGTATGAGTGGCCAATATAAAGATATAATCATTTAGTAATATTTATTTTACTGATAGTGACGCGCGTTTGTATCAGGCTATATTCATATGCAAATGAGTCGTGGTATTTTTTAATTATTTATACTAATTAAATGCGTGACGAAATATTTCGTTTCCATATGGATAGTAGTGCATATTAGTAGAGAACTGCACAGACATACGGACATGCCTCTTGTAACAAGGACTTGTTGTGACATAGTATGATTCAACAGTATCGTGCAAGTCATTGCCTTGGTGGTCAACGCTGCCTGTGTACCATCTACCATACGTGATGAAATATTTCGTTTCCATATGGATAGTAGTGCATAGTAGTAGACAACTGCACAGACATACGGACATGCCTCTTGTAACAAGGACTTGTTGTGACATAGTATGATTCAACAGTATCGTGCAAGTCATTGTCTTTGTGGTCAACGCTGCCTGTGTACCGTCTACCGTACGTGACGAAATATTTCGTTTCCATATGGCTAGTAGTGCACAGTCAGATAACTGCATAGACATACGGACATGCCTCTTGTAACAAGGACTTGGTGTGACATAGTATGATTCAACAGTATATTGCAAGTCATTGTCTTGTAGTCACCGCTGACTGTGACCATGTCAGCGTCCAAGTTAGATCACCGAATAATTATGCGTAAGGGATTGGAACCTGTTCAACTCCCGACTTATAGAGTCGCGCATGCATTCTGTTCACCACCCTTTCTATCTCGTCTAATTACCGCCGAATGCAGATATAAAATGTATCCATGTGTAGCCCGTCACGTCACCGCTCATTGAGAATAATGTAGCTAGTACAATACCGTCCTGTCCGCGTCTAAGTTATATCACCGTAGAATGCGTAAGGGATTGGAACTTGTTCAACTCCCGACTTATAGTCGCGCATGAATTCTGTTCCCCGCCATTCCTATCTCGTCTTATTGCCGCCGAATATATTTTCAATGTAGTCATTTGTAGCCCGTCACGTCCCCGCTAATTGAGAATAACGTAGCTATTCCAATGTTGTCCTGTCCGCGTTTATATTTTATATCACAGTAGAATGCGTAAGGGATTGGAACTTGTTCAACTCCCGACTTATAGAGTCGCGCATTAATTCAGTTCCCCGCCATTTCAATATCGTCTTATTACCGCCGAATGTATATTTAATGTAATCACTTGTAGCCCGTCACGTCCCCACTAAATTCATAATAACGTAGTGTAAAGTCGTCCTGTCCGCGTCTAAGTTATAATATCGTAGAATGCGTAAGGATTGGAACTTGTTCAACTCCCGACTTATAGAGTCGCGCATGAATTCTGTTCGCCGCCATTCCTATCTCGTCTTATAACCGACCGAATGTATATTTAATGTAGTCATTTGTAGCCCGTCACGTCCCCAGTAAATTCATAATAACGTAGCCCGTCACGTCACCGCTCATTGAGAATAACGTAGCTATTCCAATGCCGTCCTGTCCACGTCTAAGTTATATCACCGTAGAATGCGTAAGGGATTGGAACTTGTTCAACTCCGGACTTATAGAGTCGCGCATGCATTATGTTCGCCGCCATTCCTATCTTGTCTTATAACCGCCGAATTTATATTTAATGTAGTCATCTGTAGCCCGTCACGTCACCGCTCATTGAGAATAACGTAGCTATTCCAATGTCGTCCTGTCCACGTCTAAGTTATATCACCGTGGAATGCGTAAGGGATTGGAACCTCTTCAACTCCCGACTTATAGAGTCGCGCATGAATTCCGTTCCCAACCATTCCTATTTCGTCTTATTCTGTCCCCCCACCACACCCCCCCCCCCCTCAATTTATATCTTGTCTTATTACCGCCGAATGTATATAAAATGTCGACACTTGTCGTCCGTCACGTCCGTGCTGATTTGAAAATAATATAATAAGTACATATAGCCTTTGTGGTTCCTCCAGTCAGCCTTGGCCGTGTATATAATAATTACATATAGCCTTTGTGATTCCTCCAGTCGGCCTTTGTGGTCTATATAATCAGTAAATATAGCTTTTGTGGTTCCTTCAGTCAGCCTTTGTCGTCTATATAATCAGTATAGCCTTTGTGATCCCTCCAGTCGGCCTTTGTCGTCTATATAATACGTACATGTAGCCTTTGTGGTTCCTCCAGTCGGCCTTTGTGGTCTATATAATAAGTACATATAGCCTTTGTGGTTCCTCCAATGAGCCTTTGTCGTCTATCTAAGTAAATATAGCCTTTGTGGTTCCTCCAGTGAACATTTGTCGTGTATATAATAAGTACATATAGCCTTTGTGGTTCCTGCAGTCGGCCTTTGTGGTCTATATAATAAGTACATATAGCCTTTGTGGTTCCTCCAGTGAGCCTTTGTCGTCTATATAATAAGTAAATATAGCCTTTGTGGTTCCTCAAGTGAACCTTTGTCGTCTATATAATAAGTAAATATAGCCTTTGTGGTTCCTCCAGTGAACCTTTGTCGTCTATATAATAAGTACATATAGCCTTTGTGGTTCCTCCAGTCAGCCTTTGTCGTCTAAATAATAAGTAAATATAGCCTTTGTGATTCCTCCAGTCGGCCTTTGTCGTCTATATAATAAGTAAATATAGCCTTTGTGGTTCCTCCAGTGTGTCGTCTATGTAATCAGTATAGCCTTTGTGATCCCTCCAGTCGGCCTTTTTCGTCTATATAATAAGTACATGTAGCCTTTGTGGTTCCTCCAGTCGGCCTTTGTGGTCTATATAATAAGTACATGTAGCCTTTGTGGTTTCTCCAGTCGGCCTTTGTGGTCAATATAATACGTACATGTAGCCTTTGTGGTTCCTCCAGTCGGCCTTTGTAGTCTATATAATTACATATGCCTTTGTGATCCCTCCCAGTCGGCATTTGTCGTGTGACATAATAAGTACATATAGCCTTTGTGGTTCCTCCAGTCAACCTTTGTCGTCTATATAATAAGTACATATGGCCTTTGTGACCCCTCCAGTCCGCCTTTGTCGTCTATATAATAAATACATATAGCCTTTGTGGTTCGTCCGGGCGGCCTTTGTCGTGTATATATTAAGTATATATAGCCTGTGTGATCCCGTCAGTCGGCCTTTGTGGTCTATATAATAAAGAAATATATCCTTTGTGGTTCCTCCAGTCAGCCTTTTTCGTTTATATAATAAGTCCATATAGCCTTTCTGCTCCCTCCAGTCAGCCTGTGTCGTCTATATAATAATTAAATATAGCCGGTGTGATCCCTCCCGTCGGCCTTTGTGGTCTATATAATAAGTAAAAAAACGATATAAAATAAAATTTACAAATGAATTATTTTGCGTCATCTTTTTACTCGTTTCGTATGTAGCGCTTATAAACATATTTTGATCACCGTGTGGATACCCATTTTCAAGGTAGATAACTGATGTCTCAAAATTCGGCATTCGTCCGATGTTTACGTAATGTATTGATACATAAAGCATGTTTAAATGAATGTCATTGATTGATCATTGACTTATATTGCTAATAATTCAATAAGTATAATCGGTGTTTAGCTGCACCTGCTAAAAGATATGTTAATAGGTGTTAATCACTCTTTGTCCAATTCCGCGCGGCGCGATCGGCGCAGGTGCGCGTTTAGATAATTTAACAAAACACGTATATTTGTGGTAGATTATTGCATTCAAATGATTAAAATGATTAAAATGATCATAACACATACTAATTCAGTCAATTCAATGACAATGTATGGTATAAATATACGCTAACGGACGTACAAGCCACTTCGAATAGCCTTTGTAGCCTTTCCCAGCCTTTCCCAGCCTTTGGGGTGTTTAGGGTGACCCGTCACAACAGTCACCACTGTAGCATGATAGAGGGTCATCCGAGTAATGCGAGATATGCAAGATGACAAACACTGGTTAAGCAGGATAATTATAATACAATGCTATATACATGTATAGATATTTCGTTAGAGTGCTCTACATTATACAATGTATATATATGTTATACATAATCAATACACCGGTATGTATTATAATTTCGCAGGCAGTCACAACATACGTTCACACGAGTCCAACAGTTTCACCCTTCAACACTAGGCCACAATGTCATGAACGAAGCCGAGGTGAGCTAGCTAATGAGCTGCATCTACATGATCTGCATTGTTCGCAGATATACATTGATTGGTGGAGTAATCAAGAAACCAGAAACATAGAATATATGTATGTTTCTGGGGCTCATTTCACAAAACTTTGTACGACTAAAATGTTTGTAAGTACAAAATTATAATACATGTAGTCTGTAAATTTCACATTATCAATGTTTTCTTGTAAAAAATTATTGGATTTACATTTATTGTGCATAGGCTGCATATGCAGCCTATGCTCAATAAATGTAAATCCATTAATATACTGTTTCAAAAACAATAGAAGAGGACATAAAATATTTGACATTTTACAAACGTATTACAACTTCTTGCGTAATATGAAGCTACATGCGTACACACTGCGGACTATATACACATGTACACATAATAAGTATATGCATGAACATGCATACATACTCGTGTTATCGATAAGTGCACCCGCGCAATCAAATTAGGGGGTCCTTTCACTAAATTTCGTACGGCTCCAATGTTCGTAAGTGCAACATTTTGATAGTCTGTAAATTTCACATTAACAACGTTTTCTTGTAAACACTTATTGGATTCATGCTCGATAAATGTAAATCCATCAATTGAAATTTCCAGACGATCCTAAATTATTTATGGTCGAACGTCATTGTTATATTTCCCTCGGAAATATTGTGTTATTTGAGCATTTATGCAGTACTTTCGGTACCTGTTCCATTCAAACAGCTGATTTACGTATACTTATTCCGGGGTCGCGTGATGCAGGCAGGTACCCGATCCTTGGCATCAATTTCAAAAGTTCATTGCGAACGTTGTGAACTAGTCTGGTGACGTAATGGCGCGTTCTAGTAACGTCATGCCTCACATGCATTGCGTATGTGTTGGCTTGGCCCCGAAATGAGCATTGTCTACAGCCATGGTCAAACAGCACATGGTGTACGTTTGCACATGGCTGTGAGCGGTGTCAAACAACGGCAGCCATGTAACAATGTATGGATATCGGACGGGATTACTAGTACATGTACTACTACTAGGTGGAATGTTGTTGCATATAAATCTGAACATAAAGTTGACCCGCCACGACAAGAATATATTAAACGAACGTGCGAACAGTGTAGCCCCAGATCAGAAATCACACCACAGTAAGAATTTGGATCAGGATCAACGTTGTTCACTGTACCATGTACGCTCATGATGCCCAGACGGCATTATTGAACGTGTCCCAAGTCGATATGTAACCGATTTCATTACAATTGCAAAGTATACTTATCTTGCTAAGTACACTTTGAGGGAGAAATTTTCAAAGCATAAATTTATTCATTTTTATTATACTGAATTTATTACATTTTCACAACCAAAATGGCCAAATTATAATTATTTCAAAATTACAATGAGGTTAACCTATTTCTAATGCACTGTTTTGCAAACTTTATCGAGTCTAGTTGGGAAATCGTACTGGATTGCAAGCTGGTTGAGCAGGTCATACCGGACCGATCACACAAATAATATTTTTTATGAAGAAAATAGTTCCAACACAATTACAAGATATTAGCAATTTTTGCATGAATGTATATACGTTTAATACACATTGTTTTAAAGTCACTCTTTTTATTAAATTTTCGACCACAAAGTCTTCATGATAAAGACCATGTGGTCGAAAATTTAATAAAAATAGTGACACTATAACAATGTGTATTAAATGTGCTTCCCTTCGGAGGTTATTGGAAATTACTATATACGTTTATGTTGCTGATTTCAATATTTTTCAATAACAAAACCAAAAAATTTGTCGTTAGAATTATAATTGCCTTATTTACCCCTTTGCGCTTTTAAGTCACTCCAGTGCGATCTCTTACCAACAATATTTCAATAGCGGCTGCCTGTCAAACTTTATGATGTTG
This sequence comes from Conchocele bisecta, assembly GCA_029237695.1. Classification (NCBI taxonomy): domain Eukaryota; kingdom Metazoa; phylum Mollusca; class Bivalvia; order Lucinida; family Thyasiridae; genus Conchocele; species Conchocele bisecta. The sequence goes on along the minus strand of CM055271.1, from coordinate 53,119,267 downwards.
ATAAATATTTTGATAACTTGTCTAATCATTCGTGATATACTACCATTTGAGATGCAATATTACACAGGATACATATTTTCTGTTTGTGTGAACGATCGATTACTGCCAAAACATATGAAATGTGATAAACGGTGAGATATTTGCAATATTTTTTCGCCGTACGCTTCGGACCATGCAACTTTTGGACCAGGTCACCAGGACGTTTCGGACTAGGACGTTTCAGATGCAAGACAGCTGTGTCTTTGACAATAAAAACCAGAATACCACTTGGGAGATTTTATGTCAGTTACCCCATGTTTCTGTCGGTCATTATGTGGCAGAGTAAAGACTGACCTCAAACTTAGTATTGGCGTAGGAATACATATTGAAATAATTTGCAACCGTTCATCAACAATGATATACCTGTAATTTATGACCAACAGCCAATCAGATTGCGTGATATTTATAGAGTGCATTAGAAAATGTAATAAATTAGAATGCTACAGGACGAGAAATCCAAGATGGCCGCCGTCAGCTGATGGGAAAAATATATTTTTTGGTTTTGATAGTATATATATATGTGCAATACCTCTACTCCAATGATTTTTATAACTATAATTCATTTCTGATATTGTTTTGACCAGTCATTGTCATATTGATCTTATTTTAAGCAAGTTATTGAAGAAATAATACCCCACCCACCCACCCACAATTACCTGTGATGTTAGCCATACAACATCGCGCTTGCCTATAACTCGACTTGTGATGTATCTACTAGCTTCATTCTGGTGGCTATACCGATATTATCATTGTCAATTAATTCAATAAGATAAATAATAATAAAAATGGCTCATTTGGTGGAGGTAGCCATTTTTATTTTCAAAATGGCCGCCAATAAAGTATGTAGTTTACAAAATCTCGATAAATTTGACTAATACCGGCTGCATACAAGTGAATATAATGTATGTAAGTATGTTTTCCATGTCAAAAATATGATATCTAAACAGCATCAGTTATAGGACTGGATTATTCGGCTGACGTAGTCATATTGAATTCGAAACACAACCGGTAATAATAGAATCATCAATCGTTTGCCATCTAACTAAAACTTAAACATATGAAGCATAAACACTTTCCGTTTTTGGCAATCTGACAGTTTATGAGTTCTGAAAACGAATGGTCTGTGTTTTCCATATTACCCATATAAGCCACCATACCCTTTTTATTACATGTTGCAAACAGTTTTGACGACAACAACAACAAAACAAACGTGCAAATAATTCAAATTAAATTGACCCAGAGAACAGGTGAAAGGTGAAGTGCTGGATAAGAAATGGGTGAGACACGTTTTATTTATCATATTGCTACCAGTACAAATGGGAGCGCATGCGGCGTACTGACTCAACAACAACAAATTGACAAGCTCTGGGCATCAGAGGAAAACAAGCGGAATCTCCAGCTACTGGTTCGAGATATGGCCCTAAATCAAACATGTAGCAATGATACCATCATCGTCAGCTCTGTTGTCTCCGATGATGAGGTGCTTCCAGCAAAAGCGGGTGTTGAAGAGATCCCAGACCTGTTGAACTGGATCGAGGAAGTAGAGGCTAGGCTGGTGGTATAGGAGTGGGCTGTTCGTGTGAAACAGTGCAAGCGAGTTGTCGTAGTTTCTAACGACACAGACACCTTTGCATTACTGCTGCATTACACCTACAAGCACTGGGGTGGAATGAAATTTGGCAGCAATATGGCACTGGCGAAAAACGGCGCATGCTTCCACTGCATCAAGCGGTTATGCAGCTTGGATCAGCACTGGCCAGGACAGTGATCAAGGCGCATATATTGACTATTGACTGGAGATGACTGCATGAGCAAGGCGAGGACCAAACACGCAGCTATGACCTCTGACCCAGTACAGTATCTAACAAACTTTGGAGAGGAAGACACCTTGTCAGAGCAAGATGCGGCACTAGCTGAGAAGTACTTGGTACGAGTCTGGGCAGGGGTTAGGTCAACTATAACTGCTGATACGTTCGACCAGCTGAGGGTAGAAAACTATACAAGTGCCATTGCTGGAATTGACGCCCTCCCTCATACAAGCAGCGTGATCAAAGGCCACATCCACCGAGCAGTATATCTGGTGCACAGGGCATGCCAACTGCATGCGACAACCGACCAACGCGAGGCAATACTAGAACCGATTGGACATGGATGGGAGGACCACTTCGGGACATTGTTGCCATACAAATGTTTGAACCCCTTGCCATCGAAACAGATCATAATATGCAAGTGCAAAGGCAAGTGTGACACTCGACGCTGTGTGTGCCGTTCTGTTGGAAGTATGTGCCTCATATTCTGTCATGGAAAGACGGATAACTCACCCTGTAAAAACCTTCCACGAAATGACTCATTTTCATGCAACAACACGTGATATGGCGCACTTTGTGTGAATGTGTTATTTGATTTGGTTTCATGCTTTCATTTGTATTTCATAGTGAGCTTCATCTAACAGATATATGTACATGCTTGTATAGTGGTTAAATTGTATTAAGACTCGGGACCTGAGCTAGGGGTGTCATTTGGTACTCTTATGCCATCTCTAGGCCAGGTATTACAGTAATATTTGTATTTGAACTGTATTTTTCAAGTCGTTCAATGTCATTTTTACATCTGGACATGATATGGTGTATGTGTCATGCTAAAAGGCAGAGCTATGAGGTGATATCCACTGATATACAATGATATTGTGATATTATGACATACATATATGTGTATGATATTGTCATTGGATGCGATATGTTTTGTCTAGCCGGGCCCAGGGTGGTGATAGGTTGTAGTTTGTGTGGCAACACTAGGCTGCTTATTGGAGTAACATTTATGCATGTATTCATATAGGCGTCTGTCCTTGCGCGACAAATTTTCTTCTGAATTTGAAATTATGTACACTGGTAAATGAGAGCGGTGTGTGTGTTATAATATCTGATCATACGTGTAGCAGGTTTCTACCCATAATGTGCTTAATATGTATGCCACTCATATGCCCAGAATGTGCTTAATATGTATGCCACTCATATGCAAATGATGTTACATGTATGCCCTACTAGGCCAGGTCAACTAGTAATGTATTAAATTGCTTTGTTGTCGATTCCGCATATTTATAATTATGCATCACATAGCGACTGATTTTCATCCGATTATACTAAGAATCACGGGAGGAGGATGGGTAAGTAGATGGAAAATTAACCCCATTATTGCAAATATTCATACAGGCGAAACCTGGGACTCGACCCCATTGACCCGGCCTAAACTGACCTTAGTTGTTGGCAGGCCTCAAACACTAAGCAAACAATATGAATCAGTTGAGTTGAGTTTTAGTGCCATATTGTGTATATGTCACCTATCGGCCAGTCCCAGCAAAAACGTCTGTATTACGTATGTATTTGTCTATACACGTGTATTCCATCGGCAATGGTTTTTATTCTTTCATTACATGTTGTTCCTTACATTGTCTTATCTGATGTTTTCAACACCCAGGTACTGCTGAAAATGTGCAGTGTACGCTAATGCCATCGGTGTAAAAGATGACATTGACCAGGGCATGTCTTGGTGTAGCATGCTCTGTTGTTTAAATGGCTGTCGCCGCTGAGCAGTACGTCATGTAGTATGTGAAATGCAGATGTGACTATACGTCTAAATGTTTGGCAAAACATCAAGTGCAAAAAATTGCATGTAATGTTGGGTGGGTGGGGTAATATTATGATTTTCATCAGCATATTGGCAAAATCAAGGCCAATATGACCTTGATTCGCTACAACAATATCAGAAATTAATTCAGTACATCTATATGAGTGAAATTAGACATATTACACATGTATACACTCCAAAAAACTAAAAAGTTATATTTCGTCATCTGCAATGGCGGCCATCTTGGATTTCTCGTCCTGTAGCATTCGTGCACCCTCTGACGGACAAGCACCTCGGTGATTTTTCATGTCTAGGGACCCATTAACTCAGTTCAAGTGAGAACTGCTGTCACCCTAATTTTGCGAACGGGTCTTAAGGCCAGCTCCAGGATCAATAATGCATTTTTGGAAAAATAAATGATTGCTCCCTCAAATTATACTTAGCTAGATAAGTATTCTTAGCAATTTTGGTGAAATCGGCTAGTGGAGCAGCAGTAATCAGCATCTCGGTTAGGCCCTGCTTGTATGTATAATTGTAGAGACCCACTGACCAATGGTCCAATGTTTTAAATATAGAAACAAACTGTTAAACTACTAAACTGATTGGACATGCAATACATATTTAAAAAGCAGTATACAGTTATTTTATGGTCATTCGGGGAATAGTCAAAACTATTGACCCGAGGTGCAGTGGCACTATTGCCTAGAGACCGTAGGCCGAGGGCAATAGTGCATCGGGTCGTCCAGAGTACCAAGGGCAATATCTTTTGACTGTCCCCCGAAATGACCATGAAATAACTTTTATTATTCAACCTGTAAACAGTGTATGTGACATAATGAACGTAACTTTGGCGTGGGGCGCATCGACAGAGCAATCTAAATTACGTTCAATTTTATGACATAATCATCGACAAAAAAATCATGACATCATGATTTTCAGGGTTGATGCTTGTTTGTTTGTTTGTTGGGGTTTAACGGCCTATCAACAGCAAAAGGTCATGTAAGACCAGGTCAATGGGTTTAGTACTAAATCCCATATATTACCGGTACAAGTACATGTACATGTTCAAGTACATGTACAAATGGGGAAAAATCCCAAAATCAGAACTGAATATTTACAATAAAAAAACAACAACTATATACATGTAGTCAGCCCTGAAATCTGATTACTCCTGATCTGATGCCAGGTCCTCGCCACACCAGAATCGCTTGGCCCCCTCCCAAAATCAGCAGGATCAGTAATAATCTTACTACTTTTATAATGGGCAATAACCCAATGCAACTCCCAGGTAACAAAAGAGCCAAAGATAAAAACATACCTGAGGGCCAAACCAGGCAAATCGTGATTCCCATAAGGAGGAACCCCTACCGTTAATTTAATTACGCCCGACCACCACCCACTTCAGGGTTGAAATCGTATAGTTATTTCATGGTCATTCGGGGAATAGTAAAAACTATTGCCCCGAGGTGCTGTGGAAGACCCAAGGCACTATTGTCCTCAGGTCGAAGTCCACAGCATCGAGGGGCAATATGTTTTGACTGTTCCCCGAATTACCATGAAATAACTGTTTTATTACTCAACCTATAAACAGTGTATACAACACAATGAACGTCTATTTGGTGCGGGTCGCGTCGACAGACCGATCTACGTTGAATTTTCATAACGTAATCTTCGACAAAAATCATGATGTCATGATTTTCAGGGGTTAACTAGTTTTTACTATTGATTGACCGCCACACAAAACTATTGACCAGACACGCAGTACTATTGACCGGGCATGCGGAACTATTGCCCAGGCACGTCAAAACGCAATGAATTATTCAAAACTATTTAATATCAACTTATATAGGTAGTTGAGTAATACTATACAGTTATTTCATGGTCATTCGGGGAAGTCAAAACTATTACCCCCGAGGTGCTATGGACTATGGAATATCAACTTATATAGGTAGTTGAGTAATAATATACAGTTATTTCATGGAATATCAACTTGTATAGGGAGTTGGGTAATAATACTTCTTATTATATCTTATTAAACACAATTGTTGATTTAACCTTTCACACCTATTTACCTTGAACTTTGTGTAAACAAAATCCATTTGCCCTTGAACATTGCCCTGCAATTCAATAAGCAAATCATGTTGGTCCCAGTCAGACTGTGTAGATGCACATACTGATCTGGGGCTACACTGGTCGCCATGGCAACAACACATTTTTAACATGCATTTATGGGAAGTATTATAACATAGATTAAGACTAGCATGTATAACATAACATTAAAAAAACAACATATACTAGAAGTAAGTGAAGGCAACATACTAGTGTGCGACAAAAATAAAGATTTGCAAAAATAGCTTATAACATTGAACGAGACACACAAACAGGGATGGGACCATGTGGTAAACGAAATAATGTGACATAATATTTGACGTCATTTTTTTTATAGATTTTCCTTCAATAACTTTGAAAAACGACGCAACATATTTTTTCTGAAACATGGTGCAGCAAATACAGCAATGTTTCTTATTATTTGAGTAGTCTATGTCGTAAGAATACCGTATTTATTCTAATAGTAGCCCCCTCTCTAAGAGTAGCCCCCTCCCATATTTGCATTATAAATACGTTATTGTCACATACAAAAGCCATTTAAAACATCGTTTTAAATGGCTTTTGTATGTAAAAATAACACATCTTGATCCTATTTTCCACGTTTTGATCCCACAAATTGCATAGACCCGGTGGACTTTATTAGAATAAATATGGTACTTGGGGAGTCTATCCAGATAATGTAGAAAATTCCGGTATATTGTTTATATGGAAACCTGGGGAAAAACTGCACAATTATTCAAGAACGTTAAGGACGACTTATTTATTTAACCCTTTCATCCCAAAGTAACTGGAATGGATTTTGATATGTTAATTTTGCAACCAATCCAACTGTCACAAAATGATTTTCTGACTAGACCATTTATGAAAAGGGAGTGTTTTTGTTCTTAAAAATATGAAAATTACTTGCAAAAAGTGCAGATCCTCATGAGGATCTACACTTTTTGCCAATACCACTATACAGGCCTGTGGTGTTGAAAGGGTTAATGGTGTTTAACGGCCAGTCAACAGCTATGGTCATTTTAGATCTGTTTATCAGAGTCAATTCCCATGTTTCACCTGTAAGGAAGGAGGCTTTAAATTGTTTAATTGATGTGCCATAAATCATCAAAACACGTCTGTTGGTTAGGAAGAGTTTAATGAATATCTCCTGTGACAAAGACGCCGCATATTACGTCACTTGGTTATGAAGCCACGTGATCCCATACCCTCGTAAGACAAGCAAGCAATAGCTGGAATGCTGACAGACACTGTGTGGGAAATAAAATATCTGCAGTTAGATCATGGCCAGAAGTTTTACTCAAATAAATGAACCCATGAGACCTCAAGTCAAACACATGCTCAGAAAGTGCACAGGGCCATGCACAGGCGGTCGACATGTTGATAGGATAGTGCAATATAGTGTTTTGACATGTAGAAAACAAAAACATTTGTAGTCATTGTATAGTCCATGTATTTAATATATCAACATGTCGACTGCCTGTGGGCCCATGTACTGTGGGCCTATGTACTCGAGAAATTGAGACACTGTTTGGGAAATAAAAGCTCTGCAGTTAGACTATGGCCAGAACATATACTGCAAATGAAGTCGTGTGACTGAGCACGAAAGTCAAACACATGCTCACAAAGTGCAGTGCACAGGCTCATGTACACTAACGCCTCCGTCAATCTTGCCAATATTTGAATGCCAATAAATCAAAATACTTCAATATTGTGCTTCAATCAAGCAACTTGATTGGCTGTCAGAGGTATAACAACAGATTGATCATAACTTTTATTCACATGCATAAAGAATATAAAAAAGACCCTTTTCTTATATAGTACATTTCTGACTTTTGTATAGAGCATCTCTGCAGCCCATTTCTGCAGTATGCTATATAAACGTTTCTATAGTACGTTATAGTAGACGACTTCTGCAGGAAGTTGTATTCCATTTCTGCAGTTTGGTATATAGTGAAACATTGCACCTACCCCTACACATAAACATTGATAATGGTGTTTCCTCTTACAGGCAATTAATGGCGTGCTGGGGCCCATTTCACGAAACGCCTTACTATAAAAATGTTTTTTATTAATTTGTTTCACACATTACCGTGGTTAATTAACATGATCATGAACAGGCTGATCTGTGGCTACACTGTTTGCATCACCCATAAGCCCCATTTCTCCAGTCACAGCCACATATGTGTACACATGTATGGACTATATTATTCACATGCACTATATTCATGTTGATATTATAGCAGAAGCTAAGGAACAATATAAAAGTGCCGCGCTACCCAATTCACCATTTCCTGTCGGTACACAAATTTGTAGAAACAAAACGTATGATACTAATGATTTTGCAAAGCATAAACGAAGCGATTACACATTTTTTCTCAGCCTTTGAATCAGGGGCGGAGCATCTGGGGAACGGGGGGGGGGGGGTTATCTAGTCTTGCAATCAAAGCTACGGACGGTACGGGAGTAATTGCAAGAGTTACCGTTACCGTTCGCAACTAGGGGATTGTCCTATTTTCGAGCTCTTCGAAATGCACTTTCCTGTGTATTACGGCATTTAAATTCAGACTCCAACTGTGGTAAACTGTGATCTATGTAAACTCCGTGGCTGAACAGGGGGGGGGGGGGGTGGGGGGGGGGGGGGGGGGGGGGGGGTGGAGGGGGGGGGGGGCGTTGCAACCCCGGAACCCCCCCCCCCCCCCAACCCCCCCCCCCCCCCCGTCCAGATCCGCCCCTATGAATTAACCTAACACGGGGTCTACGATGGACAAAACCTCTATGAGCTCTTATTTTCTGTGACCCACAACACGAAATAGTGACCATTTGACTCTTTGACCAGTGTCGCTCCTGATCAACCAGCACAGCCATATTTTCCCATATCAAATAACAAACAGGGTACACCTTGATCAGATTGCATGGATGTGTAAGCAGATATAGGGATATGCTGGTCACAAAGGGATCAACCGCCTTTTTATACTGATGGGTCACATTTTATTTATTCCAGAAACCTGCAGGATACATTTCAGCAACCATAGCAACCCTCGTAAATAAAAATAATTTGTTTATCGACTAAAAACCTAAATAGCAACAAATAATAGACTCGATGTCAAACCCGTCAATGCCAGATACCGATGTATTTGTTCACAATTGTAACACAGTTCATTCCTTATATCTCTTGTTTCGCCACAAAACATTATACATTATACATCAAGCCTGTAGCGGTGCCTAAAATATGCCACGGCGGACAAAAAATATTTCAACCTAAAGACTCTAAAAATGGCGTTTCCTGCAATATATGGCCCAAAATAGTGCCATGGAGAGCCGTGGCTGCCGTGGTGGTATCTACGGCCATGTACACGTACCCAGGGCTCCAAATAAGGAATTAGTAATTGAGTATTTTCACTCCATCATTTCTGAAGCAATTGGGTATTTCAAAATTTGAATTGGGTAAAAAAAAATCACACTAATGTTTACACATCAACAGACAGCAGTTATTGAATAGTTTGCTTCGAAATGAAAACATGTCTTGGCATTTAATTAGAATTGTCTCCTTGGAGACAATTCTAATGAAATACCAAGATGTGTTTTCATGGAACATAAGAAAAATATGCTATACAGGTATTTGTGATCTGTTTAATGTTTACTGCAGCATGATAAAGGTACCACAAAATTGTTATTGCTTTTTGATAATCACTACCTCTGATTTCAATTGGGTTTTTTGGCAATTTTAAATGGGTATTTAAGCAGATATCTGGAGCTCTGCTTACCAATACACTATGACAATATATCCAGTGCTATTTGTACAATTCTGTATATATACTACTATTGATGGCTTACTTGTACGTGATATACAAATATAATATGTTTAAACCAAAATATATCTGACCCATTGTGTGACATTATGTGGGATGAGATTTGAAATTAGGGACACATCTTTTTCTTATTTCACAAATGTATACTTTCTTGCACACAAATTCTGAATAATTGCCTGATTGTGTTTGTTTGTTTATTAGTGTTTAACGGCCTATCAACAGCTAAGGTCATGTGAGGCCGGGCAAACAAATTCGATCCCATTTTAACCTGCTGCATTGGGGGGAAAATCCCAAAATCAGAACGGAATATTTATATCGAGAACAAATATATTCAGCCCTGAAATTAGAATAACCTGACCTGATGTCAGGTCCATACCACAAAGTCACTTGGCCCCGTCCCCTAAAATAGGATTACGAATATCGTAATACTCACATAAGGGGTATAACCAGATTCAACCGTCACATACAAAATGCCAAAGACGTATGTGAGGGCCAAACCAGGTCTCCAGTCGGGATTCCGGTAAGCATGAACACCGATCGTTAAATTACCCATCACGTGCTCCCACCTGCCACCCACTCCTGATTGTGTGGAAAAAAAATGTAAGGATTGATTACAACATGGCATGAACAGTTCCTATGCTGTTCTCCATTTAATCATTAAGTAGGTAAAGGGCAAGATCACTGTATGAACTATGCATACGGACCAGGGGCCCGTTTCACTAAATTTTGTACGATTAAAATGTTCATAAGTGCAAATTTAGGATCGTCTGGAAATTTCTATTGATGGATTTACAGTTATTGAGCATAGGCAGCCTATGCTCAATAAATGTAAATCCAATAATTGTGTACAAGAAAACAGTGTTAATGTGAAATTTACAGACTATCATAATTTTGCACTTACAAATATTTTAGTCGTACTAAGTTCAGTGAAACGGCCCCCAGGATCTATTATTATTACAATCGAAAGGTGGGAACCGAATACTGTCGTCTGCTGATTTGTTATTTTTCTCTTAATTCATACCAAAAATTTGATTGGTATCTAATGAGAATCATCTTCCATTGGATGGGGATGATTATCATGTGATGCGAAATATGTTCTTACTGTTCGCTATTCATTAACTGAAGTAGGCTAGCTGCTACCAGCAAAACAATTAGTTTGTTTGTTTGTTGGGGTTTAACGGCCTATCAACAGCTAAGGTCATTTAAGGCCGGGTCAAAGGGTTTAGTACTAAATCCCATATATTACCTGTACAAGTACATGTACATGTTCAAGTACATGTACAAATGGGGGGAAAATCCCAAAATCAGAACCGAATATTTACAATAACAAAACTATATTCAGCCCTGAAATCAGAATAATCCTGATCTGATGCCAGGTCCTCGCCACACCAGAATCACTTGGCCCCTCCCAAAAGCAGTAGGATCAGTAATAATCTTACTACTTTATAATGGGCAATAACCCAATTCAACTCCCAGGTAACTAAAGAGCTAAAGATAAAAACGTACCTGAGGGCCAAACCAGGCAAATCGTGATTCTTATAAGGAGGAACCCATACCGTTAATTTACGCCGTCTCATTCGACGACCACCACCCACGCAAAACAATTAGAATCATATGGAGTAATGTAATAACCCTAAACATTCAAACACACTTTGTTTCCTAAAACATATTGTATTCAAATACATTGCTATAGTGGTAAACAATTGCCACATACTAGCCATAACTATTTTAACCCTTAGACCGCTACACACAACAATTATCGTCTGCTTCTGCTTTTATATCTTGCCTTATTTCTCAATAAGAACATGTTTTTGACAGCACTTCAGAATCATTATCTGAAGTGCTGTCAAAGCATGTTTTAAATTATTCTAAAGTGCTCTCAAAGCACGTTTTTGATGATAAAAATGGAAAATAGAAAATAAACAGCAGACGACAAAAAATTAAGATACCGGTGTAAGTGTTAACATTCTCTGCTGAGAGATACCATATATTAACACGTGATTCCCAGTATAAACTGTGTCCGAATATTTAGGGTCATTACGGTAAATATACACGAGGACGAGTATATTCACATGTCATTAGGGGGGGGGGGGGGGACAGCAAACCGGTGATACGGTGTAGAAGGGGGCGGAAAACGGTGCACCGGGGGTCGGTAAACGGTGTGCCGTGGGGCGGAAAACGGTGATTTGTGTACACGGTAACCGGTGAAATCGTAGACGGTGTAGGGAGGGAGGTGGGAGAGGGAGGGGTGGAAGGTGGGAGGTGGGAGGAGGGAAGTGGGAGGAGGGGGGTAGGGAGGTGGGAGATGAAGACCCCACTGTCCCCCCTCCATTATGTGCTGTTTCTCAGTCAGAGGCCCATACAGAACCCAACTACAGGATCATTCAGTGATTGAGAACTCTATAATGTTCACGTTTACGACTTATGGAACAGCTCAGTGTATTTATCGAGGATGTAATCTCGCGTCGGCTGTAGGAAGGTGAGATGAGATCGCAGATCCGTCATCACTGGATGTTCGATATCCACGAACATGATTACACAGACCGCCAAGGTCAAGGACACAAAGTAGAATGTTGACATTACCATCTTACAGCAAGAGTTACTTTTCTTTGCGACGGATTTATTCACCGCGTCTGGTGTGACGACACTTGAAGATTCGACATTCCCTGATTTTGTTGGCGTGATCGTATCTTCAATCGTGTTTCCGACGTGATTCTGTTGTTGAATCTCCTGTATACGCGGACTCTGTGGAACCTCCGCCGTGCCAACGTCAGTCGCATTCTCTGGAAAACACGACAATATAGTGAATCAGGCACCTGCGAAACTTGCTGTTTGTGACCAATGTAGCTCCAAATCAGACTACACAAATGGGGCTATGGTGTTCGATATTCACTCGATGATTCCAAAACCTACTGAGAAATGAACAAGAGCCAATTGATACCGGGTATGTGACAATGTCTACTGTATTCTCCAGAGCTCCAGGTAAGCTGCATATTTGCTTAAATACCAAATTAAAATTGCCAAAAACCCAATTGAAATCAGAAGTAGCGAGTATCAAAAAGCAATACAAAATTTGTGGTACCTTTATCATGCTGTAGGAAACAATAAACACACCACAAATATTTTTCTTCTTTTCCATGAAAACACATTTTGGTATTTCATTAGAATTGTCTCCGAGGAGACAGTTCAAATGAAATTCCAAGACATGTTTTCATTTCGAAGCAAACGATTCAATAATAGCTGTCTGTTGATGTGTAAACAGTAGTGTGATTTTATTTTACCCAATAACAATTTTGAAATACCCAATTGCTACAGAAATGATGGAGTGACAATACTCAATTACTAATTCCTTATCTGGAGCCCTGATTCTCTGCAAGACACAGGAACACCGTGAAGCCTTTGTCTAAATCAGGAGCACACAAAACCTTTCGTTTGTGACCAATGTAGCCCCAGATCAGACTGAATATTTGAGCAGTCTGATCTGGAGCTACGCTGTTTGATATACAGTCACCGATTGCAAACGTACTGAGTAAATGAACAAAAGAACAAATGTGTGCAAATGTCTATTGAATTCTCGAAAACACAGGAACACTGCGAACACTTTCTAAATTATACGCCCACAAAAACATCAATGTGTTTAATTATTCAAATATCAAAATAACATGTCCGAGTGATTGAATACATGAAATTACAGACGAGACCTCCCAGCCCGTCTATTTTCCAATATGGGAAAAATAATTAATGTGTCTAATTACTCAAGACGCCCGCGAAATCATATGTGTTTTATTATATAATTATTATAATAAAACATATCTTTGAGTGCTTGAATACATGATATAACAGTAGCGACTACCCAGGGTGTCCAGTGTAAAGAGGTTCTATTTCTGGAAAATATGGGAAAACAGTGAAACCTTTCAATGTTAGACGCTTTGTGTGTTTAACATTTAATGTAATTGATGGTTGAATATCTGTTTAACTCTTAGACCGCTACACACAACAATTGTTGTCTACTGTTGCTTTTATATCTTGCCATATTAGTCAATACTAGATGGCCGCGGCCTGCATGTCGCGCCTTGGGGTGAGGCATGGACACTAAAAAAAGAGATATAGTAGACGGAAAAAGTTTACCCAAAAAACTTTAACCGGACACACGTACGTACGTACATACGTACGTACGCCAAAGTGCCGACTATATCGCGCTTTCCGCAAGCGGGCGCGACAAAAACTTTAACCAAACATTTCAAAGTAATTTGACCTTGACATTGGACACAGGGGCCGCACGGGAGGGGGGCAGAATGGAAATATAGATGATGATAAACACCCATGTGAAGTTTCAAGGTAATGGGCAAAGCAGGTGCAGAGATATAGTACATGAACAAAATTTAACCTTGACACTGGGCACAGGGGCCGCACGGGTGGGGGGTAGAATGAAAATATGGATGATGATAAACAGGCATGTGAAGGTTCAAGGTAATGGGCAAAGTAGGTGCATATATATAGTACATGCAAAAACTTTAACCAAAAACTTGAACCAAAAACTTCAAAGTAATTTGACCTTGACATTGGGCACAGGGGCGCCGCACGTGGAGGGGGGTGTGGTAGAATGAAAATATGGATGATGATAAACAGCCCATGTGAAGTTTCAAGGTAATGGGTAAAGCAGTTGCAGAGATATAGTATAACGAAAAACTTTAACCAAAAAACTTAAACCAAAAACTTCAAAGTAATTTGACCTTGACATTGGGCACAAGGGCCGCACGGGAGGGGGGTAGAATGAAAATATAGATGATGATAAACACCCATGTGAAGTTTCAAGGTAATGGGCAAAGCAGTTGCAGAGATATAGTATAACGAAAAACTTTAACCAAAAACTTTAACCAAAAACTTTAACCGGAGACACGTAACACACGTACGTACGTACGTACGTACGTACGTACGTACGAACGTACGTACGCCAAAGTGCCAACTATATCACGCTTTCCGCAAGCGGGCGTGACAAAAATAGTCGACAAAGGGTAATAGATGGTACCACAAAGGCTACATTCACATAGAAAATAGTCAACAAAAGCTGACAGATGGCACCACAAAGGCTACATACACATAACAAATAGTCGACAAAGGCTTACAGATGGCACCACAAAGGCTGCATAGACATAGAAAATAGTCGACAAAGGCTGACAGATGGTACCACAAAGTCTACATTCACATAGAAAATAGTCAACAAAGGCTGACAGATGACACCACAAAGGCTGCATCGACATAGAAAATAGTAGTCGACACAAATGGTAATAGATGGTACCACAAATAGTGGGAGATGCTAATGTAATAAATTTTCACATCTGGACAACTTTTCCAAATATAGCACAAATGTCCTTCATAACATGCTTATCAAGAAATTTGATGGAAGCAGTTGGGCATTTCGCGTTTTCAGCGCGTTTCAGACAAAATTCAAAATGGCCGCCAGCCAAGCCACTGATCGTCATATATCAGCTATATGTGATGCTATGTTCACATAACTGATGTCAATTTCAATATTTGCTAGGTCACTGATTGTGTTGGTGAAGGTTTTGAAATGATTAAAGGTCAAGGTCACATTTTTGTAGGTGAAGGTCACTATTAAATGATCACAGGAATGCGAAATTCTTTCATAACAAAAGTATTTGCACCATATCTATTGGTTGTGGAATAAGTTAACTAGAAATGGACGCTTGTCGACAAGCGCATGTGTATCCCCCCCCTCCCCAGTATACACAAGTAGTGATTTGAAAAAAGGGTGTTTCGAGTTATGCTCCGGAGACAAAAATCAGTGACGGAAAAACAAAGGGAGATAACTAAAGAATTAGTGATGCAAGAGTTGTCATTCTTGCGGGACACACCTTTTAGGGTCGTGGTCTATGCATGTGTGAAGTTTCATGAAAATATTCCAAAGGGTGTTCGAGTTATGCTCCAGACACGAAATCAGTGCACGAAACAACAAAGGCAGATAACTAAGAAATTAACGACGCAAGAGTTGTCATTCTTACGTGCGACACACCTTGGGTCGTCTTCTATGCATGTGAGAAGTTTAATAAACTAGAAAATGTGTTCATAGAACACGGATGTCCCACCCATATCGCTTTGATAATAAATGAGGCCAAATTGCAAGTCAAAATTTTCTTTTACCTGAGCGTTAAAGTTTTTGAAGCACCAAGTATGTGACCTTGACCCTGGGCTTGGCGGGGGCAGGACAAACGTGGATTTGGCACAGGGCAGTAGAGGACCATTAGAGCAATGCATATATGAAATATGAAGCTGATCCGTGAAAGAAAACAGAAATTATAAGATATTTACCTGAGCGTTAAAGTTTTTGAAGCACTAAGTATATGATGTTAACCCTGGGCTTGGCGGGGGCGGGACGAACGTGGATTTGGCACAGGGCGGTAGAGGACCATTAGAGCAACGCATATATGAAATATGAAGTTGATCCGTGAATGGAAAGAAAAATTATAAGATATTTACCAGAGCATTAAAGTTTTTGAAGCACCCAAGTATGTGACCTTGACCTGGGATTGGTGGGGCAGGACGAACGTGGATTTGGCAAAGGGCGGTAGAGGACATTAGAGCAATGCGTATATGAAATATGAAGATGATCATGAAAGAAAACAGAAATTATAAGATATTTACCCGAGCGTTAAAGTTTTTGAAGCACTAAGTATGTGACCTTGACCCTGGGCTTGGCGGGGGCAGGACGAACGTGGATTTGGCACAGGGCGGTAGACGACCATTAGAGCAACGCGTATATGAAATATGAAGTTGATCCGTGAATGGAAATAAAAATTATAAGATATTTACCTGAGCGTTAAAGTTTTGAAGCACCAAGTATGTGACCTTGACCCTGGGATTGGTGGGGCAGGACGAACGTGAGGTTTGGCACAGGGCGGTAGAGGACCATTAGAGCAATGCGTATATGAAATATGAAGATGATCCATGAAAGAAAACAGAAAGTATAAGATATTTACCCAAGCGTTAATGTTTTTGAAGCACTAAGTATGTGACCTTGACCCTGGGCTTGACGGGGGCAGAACGAACGTGGATTTGGCACAGGGCGGTAGAGGACCATTAGAGCAATGCGTATATGCGTGTTCGAGTTATGCTCTGGATACAAAATCAGAGTACGAAACAACAAAGGGAGATAAGTAAACAAGAATTCCGCGGAATCAGATGCCTCGCCTTGTCCCGCCTTGACCTCGAGCCTGGGCCCGAAAGCAATTTTCACTGGCCCGAACATATTATACAATTATTGACTAGTGAACCATAGAATATCAGATTATATTCTATGGCTCACTAGTCAATAATTGTTTTATTATATGATAATAGTCTGTATATAGCACTTACGACCTTATGCTACTAGACAAAAATTGAAAAAGAATTTGAAAAAAAAAAAATGAAACAAAACAAAAAATGGAAAAAAAGTTTAAAAATTAAAAATAATAATGCTTGCTACTGGAGCCCAGAATTTTTTTAATAGTCCTATATTTATCTACATATATCTGCACAGGTCCACATAATGCCACAATATTTTCAACACAGTTTACGGAAATGTAATATAATCATTTACCTGTATAAATTACCTGTAAGTGGTCAGTGGTCAGTTGCACATGCTAGCACATGCACAGGTGAATAGTCTGTATATAGCACTTACGACCTTCTGCTACTGGACAAAAATTGAAAAATAATTTGAAAAAAAAAAATGAAAAAAAAAAAAATGGAAAAAAAAAGTTTAAAAATAATAATGCTTGCTACTGGAGCCCAGATTTTTTTTCCAGTCAAATTAAAAAATAATTTGAAAAAAAAAATGAAAAAAAAAAAAAAATAATGAAAAAAAAAAAAAAAAAAATGACAAAAAAAAGTTTAAAAATAATAATGCTTGCTATTGGAGACCAGATTTTTGTTTAATAGTCCTATATTTATCTATACTCAACAAAACTAGAAACGTCCCTGTTTTATAGCCGGTGTAGCTCTGTCTATGTATGTACCACATGTTCAAAGTACATGTATTTTAAACCGTGGCGATGTTCAGAATACGATCGTGTGAGTTTAGCCGATACACACGGTTTACATAGCGGCCAGTGACCGGAACGTTGATTTCCACTTTTTGCACGTGCACGCTATACTTGTCATCGATAAGGTGATTCAGTTCATGTCGTACCATTCATGCGATAGGGGCTATTCGGAAAATTAAAAAACTTTTTTAATTTTTCACTGTTTTCGATATGCCACGGCTTTCCGAAAACGAGCGAAATCAGGCAATTGGGATGCTTGCGGGTGGGATGGCCGCCATGGGCGGTCACGCCTCGGTTTGGTTGCTGTCGGGAAGACGATTGATCGTCTTGCAGCCCGGTACCAGCAGACTGGGGCTGTTCACGACCGGCAGCGACCTGGTAGGCCTCGTGAACGACGGCTAGAGCCGATCGTTACATTACGTTGACGCACTTACGTCAACGTCGATTGGCAGCCACAGTCACTGCTAGGCGATACGGTGTCTCAGGGCAGACCATTCGCAACCGGTTACGTCGCAACGCCCAACCAATCCGGGCACGCCGCCCGTACACTGGTCAGATAATGACCCAACGTCACCGTGCTGCCAGACTGTTATGGCGCGACGTCATCTGAACTGGAGAAGGGCTGACTGGAACCGAGTTTTGTTCACCGATTAATCTCGGTTCACAGTTAGTCATGCTGACGTAAGATTACGGGTATACAGGCGTAAAAACGAAAGATTCACCGATTGTTGCATTGTTGAGAAGAACAGGTTTGGGGGAGGGAGCGTAATGGTCTGGGGTGGGATCATGGGAAACCGGAAGACAGATTTGGTTGTTGTACAGGGCAACATCAATGCACAACGTTATGTTGGAGATGTGCTAAATGCACATGCCTTACCATTTATCCGTCAGCATGGTCCTGGTGTGACATTGATGCACGACAATGCCCGCCCTCACGTAGCCAGGGTCACCACTCAATACTTACAGCAAAACAACGTCGACGTCATGCCATGGCCCGCGGTCTCCCGATCTCAATCCCATTGAGCACATATGGGATGAGCTGGGCCGCAAAGCACGAGCTAACCATCAGATTGACAATGTTCGCGATCTTACACGGGCGTTACAACGGGAATGGAGGAATTTGCCCAACGCACTGGTTATTGCGTTACGTCACGTCGATGCGGCGTAGGATCATTGCATGCATTCATGCAAATGGTGGCCACACTCGGTACTAACGAGATTTACTGAATTTGCCACATTACTTATTGAAATTCCATCTCTAAACATTAAGTAAACACAATTTCTGAGTTTTTGTGATTTTTGATTTTGACCCCTACCGCCCTTGGCCGTTATCTCTCGAATATTTAACAAGATATCCAAATGCAATTTATTGGCTTTGATACAGAAATGAATGAACTTGTTTTTCCATTTTGATTTTTAAAAGTAACCCTTTTTGGTTTTTGATGAATCTTTCCTTAAACATGGAGGGACGTTTCTAGTTTTGCTCAGTATACATATATCTGCAGAGGTCCACATAATGCCACAATATTTTCAACACAGTACCCAATGTAGTGATTTACCTGTATAAATTACCTGGTCAGACATGGTCAAGCAGTGGACATCTGCACATGCTAGCCCATGCTTAGCACATGGTTCTCCCAGTTTCTATTGTTCTCTCTACAGGTAAGGTGTACAGAGCACACGAGAAAAGGTATACAGAGCAGACGAGAAAACAGGTCTTCATGCATTATGTCCAGTTTGTAGAGTGTGCAAAACAAAAAAGGGAGATAACTGAAAAATTAGCTACGCAAGAGTTGTCATTCTTGTGTGCGACACACCTCCGGGTCGTGGTCTATGCATGTGTGAAGTTTCATGAAAATATTCCAAAGGGTGGTCGAGTTATGCTCCGGACAGGAAATCAGTGAGCAAAAACAAAAAAGGGAGATAACTAAAAAATTAGCTATGCAAGAGTTGTCATTCTTGTGCACGACACACCTTCGGTTCGTGGTCTAATTGAATGTGTTAAGTTTCATAAAAATATTCCAAAGGGTGGTCGAGTTATGGTCAATCGGTGCGCGAAACAAAAAGGGAGATAACTAAAAAATTAGCTATGCAAGAGTTGTCATTCTTGTGCGCGACACACCTTCGGGTCGTGGTCTATGCATGTGTGAAGTTTCATGAAAATATTCCAAAGGGTGTTCAAGTTATGCTCCGGACAAGAAGTGTCTGCGGCGGACGCGGACGCGGCGCGCTGTCAAATCCATAGTATCCCCCGACGGAGTCCGGGGGATACAATTACTGTATTAGGCATTTGTGTTAATAGCACTGATTAAATATAACTGCAAGCTGGTATTAGTAGATTGACAAAGAAATTAGAATTCGGAAACATTTTAACGAAACCATTGCAATTATTTTGATTTGACATATTTATGTTTAAAACGTTAAAAATGTACCGGATACAGTTTTCAAAGTTGCAGACATGTACGAGGTACATTTATAAATGTTGAAAACCTGTCTGGGATTCAATACTTAATGGGTACAAAAGTTAATCTTGACGGGACATTGATCAGGATATATATTTCTTGTTCTAGCATTGGCTTTGTCTACTATTGTGTAAGATTAAATTGTGTGCCCAGTTGAGAGGCGATCAATTTTGAAAATGTACCGGGCAGGCTATCAATGTTGTAAAATGTCCCCGGCTCATGTTTCAACGTTGAAAACATGCCTTTCATCGGCAATGAAACCATGCAAATGTAATAGGCTCCATTATCTGATATATCTGATTAGTGTCACGGTGTCGAAAATCGGTGTGTTGGGTCACACACTTTTTATCGACATAGGGATCAGTCATTGTTCACACATCCACCCTCACAATGGCACATATTGGTACATCGAAGTCCTGCCTTAGCGCACTTGCATTTGCCTTTGCAGATCCTTTCGCAGCCGCAGTTTACAAGCAATGTGCATGCATGGCTGGCGTCGGCAAGCGGCGTCCAGAAGGGAGACCAGCTGCGTGTCTCGGGATCTTGAACCCATCCCCAATTAGAGGCATCTGGGATATCTTGTTGGCGGATTTGAGCCTGCCTCCAGATGAACCCTGCTTGAAGGAGAGACCTCTTTGCATGTTCCGTTAAGAGATGCCTGTGTGACAGGTATGTGCTCGAGTGTCCGCTGACCTTGGGAGAACATTTTCTGTCTTGCCTCATTAACTCGGGTCCACCCGCTGCCTTTGGCATACATAATGACAGTCCATCGTTCCAGACGTTCCATGTGTATAGAGTCAAGTGTTAGCAGAGGTGGGTCTTCAGTGAGCGCAATAAGTGTCGCCGTTAGGTCTGGATATGCCTCCCACGCTGCCCAAGCTGTCTTCTTACCGATTCCCAGAAACGAAGAGGTTGTATCACAACCACTAATTGCATGGAATATAGGTAGTGAGACGCTTTTGTCGGGTCCGAGTTGCTGAGTTGCTTACCAGTTCCAAATGCAATCCAAAGTTCATTCAGACACAACTGTCGAAACTGTGCCACCGCTATGACGACGATATCGCTATCCACAGTCCTTATCATCGCCTTCCTGTGTCCTTGTTGTGCAGCGTCAGACAGATGCAAGAACACCCGGCTATCTGCCTCTTGATGGTTGCAGTTTTTGATCCGGCTCAGGTATGTAGAAGTACTCGAAGTAATCGCCAATTCACCATTCGTTGAATACACTGCCACACACGGGAGCGCTGTTGCAGAGGCTTCGATTACGGAATTAGCAAGATACTTGAACAGTTGCACCTTATTGTTACGGTTAGCCAGAAACTTTGTCCAGTCATGATGAATTGGTGTTGACCATCAACTATAGTCGTCGCACCTGGGGTACCTCACTTTGACTGAGTCTGTGCCTTGAGACTGTTTTCAGGGTATGTATCAATACAATGTCTAGTCGCGTCGTTGTCGACCTGTCGACAGCACTGGTGATGAATGGCATGAAATGTCGGCTGACATACTGCTCGAAATCAGCAGCCTTTGTTGGTCGTACCATATGAACAACAGCTGCACCATCCAGGATGTTTACACTAATATCTTGCGGAATGGTGCCGCGAGAAATGTCCAAACAAGTGAGAATATCCGACTTTGGGGTTTACGTCTTTTCGCTTGGCAAATGTGGAGATGCTCGACTTCTTGATGGTGTCCGAATTGGGTGTTATCCCACTTCGCAATCTCTGATTGACATACGTTAACGTTTTGGCATTTTCCACTGACATTAGCTATTTTGTGTCTATGGCGTACAGACTGGGTCCATTCTCTGACAGGAAATGATTAACTTGTCGCCGCAAAACAGTAATGACAGATTTCACGTCCTTGGCAAACCGAACCTGCAAGCTATGGGCTTCCTCATGGTGTTCGAGATGTATGGTGGTAGCTCCTGTAATACCTGCCTCTTCTTCGAACTCTGTGATAGCCAGCAACTTCTCAGAGAGTGACATTACATGCTCGTCCATAGTGTCTGGTCTATCATACAGGTTTGAAACTCCCGATGCACTTTTGAAGGTCTTAGTTGTTTGCTCATGACTGTGGTCTTTAGGGATGAGCGAGAACTTTCTTTGACTCTTTTGAACAACAAAGTTTCCATTTTGGAAGTCTCTTAGCATATCAGGGTGTTTCCATGCCAACTCGACCATATCTTTCACATGAACAGGCAACCATCTTGAGCAGTTTGTCTGGTCGAATCAGAATACCCAGCCACATAGGTCATCGAGGACCTGCACATAAAGATCAAAATTGCTTTCATTCTGTAAAGTTTCATGATTATATCTCAAATGATAACATTTTTAACGAGATGTATCCAAATAATATTGTAATAATTTAATGCATGTCTAAAAAATGGGTGGGGTAATGTTTTTTCATTGACCTTGACTTCTAGAACGTGACCTTGACCCTGAAACGGGTTCAGGCATGTGCCAAAATACTCAGTGACATTGAAAACCATAGAATCGATACCAAGTTTATGCACATTGGTACACAGAATGCGTAAATATACCGATGAATGTTTTGTTGGAGGCCATCTTGGATTTGGTCTAAAAAATGGCAGTAAATGTAAAAATTCAGATCGCTTCCATAAACATTCTTGAACAGTACCACCTAAAGATCATTTGTGCCAAATTTGGAAGAGTTGTCCAGATGTGCGAATTTACGGCCTTATACGACATTAGCGTCCCTCACTAAAAGGAAGCATCCACATAGAAAATAGTTGACAAAGGCTACACTCACATAGAAAATAGTCAACAAAGGCTGACAGATGGTACCACAAAGGCTACATTTACATAGGAAATAGTCGACAAAGGCTGACAGATGGCACCACAAAGGCTGCATCGACACAGAAAATAGTCGACAAAGGCTAATAGATGGTACCACAAAGGCTACACTCACATATAAAATAGTCAACAAAGGCTGACAGATGGTACCACAAAGGCAACATTTACATAGAAAATAATCGACAAAGGCTGACAGATGGTACCACAAAGGCTACACACACATAGAAAATAGTCGACAAAGGCTGACAGATGGTACCACAAAGGCTGCATCGACATAGAAAATAGTCGACAAAGACTAAAAGATTGTACCACAAAGGCTACATTCACATAGAAAATAGTCAACAAAAGCTGACAGATGGCACCACAAAGGCTACATACACATAACAAATAGTCGACAAAGGCTGACAGATGGTACCACAAAGGCTACACAAACATAGAAAATAGTCGACAAAGGCTTACAGATGGCACCACAAAGGCTGCATAGAAAATAGCCGACAAAGTGTAATAGATGGTACCACAAAGGCTGCATCAACATAGAAAATAGTCGACAAAGGGTAATAGATGCTACAACAAAGGCTGCATCGACATAGAACATAGTCGACAAAGGCTTACAGATGGCACCACAAAAGCTGCATCGACATAGAAAATAGTCGACACAGGCTGACAGATGGAACCACAAAGGCTGCATCGACATAGAAAATAGTCGACAAAGGCTGACAGATGGCACCACAAAGGCTGCATCGACATAGAAAATAGTCGACAAAAGCTGACAGATGGTACCACAAAGCCTACACTCACATATAAAATTGTCAACAAAGGCTGACAGATGGCACAACAAAGGCTGCATCGACATAGAAAATAGTCAACAAAGGGTAATAGATGGTACCACAAAGGCTGCATCGACATAGAAAATAGTCGACAAAGGGTAATAGATGGTACAACAAAGGCTGCATCGACATAGAACATAGTTGACAAAGGCTTACAGATGGCACCACACAAGCTGCATCGACATAGAAAATAGTCGACAAAGGGTAATAGATGGTACCACAAGAATTCCACGGAATCAAATGTCTCGCCTTGTCCCGCCGCCTTGACCTCGAGCCTGGGCCAGAAAGCAATTTTCACTGGCCCGAACATAGTATACAATTATTGACTAGTGAGCCATAGAATATCAGATTATATTCTATGGCTCACTAGTCAATAATTGTTTTAGTATATGACAATAGTCGGTATATAGCACTTACGGCCTTATGCTATTAGACAAAAATTGAAAAAAAAACAAGAAACGAGGCAAAGCCACGAAGGCCAGGTTATTTTCCAACCATAGACACCTGGATAAAATAATTATACCCACTTTTTGTAGACTAGATGGCCGTGGCCTGCATGTCGCGCCTTGGGACGAGGCATGGACACTAAAAAAATAGATATAGTAGATGGAAAAACTTTAACCGGACACACGGACGTACGGACGGACGAACGCTCTAACGTTTGGCAGTTATAGGCTTTTTGTTCTTTAAAAGATCAAAGGATAAGCTCATAAAGATCAAAGATATTAGGAGCTTACGGAAAAGAACAAAGGAATCCTTTGTTACTAACCCTTACCCTAAGCTCCTAAACCCCGTTTGCTGGCTCGGACGGACAGCCGGACGGATGGACGTATGCCAAAATGCCGACTATATCGCGCTTTCCGCAAGCGGGTGCGACAATGATGATAAACACCCATGTGAAGTATCAAGGTAATGGGTGAAGCAGTTGCAGAGATATAGTACACAAAAAAACAAAACAAAAAAATCAAAGTAATTTGACCTTGACATTGGGCACAGGGGCCGCACGGTTGGGGGGTAGAATGAAAATATGGATGATGATAAACACCCATGTAAAGTTTCAAGGTAATGGGCGAAGCAGTTGCAGAGATATAGTACATGAACAAA
The DNA here is from genome assembly GCA_029237695.1 of Conchocele bisecta. Lineage (NCBI taxonomy): Eukaryota > Metazoa > Mollusca > Bivalvia > Lucinida > Thyasiridae > Conchocele > Conchocele bisecta. Next base: position 53,094,435 of record CM055271.1, on the reverse strand, counting down.
CTTTAACGAAAAACTTTAACGAAAAAACTTTAACCAGACGTACGTTAAAAAGTTAACGTTGAAAATGGCTAAGTCAATTATGTAGAAATAATAGGTCAAGGTAAAAAAAATGGTCACATGTTGGATAGTTGTATGTGGTGGGCACCCCTTGGTTATGAAGCTGTGAAAGTTTGGTGGTCCAAGGTGGTACAGTACCAAAGAAATGGACTTAAACACGAAAACTTAACATTGTAAACGCGAAAAGTTAACATTGACTGCGCAGAAAAAATGGGTCTAGTTAAAAACAAGAAACGAGGCAAAGCCACGAAGGCCAGGTTTTTTCCAAGCATAGACACTTGGATAACATAATTATACCCACTTTTTGTAGACTAGATGGCCGTGGCCTGCATGTCGCGCCTTGGGGCGAGGCATGGACACTAACAAAAATAGATATAGTAGATGGAAAAACTTTTAAGGAAAAAAAAAGTTTAACCGGACACACGGACGTACGGACGGACATATGCCAAAATGCCGACGATATCGCGCTTTCCGCAAGCGGGTGCAACAATGATGATAAACACCCATGTGAAGTATCAAGGTAATGGGTGAAGCAGTTGCAGAGATATAGTACACAAAAAAACTTTAACAAAAAAATTAAAAGTAATTTGACCTTGACATTGGGCACAGGGGCCGCACGGTTGGGGGTTAGAATGAAAATATGGATGATGATAAACACCCATGTGAAGTTTGAAGGTAATGGGCGAAGCAGTTGCAGAGATATAGTATAACGAAAAAACTTTAACCAGACGTACGTTAAAAAGTTAACGTTGAAAATGGCTAAGTCAATTACGTAGAAATAATAGGTGAAGGTAAAAAAAATGGTCACATGTTGGATAGTTGTATGTGGTAGTCACCCCTTGGTTATGAAGCTGTGAAAGTTTGGTGGTACTAGGTGGTACAGTACCAAAGAAATGGACTTAAACACGAAAGCTTAACATTGTAAACGCGAAAACTTAACATTGAAAGTGGCTAAGTAGACTGCGCGGAAAAAATGGGTCAAGTTAAAAACAAGAAACGAGGCAAAGCCACGAAGGCCAGGTTTTTTCCAAGCATAGACACTTGGATAACATAATTATACCCACTTTTTGTAGACTAGATGGCCATGGCCTGCATGTCGCGCCTTGGGGCGAGGCATGGACACTAAAAAAATAGATATAGTAGATGGAAAAACTTTAACAAAAAAAC
>CM055271.1:53007718-53092711 GCA_029237695.1 Conchocele bisecta | reverse complement strand
GTTTTTTCTGTTACATATACATGTACTACTCAAACTGGGTGATAATTATTGTTTTTTAGCTCGCCTGCACGAAGTGCAGAAATAGCTAATGGCATACCCCCGGCGTCGGCGTCGACAAACTTAATGTTGGAGTAAATGTCTTATCACTTCTGTTTCTTTACATGGAACACCTTGATATTTCATACATGCATTACTCAGATGACCATCTATTATGCTACAGTTGTGACTGCTTGCGAAATTATAATTAAATACTGGTACATTGTATAATGTAGAGCACTCTAACGAAATATCTATACATGTATATAGCATTGTATTATAATTATCCTGCTTAACCAGTGTTTGTCATCTTGTATATCTCGTATTTGTCAGATGACCCTCTATCATGCTACAGTTGTGACTGCTTGCGAAATTATAATACATACCGGTGTATTAATTATGTGTATTATATGGACTTTGTATAATGTAGAGCACTCCGACGAAATATCTATATATAGTATTGTATTATAATTATCCTGCTTAATAATATTCTAATGATTCATGCATAATTGCTTCGTAAATGTGATGGGATATATGCATAACATACATGTGAACATTCTCTTCTTACTATATCCTACACAGTGCATAGAGTTGCCATGTCGGCCATCTTAGTGTGTACAAGCCATCAGCCAGTTTTACCTCTTATTGCGTTTGACACATCTCACTAATAATATGACAAACATATGAATAAAATGTGGTGCAACATGATGGGGGAGACATGTGACTACAGCAAGCTATGCGTTGTTTTCATCAAATTTATATACAAAGTCTGATATCTGAAGGTAACAGTAAGAACAATACACAGTGCTGTAGATCTATACCTGTATTACCATAAATACTGTATCGAATCCAATGACTTGTAAGCAGTTATCTGAGTATATTGTTACTGCTGTATACTTGCCTGTTATGTGAGTAAATACGTTTTTACCTGTGACAGATCCACTTATAATAATAGACTGTGCATCAGTTTGACATTTTACACATTCAACAAGTGTCCATGGTATATTTTGTGAGTGATGGTAAAAATGCTCAGATATCTAGTCTTTTTGTGTAGTCTGCTGAAATAATATGTATAGGACGTTGTCATCCTAATTATGTGGGACGTATTGCACCAAATTTTATTAGATTTTCTGCCATATTATTTTTTCTTTGTGTCCGATAACATGTACAGACTAAAATGGCCAGAGATGGCAACTCAATGCTCTGTATAATGCACTCTAAGAAGAACAGGGTCAGATATAATTTATATAGATAGTCAGTCATATGTATGATTCTACTACATTTGAAACAAAAGGTCATATTCTATAAAGTCAGTCCTTAACCACTGTTTGTTATATTGTAGATCTTGTGATGTACTGCTCAAACTGGGTACTAACAGGTGGGAGCATACGATACGTAATTTAATGATCGGGGTTCATCCTTACCGGAATTCCGAATGGAGACAAGTATACTTATCTTGTTAAGTACACTTTGAGGGAGACATTTTAAATTTTGGCTGTGATAATGTAATAAATTTAGTTTGTTTGTTTGTTGGGGTTTAACGGCCTATCAACTGCTAAGGTCATTTAAGGCCGGGTCAATGGGTTTAGTACTAAATCCCATATATTACCTGTACAAGTACATGTACATGTTCAAGTACATGTTCAAATGGGGGGGGGGGGGGGGGGAATCCCAAAATCAGAACTGAATATTTACAATAACAAAACTATATTCAGCCCTGAAATCAGAATAATCCTGATCTGATGCCAGGTCCTCGCCACACCAGAATCACTTGGCCCCTCCCAAAAGCAGTAGGATCAGTAATAATCTTACTACTTTTATAATGGGCAATAACCCAATTCAACTCTCAGGTAGCTAAAGAGCCAAAGATAAAAACGTACCTGAGGGCCAAACCAGAATAAATTTAGTATAATAATTCTTTCAGTCATCAAATATATGCAGTCGTTAGTTCTCTATGAAATAATGCATTTCGGAAAAAATAAATGATTACTCCCTCAAAGTTCACTTTGCTAGATAAGTATGCTTAGAAATGTTGGTGAAATCGGCTACTGGTTTGGCCCTCGCATTCGTCTTTGTCATTTTGTATGTGACAGTTAAATCTGGTTGAATCTGGTTATACCCCTTATGTGAGTATTATGATTATTCGTAATCCTATTTTAGGGAAAGGACCAAGTGACTTGGTGTGGTATGGACCTGACACCAGGTAAAGGTTTTCTAATTTCAGGGCTGAATATTATTTTTCTTGATGTAAATATTCCGTTCTGATTTTGGGATCCCCCCCCCCCCAAAATGCAGCAGGTTAAAACGGGATCCAACCCGTTTGCTCGACCTAACACGACCTTAGCTGTTGATAGGCCGTTAAACACCAAAACAAAACAAACAAACAAATAACCCACCGCCAACCCCTTACACCAAGATCACAAACTTATTTCGTTCTTGAACTTAACGTTGTCATAAATTTCTTATAACTTCTGTTTCTTGGCACGTTCATAAACTTAAAGTTGGGGTAAATTCTTATACATGATGTACCTTCTGTTACGTTACAGGGAACGCCTTGATATTTCATACATTCATTCTTCTGATGATCCTCTATCATGCTGTAGCAAATCCACGACCCACACCTTACCCCAAAATCAAGGTCACACACTTAGAGTGTCCACAAACTTAACGTTGGCGTAAATGTGTTATAACTACTGTTTCTATTCATGGTACACCTTGATATTTCATACATGCAGTCCACCACGGCTTACCCCAAGGTCAAGGTCACAAACTTACTGCGTTCATAAACTTAGCGTTAGGGTAAAGTTTTATAACTTCTGTTGTTTTACAGGGAGCGCTTTGATATTTCATACATGCATCCATCTGATGATTCTATATCATGCTGTAGCAAATCCACGACCCCCTGCCCATCCCTGACCCCAAGATCAAGGTCACAAACTGAGTGTGTTCATAAACTTAACGATTGGGTCAATTTCTTATAACGTATGTTTCGTTATAGGGAGCGCTTTGATATTTCATACATGCATTCATCTGATGATTCTCTATCATGCTGTAGAAAATCCACGACACATCGTTCACCCCTGACCCCAATTTCAGTTAGTTTGTTCTAATGTTATGGGTGGAATGAGTAATGGTAATGTTAGTCACACCTTTAAGTCAAGGCTGTCAACAGGCGAGCGTCGTTGTCTTCTGACAACTCTTGTTACATTCTATATTTACACCTACGTTAGTGACTTAAAATATTAAAGTGTCATATAGTTCCATAGGGCCGGGCGCTTTCGTCAATTCAATATTGTACATATTTTGTTTCGTTTAACACATGTCACCGTGACTATAATTTCTTACTTACTTATTGTATGATATTGCATTAGTTGATTAGTATACACACTGATCGTCATTTATTTGGTGATATAAAAATAATTGATACATGCATATAATTGTTTTAAATGATCTGTTTGTACTCTCTCAAATTTGCCAATTGATCCGGAGCTACAGTGGTCACGGATCCAACCAGGTTAACCCTTAGACTGTTGCACACACCAATTGTCGTCAGCTGTTGCTTTTATATATTGCCTTATTTCTCAATAAAAACATAGTTTTACAGCACTTCAAAATGATTTCCGCTTTTATATCTTGCCTTATTTCTCAATAAAAACATAGTTTGACAGCACTTCAAAATCATTTCCGCTTTTATATCTTGCCTTATTTCTCAATAAAAACATGGTTTGACAGCACTTCAGAGTCGAAGCATATTTGCGATGATAAAAATGGAAAATAGAAAATAAACAGCAGATGACAAAAAAATTAAGATAGCGGTGTAAGGGTTAATGCCGAAATGTGAAATATTGAAATGTATGTGCAGTCAGATAAAAGCATACACTGTTTCCTGAATTTTGAAAGCAGCAGTGATGTCTATAATGTTACATCAGCATTACATGTAAACATTACGACGTTGAACTCTTTAATATTTAGACACATGCTTACCATGTAAATCTGAAATGTTGCACAAATTTAAAAAAAAATAAAAAATCAGTGGCAGGTTGGTCGGGCGAACGCGATAGCGTAAATTAACGGTAGGGATTCCTCCTTATAGGAATCGTGATTTGCCTAGTTTGCCTATTTAGGTACGTTTTTATCTTTGGCTCTTTTTGTTACTTGGGAATTTAATTGGGTTATTGCCCAGTATAAAAGTAGTAAGATTATAATTGATCCTACTGCTTTTGGGAGTGATTCTAGTGTGGCGAGGACGTGGAATCAGATCAGGATTATTACCGGAAGATTTCCAGGGGGGAGTATTTCCTGTGACACCGGTATGTAAATATTCCGTTTTTATACCCCCCGCAACGAGTTGTGGGGGGTATACTGGAGTCCGGTTGTCCGTCCGTCCGTCCGTCCGTCCGTCCGTACTTACGAGAGCTACATTGTGAGGTTGCTGTGTTGTGCTGAAACCCACCCACCGCCCAATTTAAGACACTTGGATAAGTGTTTTTCAAATATAATTGTTATCCAAATATAATTAACTAATGGCTAGCTCATTTGCATATTATGCGATTCATTCCGTAAGAGAATCGTTAAGGAAGAAAATAACGGAATAAGTCGCTACATTGTGAGGTTAACCCCACAGTGTAAACATCAAAGGAAATAACCTCACAATGTATCTCTCGTAAGAACGTCCGTCCGTCCGTACGTGCGTCCGTGCGTCCGTCCGTGCGTCCGTAAACTTAACATCAGAGAAATATTGTTATAACTTCTATTTCCTTCATCTAAAATGCTTGATATTTCACACATGCATTCCTGTAAGGCTCTACTACCATGCTGTACCAAATCCACGACCGTCCAACCCCCGCAGATCCCAAGGTCAAGGTCAAATACTTAGTCCGTAAACTTAACATCAGAGAAATATTGTTATAACTTCTATTTCCTTCATCTAAAGTGCTTAATATTTCACACATGCATTCATGTAAGGCTCTACTACCATGCTGTGCCAAATCCACGACCGTCCGACCCCCGCAGATCCCAAGGTCAAGGTCAAATACTTAGTCTCTTTACAAAACGTAACATCAGAGAAATATTGTTATAACTTCTATTTCCTTCATCTAAAGTGCTTAATATTTCACACATGCATTCCTGTAAGGCTCTACTACCATGCTGTGCCAAATCCACGACCGTCCAACCCCCGCTGATCCCAATGTCAAGGTCAAATACTTAGTCTCTTTACAAAACTTAACATCAGAGAAATAAGTTATAACTTCTATTTCCTTCATTGAAAATTCTTATTATTTCACTTGTGCATTCCTCTAAGGTTGTACTATCATGCTGTGACAAATCTACGACTGTCCAACCCCCGCTGATCCCAAGGTCAAGGTCACATACTTAGTCTCTTTACAAAACTTAACATCAGAGAAATATGTTATAACTTCTATTTCTTTCATTGAAAATACTTAATATTTCATATGCTGTGACAAATCCCCGCTGATCTCAAGGTCAACGGCACATACATACCGTATAACCTCGAATTAACGCCCCCCTCCTAATAAACGCCCCCCCCCCCCCCCCAAATAAAAAAAAAAAAAAACATTTACCAAGGACCGCCAATTTCAAACACAAATAAGGATTTAAGGATTATTTGTGTTTGAAATTGGCGTATTGGTAAATGTGTTTTTTTTTTTTTTTTTTTTTTTTTTTTTACTGGTTAATAAACGCCCCCTCTTTTGTAAAATGTAACGCCTCCGGGGGCGTTAATTCGAGGTTATACGGTAGTCTCTTTACAAAACTTAACATCAGAGAAATCGGTTATAACTTCTATTTCCTTGCTCGGATCTGCTTCACATTTCACACACTCATTGCTCCAATGGACCTCTACCACCCTGTGACAAATTCACGTTCATGCCGCTCGCGCTAATCCCAGAGTCAAGGTCACAAGCCCACACACTGGAAATTTGTACATATTTTAGGGGTACCTGGGCCCACGCGGGGGGTATTCCGTAAGCCTCGCTTACTGACCAATCTAGTTATTTTGGGATTTTCCCCACAATGCAGCAGGTTAAAATCGAATCCGTTTGCCTGGCCTTACATGACCTTACCTGTTGAATGAATAAACATTAAACAAACAAAACAACTGATTTCAGTGCTGAATATGTCGTTTTTTATGCCACCGGGTTTCGAAGAAACGGGTGGCATATAGTGTTTGGACCGTCCGTCTGTCTGGGCCAACGTCCGGGGGTTTGAGAGCTTAGGGGCGTGGTTAGGAACAAAAGATTCCTTTGTAATATTCCGTAAGATCATAAACTCTAGTTGTTTAGGGGCTTTTTCTTTGTTCTTCAAACAATGGAAATACCCCATAAACCCAAAATGTTGGAACGTCTGTCCGTCCGTCTGTCCGTCTGTCCGTCCGTCACACTTTTCGGTTAACCAATTTGTCACAGTTTCTCAAATATGCTGCAGGTGGCATCCGCGTTCGACAGACACATTTCTTGTTTACTATGCCACCGGGTTTCGAAGAAACTGGTGGCATATAGTGTTTGGACCGTCCGTCTGTCCGTCTGTCTGTCTGTGTCTGTCTGTGTCTGTCTGTGTGTCTGTCTGTCTGTGTCTGTCTGTCTGTCTGTCTGTCTGTCTGTCTGTCTGTCTGTCTGTCGTCTGTCTGTCTGTTCTGTCTGTCTGTCTGTCTGTCTGTCTGTCTGTCTGTCTGTCTGTCTGTCTGTCTGTCTGTCTGTCTGTCTGTCTGTCTGTCTGTCTGTCTGTCTGTCTGTCTGTCTGTCTGTCTGTCTGTCTGTCTGTCTGTCTGTCTGTCTGTCTGTCTGTCTGTCTGTCTGTCCGTCCGTCCGTCCGTCCTGTCCGTCCGTCACACTTTTCGGTTAACCACTTTGTCACAGTTTTTCTCAAACTGGCCATAGCATCTACATAAGTTGCTTAATCGCTTCAATACTTCAACATTCATTCATTGGTATGTGTGCCACACCTGCTTTTCATAATTTATATGACCTTCTTCGCCTTTTGACCTTCACCAAGGTTACTTAAATGACTTAACAATTTTGGTTAACCAGTCGTCACAGTTTCTCAAACTGGCCATATCATGTACATAACTTGCTTAATTCGCTTCATACTTCAACACTTCATTCATTGGTATGTGTGCCACACCTGCCTTTTCATAATTTATATGACCTTCATCTTTTGACCTTCAACCAGGTTTACTTAAATGACTTAACAATTTTTGGTTAACCCGTTCGTCACAGTTTCTCAAACTGGCCATATCATCTACATAACTTGCTTAATCGCTTCCAATACTATCAACACTTCATTCATTGGTATGTGTGCTACACCTGCCTTTTCATAATTTATATGACCTTCGCCTTTTGACCTTCACCAGGTTACTTAAATGACTTAACAATTTTGGTTAACCAGTTCGTTACAGTTTCTCAAACTGGCCATATCATCTACATAACTTGCTTAATCGCTTCAATACTTCAACACTTCATTCATTGGTATGTGTGCCACACCTGCCTTTTCATAATTTATATGACCTTCGCCTTTTGACCTTCACCAGTACTTAAATGACTTAACAATTTTTGGTTAACCAGTTCGTCACAGTTTCTCAAACTGGCCATATCATGTACATAACTTGCTTAATCGCTTCAATATTTCAACACTTCATTCATTGGTATGTGTGCCACACCTGCCTTTTCATAATTTATATGACCTTCGCCTTTTGACCTTCACCAGGTTACTTAAATGACTTAACAATTTTGGTTAACCAGTTCGTCACAGTTTCTCAAACTGGCCATATCATGTACATAACTTGCTTAATCGCTTCAATACTTCAACACTTCATTCATTGGTATGTGTGCCACACCTGCCGTTTCATAATTTATATGACCTTCGCCTTTTGACCTTCACCAGGTTACTTAAATGACTTAACAATTTTGGTTAACCAGTTCGTCACAGTTTCTCAAACTGGCCATATCATCTACATAACTTGCTTAATCGCTTCAATATTCTTCAACACTTCATTCATTGGTATGTGTGCCACACCTGCCTTTTCATAATTTATATGACCTTCGCCTTTTGACCTTCACCAGGTTACTTAAATAATTAACCACTTTGTCACAGTTTCTCAAATATGCTGCAGGTGGCATCCGCGTTCAACAGACGCATTTCTTGTTGTAAATATTCAGTTCTGATTTAGGGATTTTCCCATTTGTACATGTACTTGAATGTTCTTGCACTTTTACAGGTAATGTATGGGATTTAGTACTAAACCCATTGACCCGGCCTTAAATGACCATAGCTGTTGATAGGTGGTTAAACCCCAAAGAAAATAAAAAAACTCACTAACCTTGACACTTTGAACCTTGTAAACTGCTAACCTCCCATACCCCATTTCGTTGGCCCGTCCGTCCGTCTGTCTGTCATTTTTAGCCCCTCGCCGATGGGCAAGAGAGAATATAGCATTAGTCCATGTACGTACGTACGTGCCTACGTACGTTAGTAACACCTTTCATTTTTGTTGCGCCTACTTTAGCAGAAGGCAGGCGCGACAATAGTCGCCGCTTTTTCCGTCGTCGTTGTCGTCCGCGTCATTGTCTTCCGAAATGTCAAAAAGTTTGTACAAGCTTCGTCATCATGGTAATACTTTATATTACTAGATGTATTGCTTCAATATTTGGACACTTGATACATGTGAGCATTTAGAACACACTCATACCACCATTAACATGTCATTGACCGTTTTATCTTCACATGTTTGCGTCATAAAGTTTGTACAAGCTTCTTCACCGTGGTATAACTTTAATATTACTTGACAGATTGCTTCACTATTTGGACTCTTGATATATGTGAGCATCTGGAATACAGTCATGTCGCCGTTAACGTGACCTTTTTGACGTTCAGATGGTTGTGGAAACACTTAGCCATTTGTTTATGTCAAAACGTTTCTTCAACTTTGACATGTTTTCCTGTTTTAAGCATGCACTTATCTGGCAGTTTTTGTGATACTTACTTTAGCACATGTTCATGAGTATGTTACAGTAGGCGCGAAACCGCTTCTGTGGCATAATTCTTAAAGGCTATTGTTAACGCATGTCGTCCGTCATCCGTCCGTCCACACTTTCAAACGTCTTCTTCTCGCAAATGGTCACTTGACTGAATATGGTCATGTCATATATATTCAAATAGAAGGTATCGAGAAGGCGATCACTCTGGATCATTTTTTGTCGAAATCGGATGATTAAGTCATCCAAGATTGGCGCCGATTGGTCGACAAGTCATCCTTTAATTAGAGAGTTCAAACGTCTTCTTCGTGAACCGCTTGGCCGATGTTGGGCAAACTTTACAGGGATGATCTAAGGGTGGGGGCATGTCAGATTTATACATTTGGAGGTAGTCGCCTAATCCAAGATGGCTGCCGTGAAAAAGTAGGCTAAATTCTTAAAAAATCTTCTCACGAACCGTCCGACAGATTCAAACAAATCTTGACAGGAATGATCGACAGTCAATACTCTTTCAGTTTTGTCAAAATGGTGACCCAGGGGTCAAAAATGTGCAGGGCCCGGGTGTCAATTAGGGATCAAATGTAATAGTTTACCAAATATGGTCATGTTCTATATCAAATCGAAGGTATTAAAGATGATGGCACTGTGAAGCGGTTTTTATCAAAATCGGATGATTACGTCATCCTTGATGGCCACCTGTATTTCTTTATTATTCTAAGAGTTTTCAAAAAAAACGTTTGTCTCGCCCGCTTGCGGACAGCGCGATATAGTCGGCATCAGCGCGATATAGTCGGCACGTGCGTCCGTCCGTCCGTCCGGATTAAAGCGTTTGGTTATATTTGTCGGTATACTGTGAAAGCCTTGGCAGGTGCGACAGCATGTCGCGGCCATCTCTTCTTATTAACTGATTGACTGATGCTGGCCAAACTTCATAGTTATTGTCTTTTGGTGAAATATTTACAGATTTTTCAAGTTGGAGGTCGTCACATAATCTCAAGATGGCCGCCGTATAAAGTTGGACAAAATCTTTAAATAATGTCTTCCCATTATAATCACCAGAATGGTTTCGACAAAACTTCGTAGGAATAATGAATGTATAAAACTCTCTCAGATTTACTTGCATATACATATACTAACTAGATGGCCGCGGCCCGGATGTCGTGCCTGCCGAGGCATATGATAGTACTACATGAGCTTTGATAGTATACCGAAAACCTTCAACCAAAAACCGGACACGTTAAGAAAAAAATAGAACTAATTTGACCTTGACTTTGGGCACAGGGGCCGCACGGGTTGCATGAACATATACATGCTGATAAAGACACATGTGAAGCGAGTGAATTGGCCAAGCAGTTTCAGAGATATAGTGTTGTTACAAACTTTAACCTAAATCCAAAAAAAAGCTTGACATTGGGCACAGGTGCCGCATGGATTGGGCATATAATGAAACTATGGATGATGATAAAGATACAGGTGAATTTTGGAGTGAATTGGCGAAGCGGTTTCAATTTGTTTGTTGATATTTAACGGCCTATCAACAGCTAAGGTCGTTTAAGGCCGTATCTGTTGATAGGCCGTTAAATCCCAACAAACAACAGCTAAGGTCATTTAAGGCCGGTGGGTGGCAGGTGGGAGCATACGATGGGTAATTTAGCGATCGGGGTTCATCCTTACCGGAATCCCGACCAGATACCTGGTTTGGCTCTCACATACATACGTCTTTGGCATTTTGTATGTGACAGTTGAATCTGGTTATACCCCTTATGTAAGTATTATGATTATTCGTAATCATATTTTAGGGGAAGGGGCCAAGTAACTTGGTGTGGTATGGACCTGGCACCAGGTCCGGTTATTCTAATTTCAGGGCTGAATATATTTTTTCTGTATGTAAATATTCCGTTCTGATTTTGGGATTTTCCACCCAATGCAGCAGGTTAAAATGGGGTCGAACCCGTTTGCCCGGCCTTACATGACCTTAGCTGTTGATAGGCCGTTAAACACCAATAAACAATAAACAAACAAAACATTTAAGGCCGGGTCAATTGGTTTAGTACTAAATCCCATATATTACCTGTACAAATGGGGAGAAAAATCCCAAAATGAGAACTGACTATTTACAATAAAAATCTATATATTCAGCTCTGAAATCAGAATAATCGTGGTGGGTGTTGGTCGGGCGAACGAGACGGCGTAAATTAACGGTAGTGGTTCCTCCTTATAGAAATCACTATTTGCCTGGTTTGGCCCTCCGGTACGTTTTTATCTTTGGCTCTTTTGTTACCTGGGAGTTGAATTGGGTTGTTGCCCATTATAAAAGTAGTAAGATTATTACTGATTATGCTGCCTTAGGGAAGGGCCAAGTGATTCTAGTGTGGCAAGAACCTGGCATCAGATCAGGATTATTCTGATTTCAGGGCTGAATATATAGTTTTGTTATTGTAAATATTCAGTTCTGATTTTGGGATTTTCCCCCCATTTGTACATGTACTTGAAAATGTACATGTACTTGTACAGGTAATATATGGGATTTAGTACTAAACCCATTGACCCGGCCTTAACTGACCTTAGCTGTTGATAGGCCGTTAAACCCCAATAAACACACAAACAAACAGAATAATCCTGATCTGATGCCAAGTCCTCGCCACACCAGACTCGAAGCAGTAGGATCAAAAGAGACAACGATAAAAACGTACCTGAGTGCCAAACCAGGCAAATCGTGATTCCTATAAGGAGGAATCCCTACTGTCAATTTACGCCGTCGCGTTCACCCGACCAACCACCGTGGCAGTTGGAGCATGCGATGGTTATTTAAGGATCGGGATTCATTCTTGCCGGTATGCCGAACGGAGACCTGGTTTGACCCTCATGTATTCTTGTATGTGAGGGTTTAATCTGGTTATACCCCTTGTATGAGGAACACGATTACTCCCATTACAGGCGGGATCGAAGACGTTGGCCCGGCTTTAAATGACCTTGTAGTTGATAGGCCGTTAGACACCAATAAATCAAATCATTACCGTATGACCGATTGGCTTAAATATCCATGTACATGTCTCATCATTCATATCTTCATTCCCTGCCCTGGGTTCGAACCTAGATATAGCCCTTGGAAACAGCAGCAGGGTGGGGGGGGGAGGTGGGGCATCGGGCTGGCTATGCCATACATGTATATCCGCACCGTCTGATCATGATCTACACAGTTCGCCACCTCATCAGTGACACGTCCATCATGCTTCTAACAAGAAATACAAATCGTTATCAGGCTGCAGATGTGCGCTATATGATCAGGCGCTACACTGGTCATAAATCACATAAGTCCTATTTCTCAAGTCGCAGACAAACATGCAGTTCAATATGTTAGATATATGTACAGTGATGTCGCAATATGTAAATTCACTTTATGTCCTTTTTATCAAACTGTGACACAGGAAGATTGATATGACAACAACTGCCACCGTAAAAACGTAGGCCGGTACCGCCTTTCTGGCCGCGTTGCCGTTAGCAACTGCTCCGACAATCACCCTGTCTGACCGACTGGCTCGGGTATGCGGGCGACGGGGTTATCGAATGACTAAGTTCCTGACGGGCGAGATGCTATTGACGGTGTTATCCACTGGATTCCAGTTGTACTGTACCGGACGTAGCTAGGAATTGGCTGGACGTCGTTACAGATACTGACGATGATGTATATAGATGGATCGTTGACAGATGCGTCGTTGAAAACCGACGAGATATCGTTGCAGGTAATGTAGGCGTTGCTTGTATCGGCCATTCTACCTGCGGTGGGGGCCACTGACACTTCCCTGTATCACACTGGTCATCTCCTGTCAGTTGGTCGGACGGACGTGTCGCGGGCGCAGTATCCCGCTGGTCATCTCTTGTCAGTTGGTCGGACGGCCGTGTCCCGGGCGCTGTATCCCTATGGTCATCTCCTGTCAGTTGGTCGGACGGCCGTGTCGGCTGGCCGGGCGCCCTGTGAATCTGACTGGGCCCTGCTGGCCAGGAAGGTGTCACCTGCCCTGGTACCTGGTCCTGAGCTGCTAGCCACTCGTTACCCGCCATTTGCCGCCAGTCTTCCTCATTCGGAATGCGACCTGAATGTGAAGAAGCATTACACCGCGGCACTGCCTCATTGAAATGGCCATTGAAGGCGCCTACCTCCTTAGTAATGTACTCGGAGAGTAAGCCACCGGGCGATGATGGGTCGTACGTCTGGTTTCTTCTTCTTGTAGTACCCGCTCATTGCCGGTCAGCACTCCGAAATAAAACCCAAGTTCAAACACAGAGCAGCTGACGGGCACAGCGGCACAGGCGGGCATCATGAAGTTTTTGAGGTGCCAGCAGCCGGAATATGCGACAGACCACTCGTTGGACGGCAACGCCCAGTTGCCTAGCATCTGCAACTCGGAATTACTGCAAGGTATATGTTGGTCCATACGTGAGTGAAGCAATCCGCTAATGACAGCGGACGAACATCTTTCTGTCGGTTTAATGGCAAGAAATACAAACCTGCTTGTTTTGTTAAGTGTAACGCACCAGGACAGACCGCTGTTTTACCCGTACCTATTTGATATAGACAGGACGAAATGTCATCCTTATCTCCCCACCAGAGGTACCAGGCGTATACACACTCCCGTCCAACGGACGCTCATTTGGTGGGCATACCAGTGGTAGACATCGACCCTGGAATAGACGTTGTGTTGCCTTTAACTCTCACTACGCGGGAGACGGAAATTGTCGTCTGCTGTTTTTAATTTTTGCCTTAATTCTTAAAAAGTGGAGACGATTCTCATACGCTGTCAAAACAGGTTTTTGTCGAGGAATATTGAAAATAAAAAATGTCCTGCAGACGACAACATTTAATTCTGCGTAGTAAGGGTTAACACGTTCATTCCGATATAACTGGTATATGGACTACATGTATTTAAGGAATAAAACCATGGGATGTTGAGTTTATTGTGGGGTGAACATCAGTTGGTCTGTTTAAAGTGCGTGGAGTCCAACCAACCAAATACGGCGTTAAAATTAAGAATCGCATTGCTTTACGCCATTTTGTCGCACTTCATGGAATAATGATGTCAAACACACTTTAACCAATCAACAACGTCTCGCGACTTCACGTGGAGCTAATGTAATACACTGGGATATAAACGCACTACGTTGGATAGGCGTCTCCAGCCCCCGATGGAGGTCAGGCCAGGCTTCGCCTGACCTGGCCTTCACCGGGTGGACGGCGTGCGAGGCCTCTGAGCCACCGCGGCCGTTAAACGTAAGCAAACTGAACTGGCGTCTCCAATCTATCCATTACAAGTTTATGGAAGGTGTAAATATTTGCCGTTATTCCTAGAGTATCACTACTATAGGGAGACATGTGTTTTCGTCCATCCTTTAGATCTGACATTGTTCGGGCAATATAAACATTCATTCATCATTTCCCGACGTATTAAATACCGTTTATTTAACAATGTGAACTGATTATCGTGAAATAATGCAGGAGTAATTGGGTCCTTACGCGAAACAAACGAGTTAGCGTAGCGAACTGAGTTTGTTTACAGTTTGGACTCAATCACGATTATTTCATGATAATCAGCTCACATGGTTAAATAAACATTTTCTTGCATTTCACACATGATTCTTCATAAAAACAAAGCGACTCGAGAGTAAGATATGGCCAAGTGTTATGCGAAATACTTTCTAGAGGAGGGTGTGTCCAAGAACACGATTTGATTGGTCGATGGAAACACGTCATTGCGACGTTCCTGACGTCATATCTCCATATATGGTAAACATGAGAGCGGTGTAAACTACTGTTGCCGAGTGGCGTAATTCACCGTTAGATTTCTGTAGACTACTGCATGTACTGGCTGAAATGTAAGAATTGGCATGTTTTATATCAAACGTGAATGTCCACACATACATCAGGGGCGAGAATGTTCCTTAAATGAGAATAACACATTCCCCAAAACCGATACATTTGCATTATATAGCTATATTAAAGACATATCGTGGCTTTACTTGACTTGTATTTATTATAATCCCACATATATATGGTTTTAAATTTCCGTTATTGATGCGCTATCCACTCCATGTGGATTTTAGGCTGCCTCCATTAAAATCAATGCGTTCGTGTTATTGCGATATTATTTATAGATTTGATATGAATCCAGCGAGTCCGTTCCTATAATTTGTATAAATAATTTAATAATGGCATGTCTCATTTGCATATCAAAATAGCCTGATACCACCGCGAGTCACTATCAGTAATATAAAAATTACTAAATGATTATATCTGTATAGCGGGCACTTGTAATTTTTAGCTCGCCTGCACGAAGTGCAGAAGAGCTTATGGCATACCCTCGGCGTCGTCGGCGTCCACAAACTTAACGTTGGGGTAAATGTTTTATTACTTCTGTTTCCTTTTATGGAACACCTTGTTATTTCATACATGCATTTCTCAGATGACCCCCTATCATGCTGTAGCAAATCCATAACCAACCACCCAACCCTAACCCCAAGGTCAATGTCACAAACTTAGCACATTCATAAACTTAACGTTGGGGTAAATGTTTTATAACATCTGTTTCCTTTCATGGAACGCCTTGATATTTCATACATGCATTCATCTGATGATACCCTATCGTGCTATAGCAAATCCATGACCCACCGCCCACCGCTCACCCCTTACCCCAAGGTCAAAGTCACAAACTTCGCACATTCATAAACTTAACGTTGGGGTAAATGTCTTATAACATCTGTTTCCTTTCATGGAACGCCTTGATAGTTCATACTTGCATTCCTCAGATGACCCTCTATCATGTTGTAGCAAATACACGACCCACCACCCAACCCTTACCCCAAGGTCAAGGTCACAAACTTAGCATGTTCGGAAATTTAACGTTTGGGTAAATGTTATGTAACTTCTGTTTATTTACAGGGAACACCTTCATATTTCATACATACATTCATCTGATGATACTCTATCGAGTTACAGCAAATCCATGACCCACCCCTTTCCCCAAGGTCAAGGTCACAAACTTAGCACATTCATACACTTCATGTTGGGGTAAATGTCTTATAACATATGTTTCCTTTCATGGAACGCCTTGATATTTCATACATGAATTCATCTGATGATACTCTATCGTGCTATAGCAAATCCATGACCCCACCCTTTTCCCCAGGGTCAAGATCACAAACTTAGCACATTCATAAACTTAACGTTGGGGTAAATGTCTTATAACATCTGTTTCCTTTCATGGAACGCCTTGATATTTCATACATGCAATCATCTGATGATACTCTATCGTGCTATAGCAAATCCATGACCAACCACCCTCCCCTTACCCAAGGGTCAAGGTCACAAACTTAGCACATTCATGAACTTAACGTTGGGGTAAATGTCTTATAAACATCTGTTTCCTTTCATGGAACGCCTTGATATTTCATACATGCATTCCTCAGATGACCCTCTATCATGCTGTAGCAAATCCATAACGCACCACCCAACCCTTAGCCCAAGGTCAATGTCACAAACTTAGCATGTTCATAAACTTAACGTTGGGGTAAATGTTGTGTAACTTATGTTTCTTTACAGGGAACGCTTTGATATTTCATACATGCATTCATCTGATGATTCTCTGTTGTGCTACAGCAAATCCATGACCCACCCCCACCCCTTTCCCCAAGATCAACATCATAAACTTAACGTTGGAGTAAATGTCTTGTTATGACTTCTGTTTCTTTACTGGGAACGCCTTGATATTTAATACATGCATTCATCTGATGATCCTCTATTGTGCTACAGCAAATCTATGACCCACCTCCCACCCCTTTCTTCAAGGTCAAGGTCACAAACTTAGCACATTCATACATGCATTCCTCATGTGAATAGCTATTATGCTGTAGAAAATCACCAATTTAGTGCGTTCATAAACTTAACGTTTGATTAAATTTTCTTTTACTTCAATTTCAGGGAGCGCATTGATATTTCATACATGCATTCATCTTAATATGCTATATCATGCTATAGCAAATCCACGACCCACCTTCCACCACTGACCTCAATGTCAAGGTCCACCGCACACCCCTTAACCCAAGGTCAAGTTATATAATATTCATGTTTTTTATACAACTGTGCCAAGTTTGAGGGAAGGCTGCCAACAGGCGAGCTTCGTTGTCTTCTGACAACTCTTGTTACTTGTGGCATAGTTACACAATTATACACTTATTTAATTCCTATAAAGAACAGTTATGCCTCCTAGATGGGACCCCAACTTTCATCCCAGAGTAATTGACGTGGACTATTTCATGCTAAGTTTGAGATTGTTCCATTTTGTAAAATTAAATTAAAATACATCCTGAAATGGTGCAGACCATGATGATACGGCTTGGCTTGTTACACGTACCAGCCTTCTCATCAAGATCTGTGCCAATTGTGGATTTTTTTTTCATTTTGTGAAATAAGAAAACACCGATTATCTTAAACTAACTTACCGTAGGCTATCTCGTTTCCACGGTTTTTTTTCCGACAAACATTTGGTTATTAAACTCATTAAATCTAAAAAATATTTAAATGTGAATACTTATTCATCAATAACAAAAACGTCACCCTCCCTGAAAAAGATTATTCGATGAAACTCCATCAAATATTAATTTTATTGCGAAAAAAAGATTTTCCTATGGGAATTTAACATGGGTGATAAAAATAGAATGAGCCTTATTTTATTTCGTGAAATTTTGTCAAATATTGATTTTATTACGAAAAATGCGTTCTCTATGGGAATTTAACATGGGGAAAAAGAGGCGGAGAACCTGGAGGAGGAGTCTAACAACGAAACATTTTGGAAATTGATTCTGATTTTTCAAAATCAATATTGAACCAAATTTTACGATATAAAAAGTTGGCTGATTCTTAAATTTTGCTATAATTTAATATTATCGAAAAAGATATTGTTTTTGCATTATTTATATAGCCGTACAATTTGGGCAGGTTTCGTGAAATAGACAGTAAGGGACTCTGTGTATCAGGAATAGCATCCAATTGCATTGGTTCAGAATGTTATTTTTCTTTTTTATCATCAAAAGTATACTGACCAGCAAACTGAACCGTCTTGACGAGACGAGACGGTTCAATTGAGTTGGAACAAATTACACTTACATGTACCATGTGTACTATGCGAGAAATAATTAAATATTTTGTTTGTACATATAACATGGGCTTCGAGCTGAACTCGGCATATTTTATAGGGTGTGCGCTGAACATGTCACCCCGCCCTCGCCTAGATTTATGCCTGAATGCTTATATTACAATGAAATCAGAGGAGACACGCCATGTGATTTTGTACCTTCGGACATCTGCGGTCTTTCATGAAATACATTTACAGAAAATGTGATATTTTCCGTAAATGACTTCAGAATTTTTTGTCAACTTTTGACGCCATTTACGGAAAATATTGTAATATTCGTAAACGTATTTCGTGAAATTACGCAGATGTTCGAAGGTACAAAATCACATGGCGTGTCTCATTTGTGTCATGGACTGTGAAGCTGTTGCGGAATATATGTCCTATACTCTGAATTTGTTGTCAACTCTTATCGAAAATTTGTTAAATTTTGTAAATGTATTTCATGAAATAACGCAGTTGTCAGAAGGTCAAACATCGCATGGCTTGTCTCAAGTGACCATACAAACAATTGTAATCATTGCTCACAGACTGAACTAAAACAGATATACATACCAGCAGCATATTTCACCAAAATTGCAAAGGATCTTATCTTGCTAAGCACACTTTGAGTGAGAAATTTTCAAATTAAGGATAAATTTATTAATATTTATTATACTGACATTATTACATTATCACATTGGCTGTGATAATGTAATACATTCAGTATAACAATGCTGCATACTTATAATCATCAAATATATGTAGTCGTTAGTTCTATATGAAATAATGCATTTTGGGAAAAATAAATGATTACATACCCCCCCCCCCCCACCCCCCCCCCCCCCCCGACTGGATCTACAAAATAATGCTTATATTCCAATGAAATACTGGTACCCGGCATATGTGCGGAAGAAAGCGTCTTGGTGACACTGGATTGTATACAAAACCACCTGCGTTAATCCTGTCATGATTATTAAATTTTCTGAACTTCTAATATTGCAAAAATTACGCAATTTGATTGTCTGAGCTGTAGCAGAGCGCATGCGCAACCAATCAAGCTGCCTGAATGCAAGCACAATATTCAAATATTTTGAAATAAAGAAATTGACAAATATTGGCAGGTGGGATTGTAGAAGGCTACCAGCTGGTAAAACATAAAACCTTATAACATACTTCAATTTATAATTAAGAATAACATCCGAAGGGAAGCAAATATATATACTCAATAAAATAAATTAAGGGTCATACGTCATACAAAGCATATATTTCCTTATCGGCGAAATTCATTAAGTTATAGTTCGCCCTACTTTCTAAGCCAATCGCTGGCCAGTATCGGGCTACACTTATTTCACATATTGCCAGATCTAACCCCAATAAGTTAAATATTATTACCAGATGTAATCATTAATTCTTCGACAGGAAATGTAAAATCAATACTCGGATGGGAGATGTTGGTTGAACTATAAATGTTATTGTTCACATATTGGATTTTTCAGGAAATAAATGCACTTTTAATTCCTTCAAAATACAAGATGTGAACACTAGCTTATACAATCAGAACATTGTTCACTGTCCAAACGCTAGTGGGAGCATAAAATGGGGATGCCACCCTAAATTGCACTGTACTGAGACGGGTACAGTGGGTGTGGTATCAAGATGCCGAATCGCCAGTTTGTGGTCGGCCATACTCGCAATAAAGGATGTTACTGTCTGTTTCACAAAACCTGCCCACATTTTACGGCCAATGCAAAAACAATATTATTTTCGATAATATTAAATTTATAAAAAATTAAGAATGAGCCTTCTTTTTATTACGTGAAATTTGGTCAAATATTGATTTTATTATAAAAGATGAGTTATCTATGGCAATTTAACATGGGGAAAAAGAGGCGGAGAACCTGGAGGAGGGGTCGAATAACGAAAAAATTTAGAAATTGATTCTGAAATCTAGCGAGATAGCTTGGAAGTAATCTACCTAAGAAAACATAAGTTACATTTTGAAAATCGGTCCAATATTTCTGAAGATAGAAAAAAATCCCCATGTTAAATCCCCATAGACATCTTCACTCTGTTCGTTGTAAAACCGCCAATCAGGTTCATGTAATGGTATCGGGATTCGCTAGCGTGTATGAAGCGGCGCTCCGTTCAAACGCAACATGAGCACGCGATGGGGATTGGCAAACAATAAGTTAGTTATAGTTCCCATATTGAATTTTTAATAAATTAATTTCTCACTCGCTAGCGATCGCTACGAAATTAATATATTAACAATTCAATATATGAACAATAACTACTACGAATACAATTTAGTAGTGCAAGTGCCTACTTGGCAACACCCGTTTCACTACCTTTACTCGGGTTACCTTGAAACAATTCAAACCTCTCCAACTTCCCGTGCGGTCACGCAATGTTGGCTACCATAACGTTGTGTACATGTGATATTCCGATGTGTACGTACACATATTGACCATCCTCATAGAGGCGGCGGAAACGGAAAGTTATTGGAGGTGGGGGGGGGGGGGCAATCTTGAGGGCACAAAGGGCTTGATGTGGCTAGGGGGTCCAGGGGCATGCTCCCCCGTACATTTTTGAAATCTAAGAGGCGTGTAACGCAATTTCCTGCATTCTCAGAGCCCAGTCTTGAGGACCCAAAGGGCCTGATGTTGCTAGGGGTTCCAGGGATTTTTGAAATCTAAGAGGCGTGAAACGCCATTTCCTGCATTCTCATGGCCCAGTCTTGAGGGCCCAACGGGCCCGTTGTTGCTAGGGGTGTCGGGGGCATGCGCCCCCGGAAATTTTCGAAATGTAAGAGGCGTGAAACGCCATTTCCTGCATTCTCAGCAAGTTTAAGGATGAGAAAATATGCTTTATTAGAGAATTATTGAGGGGACCAGGCCTCCCCAACAAAATTATAGCTGACCTTTATTTGTTTGTTGCGTGTATTTAAATAGTCATTAAACACATGAAATCTAAAACATATTTAAATGTAAGTAATTTTTCACCAATAACAAAAAAGTCACCCTCCCCAAAATTTTCAGTTTGATGAAATTCCATAAAATATTGATTTTATAGTAAATGATTTTCCTGTGGGAATTTAACATGGGAGAAAAGCGGTGGAAGCTGTGGGGGAGGAGTAAAAAAAAAACGAAACATAAATTGGAAATTGAATCCGAAACATGGTTAGATAGCTTCGAAATGATGTAAATAAGAAAACAAAAGTTAGAATTTGAAAATTGGTCCACAAATAATAAAATATCCGTTAATAACAATTAGTTCCCTTGAATTAACAATTTGTTCCCACGAAATGACAATTCGTTCCCTCAATTTAACAACTCGTTCCCTCGAATTAAAAATTCGTTCCCACGATATAACAATTCGTTCCCACGAATTAACAATTCGTTCCCGTGGGAAGGAATTGCTATTTCGTGGGAACGAATTGTTAAATTGAGGGAACGAATTGTTAATTTGTGGGAACGTATTGCTAAATTGAGGGAACGAATTGTTATTTCGTGGGAACGAATTAATAAAAAAACAGAATTCTACGTCCCCTGCGGGGCTCCGTACAGTCACAAACATCAAAATACACATGGACTCCAGTATATTTCACCAAATTTGAAAAGCATACTTATCTAGCAAAGAGTACTTTGAGGGAGTAATCATTTATTTTTTCCGTAATGCATTATTTCATATAGAACTAACGACTGCATAAATTTGATGATTAAAAATATGCATAATTATAATACTGAATTTATTATATTATCACAGCGAAAATGGCTGTGATAATGTAATAACTTCAGTATAATAAAAAAATAATAAATTTGTCCTTAAATAGAAAAGTTCTTCCTCAACGTGTACTTAGCAAGATAAGCATACTTTGCAATTTTTGTGAAATAGGCTACAGAACTAACGGTGCCAAGTTGAGGACAAACACGGAAGACGCGCCGCGCCATACATATAACACAAATGCCAGCATGGCCCACAAAAACATTCTGCAGGAGACGAACAGGAACACGAATATAGTAAAACAAATACACAAGTCACACCGCTTAAAGTATTATGTTAGCCAGTGAACTAAGCTGTGTCTGATGTCATAAGTGTAAGCTATACATATACGTGGCTGTGACTGACATACTGGGGCTTATGGGATTTGTGACCAGTGTAGTTCTTGATAAAATAACACACTCATCTAGCTTGATAACTATCTGCATGTACATGCATTTTGCTTATTAGAAACATGACGAGTTCTTCATTGCTGACTGGCGAACAGTGCAGATCCTGATCTGACTGCGGATGCACAGGCTGATCCGGATCTACACATGTCGCAAACCCATAATCCCCATTGCTCCAGTCACAGCCACATAATTATACTGCATGCAAAACGTTAATAGTAAGCTTACCCACGCCAGAATGAACACAACATGTCGCTTGTTTATATGTTTATATATATATAGAGACACCATATAAATAAGGGCGTGAACCGTATCCAAGACATTTATACCCTGCCATTGCGGTGTATGGCTCTTTATATATGTCATACATCACGAGTGAATAACAACACTATGCGATATACGCCGCCCATATACAGTACCGCCTGCGCTAAGTTTGCCAATATTTGCAAATTTCCTTATTTCAAAATATATGTACGTGAACATTATGCTTGAAATCAAGCAGCTTGATCGGCTAAGCTTGAGCTGTGCTACAGCTCAGGGTCAGACAATCAAGTTGCTCGATTGCGAGTTTGCATTGCCAATATTGCTCAGAAACGTTGATATCCTGGGCAAGTTCAACGCAGGCCGCTGTGTACCATCCACGTGTCATTGTTTGCAAGAAAATGTCAATTTCTACAAACTATACAGTCGAACTTTGCGTCTCCCGCGGGGGACATGGATTTTTTTTATTAATTCGTTCCCACGAAATAATAATTCGTTCCCTCAATTTAACAATTCGTTCCCTAGAATTAACAATTCGTTCCCGTGGGAATTTTATTGTTATTTCATGGGAATGAATTGTTATTTCGTGGGAACGAATTTTCATTGGGAACGAATTAATAAAACAAAATTCTACGTCCTCTGCGGGGCTCCGTACGTCTCTCATATCGCGAATATTGTCATGGTACCAGTCATCATGCGTCGTGTAATTGCATGTAACAATGGAATGGAATTAAATGTTGCTTAACGGCCCATCTACACAAAAGAGCATCATTTAGGGCCAAGCAATGTAGGCGAAGAATATAAATAACAGTAAAATAGTATGCTAGACGTGGTAGGCAATCAGATGATTAATTAGGGTAACAATAAAATACGGTGAGAAATATAAACGAGCAACATGTATACAATGATAAAATTATATAAATGAGAAACATGTATACAATGATAAAATTAAATTTTCCGATACAAGTTGGTTTCATGGAGAAAGCTAAGCAAACCTTCAATGTTCTCCACCAGTAATAACTGAAGTAACATTGAAGTGTTTGTGTGGAATATCGGCAAAGTCAATAGGATGTGCTGCACGGTAAATGCAACAAGCGGCGTGGATCCGCGCCAGGTCTGGTTATTCTAATTTCAGGGCTGAATATATTATATTTATTTTGATGTAAATATTCCGTTCTGATTTTATTTTGGGATTTCTCTTCCAATGCAGCAGGTTAACTGCGGGATCGAACCCGTTTAATGCTACATTTGCGAATATAATCGAGGGCTACAATGTTCATCATATGTACCACATTGAAGTCTCCGGCTCTGACGGCACCTGACATTCATACGTGTGCACAGTAGCTGTGTGTAAGGTGGGACTGGGCTGGGGCAGATAGGAGTGTAAATGAAATATGGGGCCGATGTTATAAAACTTGTTATCAATCTCAAACCTATCGGTTAATTCTGAGCATACGCTCAGTTTTAACCAATCAATGTACTTGAGTCTGAGTCTGAGTCTGAGAGTTTTATCACCTGGGCACAATTACAACCGATCATCATCACTTAGATGACGCCTATGTAGGAAGATTATCGGTATTCTAGCGAAAAACAAATCTCGTTCCGTTCAGTGTACTTTACGAAACGGAACGGAACAAGGGACTAGCTGTTATGATCAATTCTGATATGTGGAGAAATGGTGCGGTCTATGGCTGTGTCAAGTTGTGTAGTAGCACGGTGCACCATATTCTACACATCACACCACTGGGTGACAGGCGATTGCTAGTGAACCTATTCAGGCTATTGTTTCCTGTGTGTAATGGCACCGATACAGTCGCTACACAACACGACACCAATTCAAATTTATACATAGAATAATACGTCAAATCCATGTTATAAATGTTAATAAAAGTGATTGATGAACGTAGAACCCTGGTTAATATGTGTTTTATATTTAACGGTGTAACCCCTGTTGGGTACCCCACATCTTCCGTTCCGTTCCGTTCCGTAAAGTATAGTTAGCCTTTTACCAGGAAGTTTATTACAACAACGGGTATAACGTGATTGAAACTGGCATGCTGTACATACACATGTACACAACCTCCTGTGTTCATCTTACCCAGATTATCAACGTTTCTGAATATATATTGGCAATGAAAACTCACAATCAATCAACTTGAACAGCCAATCAACAGCCAATCAAGCTGCTCGATTTCAAGCACAATATTCACAATATTGACAATTACAGGCGGTAGTGTAGTGAGTCCAAATGGAGATGCCCCCTCTCCAGTCGCTGCAGCGGCACTAGAATGTTGCCTCAACGTCCATCGATATGAGGATTACCCCCCTCCCCCCACCCGCACACGATCACCCCCCCCCCCCCCCCCCCCCCCCCCCCCCCCCCCCCCCCCCACCCCCCCCCCCCCCCCCCCCCCCCCCTCACCCCCCCCCCCCCCCCCCCCCCCCCCCCCCCCCCCCCCCCCCCCCCCCCCCCCCCCCCCCCCCCCCCCCCCCCCCCCCCCCCCCCCCCCCCCCCCCACCACCGCTTGCCGCGGGCCACGAAAACGGTATCTCCATCCATCCAATCCGGGATTACTTCCCCTGCCGCGGCCATATCGGATTAAACTACCTGCCCGCCCGTTCAATATGGGATCATTTCGCCCTGGCACGGTCTAGCAGGGCCTTCTCTAGGCCCAT
Source organism: Conchocele bisecta (assembly GCA_029237695.1). Lineage (NCBI taxonomy): Eukaryota > Metazoa > Mollusca > Bivalvia > Lucinida > Thyasiridae > Conchocele > Conchocele bisecta. The sequence goes on along the minus strand of CM055271.1, from coordinate 53,067,415 downwards.
CATCGGAGCCTCGAAGGCGAGTGAGATGACGAGGGCGGCAGCGTAACCGATGCACGTGTGTCCCATGAACTGGTAGGCCTGCGAATATAGAAAACACATAGCGACACTGCCGGTTTCGCTAATCTTGCCAACATTTGTCAATATCTTTATTTCTAAATACTTGAATATTTTGCTTGAAATCAAGCAGCTTTATATATATGAGCCTACATCTGAGGATCAGACAATCAAAATGCTTGATTGCGAGTTGACATTGCCAACAGATGTTCAGAAGCGTTGATAATCTTTGCAAGATTAACGCAGGCGGTCGTGTAGTGTCTGTTTATATCATGCAATGTTAGGAATTTCTGGGCTTGCAGAGGAATTTCTACAGTTTCCGAGCCGAGCCCGCTAGACTTAAATGTACACGTCTAACCATGATAAGATACTGTCTGTTCTACGTTTTGCTGCCGACGAACTTTTGCCTATTAAACATATTAAATCTAAAACATATTTAAATTTAAGTAGTTTTTCATCAATAACAAAATGTCATCCTCCCCAAAAAAAATTTGTTTGATGAAATTCCAAAAAATATTGATTCTATTGCGAAAAAAAAAAATTTTACTATGGGAATTTAACATGGGCAAAAAGGAGGAGCAGGCTGACCAGGATGGTCGAAAAACTAAAAGTTTTGCAAATTGACACAGAAACCTGGTGAGATAGTTGGAAGTGATGTAAATAAGAAAACAAAGGTTAGCTTTTGAAAATCGGTCCACATATAAAAAAATATTTAAAAAAAAATATATTGTTAGCCCCCAGGTTAAATTCCCATAGAATTTTTTTTTTCGCAATAAAATCAATATTTGCTGGATTTCATCAAATCATTGTTTTTGAGGAGGGTGATTTTTTTTGCTTGTGTCATTTGTCTTTTTACTTCTACAAAGACTGAACATGGATTATACTCCTTCATTTGGCCTGCGAATATAGAGAGCACCGGGCTACAGAACCACCTGCATTCTTGCAGAGATAGTGGAACCTCACTAAGCCGGACACCCTGGGAGGTTTAGAGATGCACCACTGTAATTCCGATGTAAGAGCACTGAAACACATGCATGTGTGCATTGCAATCATGAACAGCAATACAAATGAGCCATATTTGACAGTTAAATTGGTCATAATTTAACACATCGATGTCGTTGTTCGGTTTAGAGAGGTTCCACTGTATTTGTCAATTTCTTTATTTCTAAATACTTAAATATTGTGTTTGAAATCGAGCAGTGCAGACAGTCAAAGTGCTTGATTGCGAATTTCCATTGGTAATATATGTTCAGTAACGTTGACAATCTGGACAAGATTAACGCAGGCGGTTGTGCAGTGTCTGATGATAACCCAGGCAAGGTCAGCAAACGCGTTGGAATGCCGAATTCCTGCCGTTTCTGAGCCGAGCTTGACAATCTTATAACGCAGTGCCGTTTCTTTCGTATTACTTCAAAACGACTGAACACGAATTATTTTTATCCCGTCAACACAGTGCGTATGTCGCGTGAAACACGGTGTCGTGAACTATTTTTGATATCCTGTCAATACGACATAATCACTGCGTATCAATATGTGCGATGATTGGGGTTATTTATTTTTGCATTTTAAAGTCATCTGTAGGTGTTGACGGGATAAATAGAAAAGTAGGTTAGTGCCGTGAATGGGGAAAATATCTGGCGCGGCACGGAAACGGGATGTGCTCGGCAGAGCCTCGCCCATCATCCCGTTTCCTAAGCTTTGCCAGATATGTTTCCCATTCACGGCACTAACCTACTATTCTCGATCTCATTCATTTGTCAGTATTCTAGATTGTTAGTGTCAGTGGTGTTTTGCAGCAACATCAGTCATGTTGGCCGTACAGTGGAACCTCTCTGAACCGGACGCCAACACATCAAATGTGACCATATCTTTAATGAGTTTCTTGGTAATTTATCTCCGGTGATAATGTCTGTTCGTGATCACACAGCACACACCTATGACTCAGAATGATCAAATGCCTGATTTACAGTGGAACCTCTCTAAGCCGAATACCCTGGGGACATCCCAGGGTGTCCTGTTGAAAGAGATTTCACTGTACATTAAGTCGTACATGGCCATGGATATTTACATATTTTCTCGGAATAATGAGAATTTTCTTACGAATCCCAGTGTCAAGGTAATAAAAATCGTCTCCTATGAGTAATGTGTATCTGTAGCCGATTTCACCAACATTGCAAAGTATACTTTTCTAGCAAAGTATACTTTGAGGGAGTAATCATTTATGTTTCCCGAAATGCATTATTTCATATAAAACTAACAACTGCATATATTTGATGATTAAAAGTATGCAGAATTAGCATACTGAATTTATTACATTATCACAGCCAGAATGGCTGTGATAATGTAATAAATTCAGTATAATAAAAATTAATAAATTTATAAAACATTGAAAATTTCTCCCTCAAAGTATACTTTGCTAGAAAAGTATACTTTGCAATGTTGGTGAAATGGGCTACTGATCACAGGCACACATGTATACACGTGTATACACAACAAATCATTGATCTGGTGGAGCTGGATAAGTTTGGACAGTTTGGACATACGAGGTGCAGTCATAAAGTTATTTGCTTATATATAAAGAACCATTCGGTCAAATCCGTTGTGAAATATGTCATTAGAAAGCTGGTGCATTTGTGCAAACAGTAACGTATCGGTTCCATGAAGTAAATCACAAGATTTCGTAAAGTAGTCACGGAGCAGTTTGACGTCGTCTAACGTTACGCAATGATTTAATAGCATTGTTTATTATTGTTTTCAACACGCTGTATGACGCAAGTCAAATAAACGTATTCATCGTACATGCGCTCTTTAGTTAAGTAGATTTGTATTGTACTGTAACTTGTTTCATTGTATGTAAGTATTTTAACCCAATGCTCTAATTAATTTCGATAGAGTGACACTTACATAGTTGCTATACTTAGCGCATGGTTGGTTACCTGTTGTTTTCGCATATTACATTGTATAACTTCATTTAATATTTGATGCTATCCGTCATGGCTTAAATACCCGTACAAATTTCAGTCTACATGTATAATAAGGTGTATGATCACGTGGTACTAACAACAACAACACGTACTGAAACTTCCAGAATCCTTATGATTCAACGTACGTATTCTTTTATATTGTCCTTATTACGTAACGGATTTTGATGAAATATGGCGTCTGGCATTTTTGCGACACGGAAGTCGATTCATCGCAAAACGACATATTAAGTCTGTGCCGTACTCCCTGGACCACCAAAATGCAGCTCTTGAAGACGCGTTTGCTGCGCCCTATTTCATGAAAATCCGTTGCATATTAAGGAAAATATCAAATAATACTTACTTTGGAGTGGGCGACGTTGTTGTTGTTGTAACCACGTGATCATGCACCTTGTATAATTATAGATACAAATAGTTTGTAACGGTATCAGAATGCACAAATCACAAAGTTGAGGCCACTATGCAGCCAAACACGGAAATAACCGCGGAACGTTGCTCCGTCCATTGACGCGACGTCACAATTTCATGCACTACCTGCATTCGTGTTACATAATACGTTTGTTTTCAAACGAACGATGTCTAAACTGTGCCATTACGTGGTTCAAACATTTCTTTGGTGGAAAGAGAAATAAAATCAAAGCACTGGTATTTCATGAAATGTTCGATTTTTCAACTGCTCCGTAGTGACGTTATTTCGTTGCTATAGTTACGAATTACATGAGAGTGTTTATGCATCACATATATACTTACGATTTCAAGTGCGTGTGAGTAGACATATATGTTTCATGCATCACATATATACTTACGATTTCCAAGTGCGTGTAGTAGACGAAAGAGTGTTTCTGCATCACATATAATTACGATTTCCAAGAATCGTGTAGTAGACGAAAAGAGTGTTTCTGCATACATATATTACTTTACGATTTCAGTGCGTTGTGTAGTAGACGAAAGAGTGTTTTATGCATCACATAGATACTTACGATTTACAAGTGCATGTAGTAGACGAAAGAGTGTTTATGCATCACATATATACTTACGATTTACAAGTGCATGTAGTAGACGAAAGAGTGTTTATGCATCACATATATACTTACGATTTACAAGTGCGTGTAGTAGACGAAAGAGTGTTTATGCATCACATATATACTTACGATTTCCAAGTGCATGTAGTAGACGAAAGAGTGTTTATGCATCACATATATACTTACGATTTACAAGTGCGTGTAGTAGACGAAAGAGTGTTTATGCATCACATATATACTTACGATTTCCAAGTGCGTGTAGTAGACGAAAGAGTGTTTCTGCATCACATAGATACTTACGATTTACAAGTGCGTGTAGTAGACGAACGAGTGTTTATGCATCGCACTGATACAGTAGCGCTTTTCTGCTCCTTACCTATTTGTATATACTAATATCGTATACATATCGTAATCGTATAGTATTGGTATATTTAATGAGTATATCGTATTGTATAATATTGGTATGTTTGTACCGTATCATCGTATAGTACAAACGTACTATACGAATATTATACAAGCATACGATATCCGTTCGTATATACGATATATCCGTACCATACTCTGGTATGTTTGTACGATACAAACGTACCAGAATTATACACATGTATAAAAATCGTATAAACGTACGATTTGAATGGTATATCTATACGATATTGGTTGGTATGTACGGTACAAACATACCGTACGTTTATATTATATGCATATCGTATAGAAAACATATCGTATCGGTATAGTATACGTATAGTATTGGTATAGTACGTATAGTATTGGTATAGTACGTATAGTATTGGTATAGTATACGTATAGTATTGGTATAGTACGTATAGTTGACCTGCAGAACAGCGCTACTGTACTTACGATTTACAAGTGCGTGTAGTAGACGAACGAGTGTTTATGCATCACATAGATGCTTACGATTTCCAAGTGCGTGTAGTAGACGAACGATCGTTTATGCATTACACAGATACTTACGATTTCCAAGTGCGTGTAGTAGACAAGGTAGACGAACGAGTGTTTATGCATCACATAGATACTTACGATTTCCAAGTGCGTGTTGTAGACGAACGATCGTTTATGCATTACACAGATACTTACGATTTCCAAGTGCGTGTTATAGACGAACGATCGTTTATGCATCACATATATACTTACGATTTTCAAGTGCGTGTTGTAGAAGGACGAGCGTTTATGCAACACTTACGATTTCCAAGTGCGTGTAGTAGCCGAACGAGAGTGTATGCATCACACAGCTACTTACGATTTCCAAGTGCGTGTAGTAGCCGAACGGGGGTTTATGCATCTCACAGATACTTACGATTTCCAAGTGCGTGTAGTAGACTAACGAGAGTGTATCCATCACACAGCTACTTACGATTTCCAAGTGCGTGTAGTAGACTAACGAGAGTGTATCCATCACACAGCTACTTACGATTTCCAAGTGCGTGTAGTAGCCGAACTGGGGGTTTATGCATCTCACAGATACTTACGATTTCCAAGTGCGTGTAGTAGACTAACGAGAGTGTATCCATCACACAGCTACTTACGATTTCCAAGTGCGTGTAGTAGACTAACGAGAGTGTATCCATCTCACAGCTACTTACGATTTCCAAGTGCGTGTAGTAGACTAACGAGCGTTTCTGCATCACATAGATCCCCATGACGATCGGGTGGACGAGATAGGCGCAGTAAGAGAGACGACTCAGGGGGATAAATGACTTCCACGATAGAAACGTGTTTACCGGACCTGTAACCGATTTCAGGAACATTACTAACTACTGTTTGTTCCACGTTTTGGCTATTAAACACATTAAATCTAAAAAATGTTCAAATGTTAAGTACTTTTTCACCATTAACATAAAAGTCACCCTCCCCAATTGTGTTGGTTTGATGAAATTAAATCTATTTTCCTATGGGAATTTAACATGGGTGAAAAAGAATTGGAGAACGTGGAGGAGGAGTCAACAAACGGAAAAAAAATGGAAATTGACTCCGAATCCTGGCTCGATAGCTTGGAAATGATGTAACTAAGGAAACAAAATTTAGATTTTGAAAATCGGTCCACAAATGAAAAATTAACTTCAAAAACATGTATTTTACCCCCCATGTGAAATTCCCACAGGAAAATAGTTTTTTCGTAATCAAATCTATATTTTACAAAATTTCATCAAATAATTGTTTTTGGGAGGGTGACTTTTTCATACATGTACTCGTTCGCTTCGCTTACTCGTTGTTTACGCGGAAGCCGACGTACAGTCGTGTGTTATTTTACGCTATTCAAACATGTACGATGGAATATTCTATATTTACTGCCTATCTCTTTATCTATCTCTTTATACTGCAGCACACCCTCACGGGTAATTTCGAGCAGATATTTATTTCATATATACATGTACATGTACATACAATTCAAATACAATCGAGGTTCCCGGTAATTAGCCGGTACCCATTTACAGCTGGGTGGACTGACTAATTGTCGATAATGTGTCTTGATCAAGGACACAACGCACGCCTCCGGTGAGGTTCGAACCCAGGACCGTAAGATCAGCAGTCCAACGCCTCGGACCGCTCGACCATGCGCTCCACAATGCCACTTACCAATACACGTGTATTGTACGTTATCAGGGGGCCGTTTAACTAAATTTCGTACGACTAAAATGTTCGTAAGTGCAAAACTATGATAGTCTGTAAATTTCACATTAACACTGTTTTCTTGTAAACAATTATTGGATTGACATTTATTGAGCATAGGCTGCATAAGCAGCCTATGCTCAATAAATGTCAATCCATAAATTGATACTTCAAGACGATCCAATATTTGCACTTACGAACATTTTAGTCTTACGAAGTTTAGTGAAACGGGCCCCAGGTAACTCGCTACATTGATATGCATTGATCGAATACACACGGACTGATAATAAATATGTCGTATCATACATGGAATAGATACGTACATACGGGTAACAACTATTTTAACTAACATTTCATTGGTCGAACGGTGTCACGTGACGTTGCCGAATGGCGTCAGAGTAATGGCGCATTAAATTAAACAAGTACGCGATCTTTTCAACCAAATCATGTTTTGTTTTGTGCCTATCCTCTGTAATAAAAGTCTATCTGATTAATGAAATATAATTCTGGTGCTTTCTGATATCAAATTTATCAGGCAATGTTAGAGGAAACGGCGAGCCTCGGAATTCCTCCAGCATTGCCTGGTGCATTTGCTTTCAAAAGATTTTGTTTTTAAATTAATTTTTCCTTTTATTTCATCAGACATTATCAAGTTAATGTAATAAAATAATGAGACAAAAATAGAATGTATATGAATAATTATACAAATAAATTGTTCATTGATGACGCCGCAGTGGAACGCCTACTATTTGAGATGAAAAACACTTTCAAACGTTTATAAATTTAATTTCAGCATTAATTGCATCTACCGCATCATACTATTTTAGTTGTATTGTTTTTTAACCCTTACAATAATGACGTAAATATTTGTTTATTTTTCATTTTCCATTTTTCACTATTTTCGGCTATTTGTAGCCCACATGTTTCCCAGCATACAAAACGTTCATACCTCCGTATCCGGTTGCGCAGGCAACGATCACCCAGCATACGCACATACTCCACACCGTCCTGGATGTGGCATTATACAGTGCTGTGGTCCCTTTGTTGAGGGTCGGGGCGCCGGTATCCGTGTTGTTCCAGAGTCCATACACCACCAACAACACCACAACCCCCGCTATTATCCACCCGGCCACGTTCACAGTCTGGATAAAATGGAGTGTGGATTAAGGTTCCACCACACCAAATCATCAGATATTCATGCCCGGTGTAGTCGTACAGTAAAGTAAATAATCCAGTTGGTTTACGCCATAGACACTCTTTGCTTGTAGAAACCGGTGAAATGATGTACTAATCTTCTTCACATGCATGTTAATGTATAATGTACATCATGTTCAAGCATATGTTTGGGGATTACTTTGCAAGTCGGAACATTCTAGCCGCTGACTTTTTGGGCCACCACAAGGGTGGCCACTGGAGATTGAATTTATCGTTCTTAACACAAATTAAACATATATTTTCATTATTGAATGTCCAGAACAGATTGGGTGCAGGTTATGAGAAAATAGGTCACACAGCATTCATAGGAAAAAAGAATGTAGCTGAGAATAGCAAAATGCGTTGTAATGTAAATGCTTGAATTTAACGACGGCACTGGCTCGATGGCACGAGAGAAGTGGAGAATGGAAGGAGGTGGGTACACAGGAAACCGGCCCCATGGGGCATAGCTCTTATTAGAATAGTCCGTCTGGTTCTTTAACGTGCACAGACTCTCCTTAAAATCTGATACACGGGACCGCCGTTTAAAATCCCCATCCGAAAGGACCAGTAGAGCAGGAGATACAAAGTATCTAAAAAATACTGACGCCCTGGACCTGAACCCTGAATCGAACCCGAGTGGCCAGCGTGGCAGTCCGACGGTGTTACCTCTCAGCCACGGTCTGCTCTTTAACATGCTTTGTAAATGTTTACATTATATAGGAAAAATCAATGGATAAGTTGCGGGCAGTAACTCCCGTAGGTTGAAGAGTTATTGCGCACAATTAGGAGTGGATTTACCACCATCTCCACTACACGTATCTCCCACCCGGCCTCGTTCACAGTCTGGATACAATATTGTGTGGATTAAGGAGGGGAGTAGTTGCTGCGGGCAGTAACTCTGCAAAACTCCCGTACGGTACGGGAGTTTTGCAGAGTTACTGCCCGCAACTACCTGGGAAGTTATATGATGGAATGTTAAAAGTACAGGATTTTGATGTCATTAATTACTGAAATGTATACAGTAATGCCGACGAAATATAATAAACGCCCCTCGTAGAATATACACATAGCGCTGAGAAGATTGGAAGCAGGAGGTTTTTGGGGCTGCGTTAACCTGTAGCCGATTTCATAAAAATAAAAAATTGTTAAGTGCACTTATCAAGTACTCTTTGCGGGAGTAATTATTTATTTGCACGGAAATGCATTACATGTATTTCATATAGAGCTAACGACTGTTTATACTTGATGGTTAAAATATGCAGAATTATTATATTGTATTTATTAGATTATCACAGCCATTTTTGGGGCTAGAAAATATTTTATTTCTCAGTGGACAGTTTTCTTCACTGGCCGTTCCAATGTGGAACCCTTGCTGTCAATGTTTTCATTGTATTTTACACCATTGTGAATTTGATTTCTTTTCTGCTGAGACTGATACGTTATCGGTAGTTCATTGAGGAATAGTTGTAACGGGGCCTGTGTTCCATTTGTTTTACTTTAATGTATGTCACGTAGTGTGTGTTGCTTTGCTTTTGTTACTGCACATCGCTGGTCATGGAGGGCATGTTTGTGTCGCGTTGATTCTTTCCATGGGTTCATGGGTCTCCTTTGGCTCGTGTCTAGTCGGATCAATTATATAGTTTCTAAACAATATGTGTTTGCTTTACTTTATGCCACAGAGCTGCAGATAAGTTTTGTATTTAAAGAGTATTATCCCCCATATACCCCCATATTTCAAATTCACTTATTTTAGCTGCAAAAAGCAAACAGTGTTTGCCTTTTGCAGCTCAACTTAGAAATTTTTCAAATTTATTACAGTGTTTTTACTACTCAATTTGAAAATCAATGCGTACTTTCACATTGCTGTGAGTATTGTGTACTCCCACTTTAGATAATCAATACGTATCCTGCTACAATAAGTGTGTCAAATACGCCAATACGCACCTTATCTGGAGCTCTGAAATTACCATATGTACAACCTTCGTGTTTACTGGACTATATTGCATTGAAGAAATGGTCATGTTTCCAATGAGTAGCGGGACAAAACCTGGACATTTTAATAACAAACCTGAATGTTCTGTCTGTAGCGCAGCGAGACTTTGTAAGTCGCACTGCCAACGTGTATGATCACGTGGTTACAACAACAAGTACTGAAACATCCACAAGCCCTCCCGGCCGATTCAAAGAACATATTCTTTTATTTTGTCCTTTTTATGTAACGGATTTTGATGAAATCAAACGCGTCTTGTTAAGTTGCATTTGGTGGTCTCTGTACTTTGGCCCAAACTTCTGTCATTTTTGCGACCGACACGGAAATCGTTTCTTCGCAAAAACGACATAAGTATATGCCGAACTCCCGGGACGACCAAATGCAGCTCATGAAGACGCGTTTGCTGAGCCATATTTCATAAAAATCCGTTGCATATTAAGGAAAATATCAATTAATACTTACTTTGGAGTGGGCAAGATTTCAACACTTTCAGCCACTGTTGTTGTTGTTGTAACCACGTGATCATGCACATTGACTGCGTTACAGACAGAGAATTCGCGTCATTTAATAACGGGTATTCCATTTTGATAAACATGGTACACCATTACATGTACGACTGGGTCGAATTACGGTATCCACTTCACCAGATGTAACTGTGTTTGCTTACAGACATGAGATCAACATAACTTTCTGTCAAGTTTCATTTTTCAGGAATTGTGTTTCCTATTGTGATTACTATTGAATCACATATTAAACTTTTCCTTTATTCTTACAACATAAACCACGTGATGAGATCATAGTTATATGGTTGGTTTATGAGAACAATCAACTGAATATAAACGAAGTACATGTAGTTACACATTTTGGATGTTACGTTTTGTAAAGAGACTAAGTATGTGACATTGACATTGGGATCAGCGGGGATTGGATGGTCGTGGGTTTGTCACAGCATGATAGTAGAGCCTTAGTGCAAGTGTGAAGTATTAAGAATTGTGGATGAAGAAAATAGATGTCATAACATATTTCTCTGATGTTAAGCTTATCAACGCACGCACGCACGCACGCACGCACGCACGCACGAACAACCTGACTCCAGTATACCCCCTCCACAATTCGCTTCGGGGGTATAATAAATTGGACGCAGAGCAGATGTGTGAACATTAGCCAAAGACAGACTTCGATCAAACGTTCGAGCCATTGTATAGTAAAATAGCGTACGCGGGACTTGAAAAATGTTTCAAGGGATTTCATTTTTTTAGGAGTTTCATTTTGCGCCATCGCACTTAAAATTCATTACACATATAGTAATCCAGTCCCCGACATAAAGACCCGTATACATTGAAATGTACCCGATTTTTCTCAATGGATTCCAGTAAAAGGTCCATTGTCACACATAATTGACCAGGGTAGACATTGGAACAATGGGACATTACTCTGCTGGAGACCATTTTCAAAATGGCCGCCATCGGCCATTTTGTTGTTGTTCGTTTCGGATCAAACTGGCATATAATCATGTGTAATATATCGTTTTGTACTAATTTCAGGTCGATGAATTCGTTTTTACCATCATTTTTTCATTTCCACTGACGAGAGACATCAAAAATCAAAATGGCGCCCAAAAACCATATTTTATTGACAAAAAAATCATGACCGATTAATTTCGAATACTATTAAATTGCTATTACATTTTATACCAGATGCACAAATGTTGATAAAAATGTACATGTACGTTTTATATGGATTACTTGTTGTAATACAATGACTTCTTATTCAACATTAATCAATATTGAGACGCGCCGCGACATAACGTACCTTCAGGTAGTTGTAATTATCGCCGTAGATGGCTTCGAAAAGTTAACATAATTTCTGCAAATGACGTCAGAATTTGACACAAATTTCAGTCCAAATGCGGAATTCAATTCCGCATCGCGGAATTCAATTCCGCATCTGCTCTTAAATTTGCGTCAAATTCGTACATTATTCACGATCATTACGTTCAATTTCCCTTACAATTTACGGCGAAAAATCCAAATACCCGAAGGTACGTTATGTCGCGGCGCGTCTCAATTATGTGTGGCAATGGACCTTTTAGAAATCCATTGAGAAATTTCGGGTACATCTCAATGTATACGGGTCTTTATGTCGGGGACTAGATTAACTCGTCCTCCTGGAAACTACGGTCTCCATCAGTTACTTCGGCCATAATGCGGATTATCAGGAGAAAATCGCAGAAAATTGCTGATAATCAAGAGAAAATCGCAGAAAATTGTAGAACAATATCTTTATCGAGTGAGCAAGCACAGAATCAAATAGATTCTAAAAATAGATTCTGCGTGTCAGGACATTACAATATGTGTAATTGGCGTTATACCATTTAACAACGCTACCATTTTAAAAGTACCAGCAGGCGTTAAAATGCCAGCGAGTGGAGTTTCTTCTTCCTGAAAGTTGAACTGAATGCTACTAGTTGTAAAAATACATTGTGTTTATATACTACTAATTAGTTCTTCAATATGAGTGACATAACTCCAGTACCATCAACATCATCATTAACCTCAGCCGGTGCTGTCCTCGATGGTGTTAAACTTACACATAATGAATATTGTGATGTTGACTTGAAACAATGCATCATTTGTCAAAAGCATGACAGAAAGAGTCGCGTATCATCAACTCACAATGGTCGCGAGAAAATAAAACATGCTGGGACAGTTAGACAAGATGTTGTTGCTAAACGCCTTCGAACCATAGACGATCAAAGCTATGTTTACCATGTTGACACATGCTATAAGGTGTATACAATGAAGAAAACCATTGAAGCTATTTCCAGAAAGGCAACTACAGAAGGCATGCGAGAGAAGTGGTAGAGATGGAGGTAGACCAGGGTGATGAATGTAGACCGCCAATGTCTCTACGCAGTGAAACACACGTCAGATCCAAGCCTAGTTCAAATATACATTCAAATTTCATCCCCTGTGTCATATGTGGCAACCTTTCTTTGACAATTAAAGGACAAAAAAGCAGGGAAAAGTTCCGCATCTGCGAGAGGGAACGAGCAAAATTATTTTTACTTGCAACACATCACAACTGTGATGACGTATTTGACAGGGTTTCAGATGTGAATTCCGTAGAGGCTGTGTTTGCGGCTGATCTTTACTGTCACAAACAATGCATCAATAAATACATTCTCAACTACCAGCGCAGCTCGGAAGAAGCCAGCGAAGATAGCCATATTGTCGCTCCAAAACATGCTCTCTTTCAAGAAGCAGTGAAGCAGATAGATCCTCTCCTGGAGAAAGATTATGGTTTCACTGTAAGTGAAATTGCATCCTTCATGGTATCTCTAAACACTGGTGACGATGATTTGAATATCCGGAACAGAGATGTGAAACAACTCTTGATTGATCACTATGGTGACAGGATCCAGTTTGTCAAGAACCCCAGGCGAAATGCATCAGAGATGGTATATTCGTCCCATGTTCGCCAAGAGGATCTTATTGTCAAAATCAAGAATCTAGACATCATGAGACAATCTGGTACGTTGCTGCGAGGACTCATCCAAAAGGTTAATTTTGGATTGGGCGACAGGTTCTGTGATTCTGAAGAAATCAAGGAGTCATGGGAGAAGACTCAGATGCCAGATGGACTATTGACATTTTTCTCATCTCTCTTCAATATTCCCAAAGCTCGCATGACAAGAATTCAAGCCCTCATGCATGATTATGATGAGGAAGAATGCCCGAATGATAGTGATGAGGAGGATAATGATGATGAGCAGACAAGTCAGTCAAAACACTTCACACTCAGTTGCACTGTCTGTTTCAAATAATAACATACCACATACACAAGGGCCGACAAAAGACCCCAATGCATGCCATGGTTGGGCAAAGTGTGTACGGCAAGACAAGGAGTCGAGCTCTCATCACAACACTGAATCGCATTGGGGTTTCCACCAGTTATAATGAAGTCCGAAGAGCTCGAAGCCTCCTTTCCTCATATGCGGTTCTCAAATCAGAAGCTGACGGTACCCCAATTCCCAGTCATTTTAATAGCAGTGATTTTTGCATCGGGGCCATGGACAACAGCGACTACTCGGACGAGTCATCCCTTTCAGGCACACATAGCAAGCACTATACTGCTATGGTATTGTTCCAGGAGAAAGTCAGTGCACCAGCTGCTAAGCCCAATGTATCTTCAACAGGCTTAACAAAATCGTCTATCCCCACTGGTCAGAAGTTACCTTGTCAGATTGTACCACATCATGCAAAAAGTGTTGTTCGACCATCACTTTCACCAGATTTTGTCCTTCGAGAAAATAGCAACTTGGGTTTGTGTGATCCTGATCAAGCCGCGAAAGACTCTGATAAAACTGAGTTTGTCATTACACTTGTGCGCTCTGAACTTCCAAATTTAACGGCAAGTCTGCCAGGTGATCTTCCGACTTGGGGTAGCATTCATGCGCTTGTTTCTGAAGCAAATGTTCCTCTGATGAGAGTTGGATTCCTACCAATGATTCCAAAACCTGTAACAGACTATGCTACTGTCCGCAAAGCTCTTACAAACTTCCAAAGTGTACGTCAACAGTTGAACCAGTCTATTCTACAGTATTCAGTGATGAGGGGGTGTTTCAGGTAGTAACAGAAGTGGTTCTGACAGAACCTGACACCTTTGCTGACATATACCCAATGATGGGGATGTTCCATTACTGTAAAGTACTCTTGCGCTGCGCTGGACGTTTATTGACAGGTACGGGCTTCGATGATGGATTGATTGAGGCTGAAGTCTTTGGAAAGAAAGTACTGCAATCAGTCCTAGCTGGTTCTCACTATGTGCGAGCATTCAAAGGTATGCTAATTGTGGGTGAAGTGCTCAATCTTCTGAAATGGAGAGCTTTCTGGGAAATGAATTCGGATGATTCACACACTCCTTTCGTGCACTCTGTTGGTGATTTGAAGGATAGTCTCAGTGATCACAATATCCCCCCAGATCTGGTTGACAAGTTTCAATCTGTGGTGTCTAGCTCTGATAACTTGCGTGTGAAGCTTGAGGCATTCACAGCTGAGTGTGAAGCGAAGTCAGAGCTCTGCAAATACTTGGGCTTATTCGAGAACATTCTGTCTGTGATCAAGAAGATGATCACTGCAGACAGAGGAAGGGAACTGGCCACTCCATATTGCCACTGTGAGAGAATCGATGAAAATGTTCACAGTGTTTGATTGTATCAACTACCTTAGGTATGCATCATGGTACCTTGAGAGGATTGAAGTTATGGAAGTTGAGCAACCCATGCTGTTTCGCCGCTTCATGATGGGTCAGTTTGTGATCCAAGACAGAGAGGGGGGTAAATTCAGTGCCGTCTCACCTGACATGAAACTCGAGCAGACCATCAACAGATCTGAGAAAGATCCGGGTGGACATGTGATTGTGGGCAGCTCGGGTGATGCTTCAATAGTGGCCGAGTTCGAACTCCTGTTTCACGAGATCACAAGAATCACCAACCTCTTCAACCATCTGACCAATGCTGGGTTGATGGCACACCTTGATGCAACAGTTATACATCATGAGCTCCGTGGCCGAAAGGCAATTGTCTTTGATGAAAACGTATCGCGATTACTGGATTTCATCTCACAGCGTCAGAATCCATTCGCAGTGACCACAATAAATGTTTCATTACATAACATCGTGACGCACCAGCTGGTTGCTACAGAAGTGAAGGCTAGGCTGCTCAGAGCATTTGAAATTGGTGAGCAAATCTACCAGGGATAACCGAATGAGCGATTTGCTCTGAAGACAGTCAAGCTGTCTGGCACTATTTCTAAGGTTAAGCTTCCACGTTTTGACACACAGCCGCCGCCGGACAGTACCCGACAGGTAAACCCAAGAAACCAGTCGTCACTACTAAACAACTTGCTGCTAGTGTACGTACTGTTGAGATAGCTAAGCAACGAGGTTTACACAGTTGAGCAAGTCGTGAGTCACGACCTTTTCGACACCAGCCCACTGTTTGATGGAGATGCCACATTTCCTCGCTGTACCAAGCCAGAAAAGTCAAAACTTGTAGCTGAACTTGAAAAGCACTTACTTCCAACAGATTCTGTGTTCAACCCTTCACATATGAAAACTGATGTTGTTCTTGACTTCATGTCTAAAATTAGACAATATCCAAACCTGTCGATCTTTCAACATTTCGGCCAAGCCATTGAAACTGTCCTCAACTATGCAAGGAGCATCTGTCATTCTGAATGTACCCACCTTGTCTTCGACTCTTACTGCGAGCTGTCAGTCAAGGAAGGAGAGAGAGGGCGACGGGCAGAAGAAGCCGGTGGCACGATAGATGTAGTAGCCATGACAGAGTCAGTCCCTATACCACAGCAAATGGGGAAGTTTTGGGCTAGTTCCAAAAACAAAGAAAGCCTTCAAATCCTCACAAGAAACATAGCACTAAGGACCACAGTAACATTGTTGTCAGTGGAATGGTAGTGGACAATGAAGTCATGAACGCACTGTTTCAAGCGGAACCTGGATCAGCTGTTGATGTGCCCACGTGTTCTAGCTGCCAAGAGGAAGCAGACTGCAGGCTGATTTCACACATAGCATGGAGCGTAGAGAGAGGATGTGATAGAGTTGTAGTCATATCCAATGACACAGATAGTATTGCGCTCATCCTGCGATACATGACAGTCTTCAAAACCAAAGGTCTCAAAGAGCTGTGGATTGAATATGTAACAGGAGAGCACAGACGAAAGATACCACTACACACACTCCATACCAGGCTAGGAGCAGATACCTGTAGTATCCTCATCAAAGCTCATGTTCTCTCTGGTGACGACGCCGTCAGTAAAGTTGGCACAAAACATGCCGCTCTTGTGTGCCAGCCCATGTCCCTGACCAACTTTGCAGAAACCAATTCACTGACTGAGGCTGACATCCGTGTTGTTGAACATACCTCGTTCGACTTTGGGCAGGTGCTCGCTCAAGCACAACAGTTGACACATTCGATACACTGCGATATGATTGCTATCTGAAAGGTAAATCTCTAAATGAGTTACCTCCAACTTCCTCAGCCATATGTGGTCATGTACGGAGATGTTTCTTTGTGATACGGAATGCCATCACACTCCTGCAACCAAACCATGACAGTCTGGACCCCAAAGATTTCGGTTGGACCAACGAGAGCGGTGTTCTCGTCCCCGAACGATTTCTCTATCCCCTCCCACCTAACATTCTCGTGCTATGCCAATGCACTGGTAAATGTGACAGGAGGTGTAAGTGCAGATCCAATGACTCAAACTGTGTTCACTTTTGTCACAAAGGAAATGAACAATGTGTAAACAAGCACTAACTGTTGCGAGATTGTTGTTTCGTATCTAGTTTCAAATCAGAAATGTCCTGCTTCTTGAAAGGGAGCATGTTTTGGAGCAACAATATGACTATCTTCGCTGGCTTCTTCCAAGAAAATAAATGAGAAAATAATGAAAATAACATCGGAAATGTCATTACATCTTGTAATAATGCAATGTTAAACACATTTTTACAGAGTTCTAGTCTCTCTAAACACATGCATATACATACTGGAGAACAGCCGTTTACTTGTGAAGTATGTGATAATGAAGCACTGTGTTCAATACACCATCTGTTTTCTACTTCATTTAATCATTTAAGACATCAACCAGACAATTGAACACATTCTATACCTATCTTTACACTCAGTCCAAAATAACCGTTTTTCACTATAGCTGTTGGCAACCATTTTGTTTTTAGAGCTATCTCATCACTGGAAATGAGAAAATATAAGGTAAAAATGACTTCCTCGACCTGAAATTAGTACAAAACGATATATTACACATGATTTTATGCCAGTTTGATCCGAAACGGAAATATTTTTTTTGACGATGGCGGCCATTTTGAAAATTGTCCCCAGCAGAGTAATGTCCCATTGTTCCGATGTCTACCCAGGTCAATTATGTGGGGCAATGGTCCTGTTGCTGAAATCCGTGGAGAAATATAGGGTACATCTCAATGTATACGGGTCTTCATATCAGGGACAGGACTAATAGGGACACTTATCGGGATCGCGGCGCTATTTCAAGCGAGCCCGGCATTACGAAGTATCACATTTTGAGCCATCGCAATTTCACTGTACCTGTATTCGATAAGACTGGCCCGTGGGTCCTATGACCCATGATATGTACACGTGATTTCACGTACCTTTCGCATTCTAATCTTGCATTTCGTCTTACAGAGCAGGTAGCCGGCGAGCATGCCGACGACGTATGGCCCTATACGACACCAGGGCTTCACGTACATGTCTTCACTTTGTGCTGGATTCCTGTAATGGACATCAAACTCTCCCGAACCGTTGCATGTTACGTAAAATAAATTCTTTGATTTAACGACGGCACTGACTCGATGACCTTGCATGTTGGGACCGACTATTTAAGTCTCTATCCGATAGAACTAGGCTAGCACGAAGTTTTCTTGCCTAAGGACGACCTTTACACGCCAAGTTACGTTCATGAACTAGTAATATATGTGGCTGTGACGGGAGAAATTGGGTTTATGGGTTTTGCGACCAGTGAAGATCCAGATCAGCCTGTTCATCCGCATAATCTGATCAGGATCTCCACTGTTCGATATTCCGTCAATGAAACACCTGAACAATGTAAATGCTTTGATTTAAAGACGACACTGGCTCGGGACCGACATGCAAATGAGACCGCTACGGAAAAGATGTTTTGTAATGAGGGATCGTGGCTAGTTATCTCCCGTTCAATTTATTTATAGAAATCCGGTCCAAATTGTGTAGTTTAGGACCTTATTGCTTGTAAAAAGGGCAAATGTAGCGTGATCTGTGATTTTGACTAGTGTTGATCCAGATCATCCTACATATATACGCAATCTGATCTGGGACTACATTAATTGCAAGTTTCACACTTATGACTGTTATTGCAATCAGTGTAGACTCAGATCAGACTGCACATACATGCATGTATGTGCAGTCTGATCAGAGTCAATTCTGTTCGCAAAACTCAAGTTTCCTGCTATTCAGTAAGAAATAAACGCTGAAATACAGCATAGGACCGGATCTTTATAAATAAATTTGTAAAGGGACATAACTAGCTACGATGCCTCATTATAACAGACTCAATATATGATACGTCAATGCAAGGCATATTCTATAATATATGTTTTAATTCATTGTATTTATTAAACTCGTTGACTGATTTCGCAAGAGACTTGGCATACATATGCAAGGTGTATGATCACGTGGTTACAACAACAACAACAGCAAGTACTGAAACTTCAAGAATTCCTCTGATTCAAAGTACGTATTCTATTATTTTGTCCTTATTATGCTACGGATTTTTATGAAATATGGCGCGTATTGTTAAGCTGCATTTGGTGGTATTTGTACTTTGGCCCAAACTTCTGTCGTTTTTTAGAAGAATCTGTTTCCGTGTCTACCAACACGGAAATCGATTCTTCGCAAAAACAACATACCAATGTGCCGAACTCCCGGGACCACCAAATGCGTTTGCTGCGTTTTCATCTAAATCCGTTTCATATTAAGGAAAATATCAAATAATACTTACTGTGGAGTGGATGAGCTTTCAACACTTTCAGTCATTTTTAATGTTGTTGTAGCCACGTGATCATGCACCTTGATACAGAAACTTTGCGCAACTAAAATAGAAAAGCAAGAGACTTGGCATACAGATGCAAGGTGTATGATCACGTGGTTACAAAAACAACAACAAGTACTGAAACTTCAAGAATTTCTCCGATTCAAAGTACGTATTCTATTATTATGCTACGGACTTTTATGAAATATGGCGCATGAAACGCATATTGTTAAGCTGCATTTGGTGGTCACTGTACTTTGGCCCAAACTTCTGTCGTTTTTGCGAAGAATCGATGTCCGTGTCTACCGACACGGAAATCGATTCTTCGCAAAAACGACTTAAGTATGTGCCGAACTCCCGGGACCACCAAATGCAGCTCATGAAGACGCGTTTGCTGCGTTTTCATCAAAATCCGTTTGATATTAAGGAAAATATCAAATAATACCTACTGTGGAGCGGATAAGCTTTCAACACTTTCAGCCATTGCTATTGTTGTTGTAACCACGTGATCATGTGCCTTGACATAGAAACTTTACGCAATCAAAATAGAAAAGCCATGTAAGATCAGAAAGACTGGTACTTACGTCACGGCAAAGGCGGCATTTGCACTGAAATCGTCGACGACGGACAGAACTGCCCGTGCTATACTACTGGCAACGATGACAGCCAGACAGCAGATTCCGCCCCACAGTCGCGAGCTGAAACACAATGGCAGGCGGGATAATGTTATACACTACCTCCTGCGGTAAGCTTGCCCATATTTGTCAATCGTTTTATTTCAAAATGCTTGAATATTGCGCTTTAAATGAAGTATTGATTGGCTGAGCCTGAGCTATGTCAGAGATCAGGCTCAGTGGACCAAACTGCTTGACTGCGAGTTGAGATTGCCTATAGATGATCAGAAACGTTGATATCATGGCAAGTTTAACGCTAGGATCTAGGTCCACTGGGGCCGGTTTCCTCTGTATCCACCTATTTTCTTTCTTCCCTTCTTGGGGGAGGACATGCAAGGTCATCGAGCCAGTGCCGTCGTTAAATCCAAGCATTTACATTTGTACGGGTGTGCGGGTAGGCAATGGGAAGCATTGTTACACAAAAATTACGGAATCAGTGTAAATTACTTATATTTCTCTTTCAAAGTGACTCTAAATGATACCGGTATTTGTTTGTTCACTTCTCAAGTAATACAGGGTGCTCTGTAGCCGATTTCATCAAAATTGCAAAGTATACTTTGAGGGAGTAATAATTTATTTTTCCCAAAATGCATTATTTCATATAGAACTAACCACTGCATATATTTCATGATTAAAAGTATGCAGAATTATTACACTGACTGTATTACATTATCACAGCCAAAAGGGCTGTGATAATGTAATAAATTCAGTATAATAAAAATTAATAAATTTACCATTAAATAAAAAATTTCTCCCTCAAAGTATACTTTGCTAGATAAGTATACTTTGCAATGTTGGTGAAATAGGCTACTGGTTGCAGCAGATGTATATATTCATATATTAAGAAACATTTATCTTAATTTATTTTTAGACATATATCTATGTGTCAGGATTTGCGACGGCCCCTCTACTGTCTGTTTCGCGAAACCTGCCCAAATTTTGCGGCCATATAAACAATTCAAAAACAATATTTTTTTATATATTAAATTGAAGGAAAATTTAAGAATGAGCCTTCATTTTATTTCGTGAAATTTGGTAAAATATTGATTTTATTGCGAAAAAACAATTTCCCCATGTTAAATCCCCATAGACATCTTCACAGAGTGAATATGTCTATGGAGACATCTTCACAGAGTGAGTGAAGATGTCTCTGGGGATTTAACAGGGATTTCTTTTTAGAATTTCAGAAATACTAGACCGATTTTTAAAATTTAACTGTTGTTTTCTTAGTTAGATCATTTCCGAGCTATCTACCTAGGTTTCGGAGTCAATTTCCAAAATTTTCTTTTTTTCACTCCTCCCACAACTCCTACCTCTTTTCCCCCCATGTTAAATTCCCATAGAGAAATAAATTTTTCGTAATAAAACCAATATTTGACCAAATTTGACGAAAAAAAAGAAGGGTCATTCTTAAATTTTCCTTTAATTTCATATTATCGAAAAAAATATTGTTTTTGAAGTTAATCGGTCCTGTAATAAGAATTGTTTTTATGTACTTCTTATGGTTGCAGTTCTGGAAATGACGCAATTTTAAAGTTAATTTTATGTTGTCACAAAATATATTGCATATCGTTTCACATAATTCTTTTGAGAATGGCAATTGTACTTTGTATAGTGTATATTGTGTTTTATGTAGTATTGTACAATTGGTGAGACGTAAATAAACTATCTATCCTTCATACACGGTAAATCACAGGTGGTGGGCATGTTGATTGGATTTTGTAATATACTGTTTAACCCGTTCAAGACTAAGTAACTGAAATGGACTGTGATATGTTGATTGTCCGACCAATCCAATCATCACAAAATGATTTTCAGACTAGTCCATTTATGAAAAGGGGATGTTTGTTGTAAAAAATACGAAAATTACTTGAAAATTACTTGAAAAAAGTGCAGATCTACACTGTTTGCAAACATCACAAAAGAGGTACATGTATGTAGTGTGGAAATGGTTGAAACAATAATTGTGTAATGTTTTCAGTCTAAGTTTAACGCCGGAAGGCTGTGTATGTCGCTGTGACTGGAGAAATGGGGCATATGGCATTTGTGACCTGTGTACAAATATGCCGGCTCGTAACGAGCCGTCTCAACAGGATCTGCACTTTTTGCAAGTAATTTTCATATTTTGTACAACTAATAATATTACCGCTTGAATCTAGTATCGTGATATATCTTCAATAAAAACCACTTTATACGGGGCCATAATAAAAACAGGTTTTTATTTTTCATAGTATTTTTTTAAAAATGACCCTTTAATCACTATAGTAGCAGAAAAAATTAAAAATAGCTTCAATAATAAAACAGCAAAAATAAAGAAGAAAAATTTGAATAAAAAAATTACATGGTAGTCAATAATGAAGGTGAATTTGTCCATGAGACAATTTAAAACTGGCATCCACCGGATACATTTACTTACTAGTGGAGCTGAATGAGCAGTATAGGCGACACGAGGTGGAACTGCATGTCGTTGGCCAGGTACCAGCTCCACCCCATACACTGTAATATAGCCATTGTGTAATCGTCATCACAAGGAATGCTGACGTCACACACACATTTGAATATGTGGCAGAAATGGGTTAATCGTCAGTGGGGTAATACAGTATATGTTATATGGGCTTTCCATGTTTTAATTGCAACAAGGCCATGCAGAATCCCTAAATCGTTAAAACATGGCGGTAACTAGATGGACATCCAACCATTCCAAGACAATGGGGGAACGTAGTCAGTTACTTCCCTTTGCGAATATATTTATAGATATCCGGTCCTATGCTGTATTTCAAAGATCATTTTTACTGAATAGCACAACAAAAATGATTTTGCGAACAGAGTCGACCCAGATCAGACTGCACATCTGTGGAGTCTGGTCTGAGTCTACACTTTTCGCAATAACATTAATAAGAGTGAAAATGTGAATCTGGCAAATAATGCAGTCCCAGATTAGATTGTTCAGATAATTAGGATGACCTGTATCCACACTCGTCGAAAACACTTTACTTTCTCCTTTACACAACAAATCATGCGACATTAGCCCTTTTAACAAGCAATTCGGCACGAAAATATACAACTTGGACCGGGCTTCTATAAATAAATTCAGAGGGAAATAATTAGCTACGGTTGCTCATTATGTCTGTTTTTTTTCTTCAAATTATACTTTATAGTCAGAGATAATACCAATTACTGTGAACCACATATTTGTCACGCTGAAAACCGGGCTGGAGAATCCCCATACTATGTATATTAGCTGAAATTACTTATTCTGTCTCATTACACGTTGAAGGAGTAATTACTTACTTTAGTGAAATCATCATGTTATATTCAAGTTAAACAAACGCCTTTTTATTGTTCATGATTGACTGCATTCAAACAGGCATGTGCACGAGAAGTGGTGGCAAAACAGA
Organism: Conchocele bisecta; assembly: GCA_029237695.1. NCBI lineage: Eukaryota > Metazoa > Mollusca > Bivalvia > Lucinida > Thyasiridae > Conchocele > Conchocele bisecta. The sequence continues at coordinate 53,043,851 of CM055271.1, read as the reverse complement.
AAAAATACAATAATTATATTTCACACTTGATTGCGCAGGTTCGAAATTAAAAACTAAATATATGAACTATAACTATTTAGACCGCCAGCCAACTGGGGGAGGGGGGGGGGGGGACTGTTTGCAGACACATATTTCCTAAAATTACAAATTATTTTGGTGAAATCGGCTACTATAAAGGTCCCCATTGTTTCCGATGTCGAGAATCTCCGCTATAGTACAACATAGTACACGACCGCCTCAGTTAATCTCCTCTATAGTACAACATAGTACACGACCGCCTGAGTTAATCTCCGCTATAGTACAACAAAGTACACGACCGCCTGAGTTAATCTCCGCTATAGTACAACATAGTACACGACCGCCTTAGTTAATCTCCGCTATAGTACAACAAAGTACACGACCGCCTGAGTTAATCTCCGCTATAGTACAAACATAGTGACACACGCTATTAACTATAGTACACAAAAAGTACAACCGACAGCCTGAGTTAAGTTACAACATAGTACACACCGCCTGATTAATCTCCGCTATAGAACAACAAAGTACACTGTTACCGCCTGAGTTAATCTCCGCATAGTACAACAAATACGACCCGCCTAGTTAATCTCCGCTATAGTACAACCAGTAACGACGGCCGCTGAGTTAATCTCCGCTATAGTACAACATAGTACACGACCGCCTGATTAATCTCCGCTATAGTACAACAAAGTACACGACCGCCTGGATTAATCTCCGCTATAGTAAACAACAGTAACGCCGCTAGTTAATCCGCTATAGACAACAGTAACACGACCGCCTGAGTTAATCTCCGCTATCGTACAATATAGTACGACGCTGAGTTAATCTCCCCGCTATAGTACAATATAGTACACGTGCCCCGCCTGAGTTAATCTCCGCTACGTGATTACTACAACAAAGTACACGACCTGTCTGAGTTAATCTCCGCTATAGTACAACATAGTACACGACCGCCTGAGTTAATCTCCACTATAGTACAAACAAACACGACGTCTAGTTAATCTCCGTAAGACATAGTACAGACCGCCGAGTTAATCTCCGTATATTAAACACTTACACGACCGCCTGAGTTATCTTCCTCTAGTAACATAGTACACGACTGTTCTGAGTTAAATCTCCGCTATAGTACAACATAGTACGACCGCCTGAGTTAACCCGCTTATATTACAACATAGTACACGAGCCTGTTAATCTCCGCTATAGTACAACATAGTACATGACCGCCTGACCGCCTGAGTTAATCTCCGCTATAGTACAATATAGTACACGACCGCCTTAGTTAATCTCCGCTATAGTACAATATAGTACACGACCGCCTGAGTTAATCTCCGCTATAGTACAACATAGTACACGCCGCCTGAGTTAATCTCCGCTATAGTACAATATAGTACACGACCGCCTGAGTTAATCTCCGCTATAGTACAACATAGTACACGACCGCCTGAGTTAATCTCCGCTATAGGACAACATAGTACAATGTACACGACCGCCTGAGTTAATCTCCGCTATACGACAATATAGTACACGACGGCCTGAGTTAATCTCCGCTATAGTACAACATAGTACACGACTGCCTGAATTAATCTCCGCTATAGTACAACATAGTACACGACCGCCTGAGTTAATCTCCGCTATAGTACAACATAGTACACGACCGCCTGAGTTAATCTCCGCTATAGTACAACATAGTACACGACCGCCTGAGTTAATCTCCGCTATAGTACAACATAGTACATGACCACCTGAGTTAATCTCCGCTATAGTACAACATAGTACACGACCGCCTTACACGAGTTAATCTTGCCCAGATCACGAACGTTTTTGAAGAAGAAGAAGAATGTTTTATTTGACTTAAACTGAATACAGTTCCTCGTCATGAAACAAAATACAATCAATATAATACATGATAGGTATGAGTGAACATGAGCTGAGATGGATTGCAAGGTAAATACTGTTCTAGAGGGTGAATTTTTCTGTTCTGATAACTGTCAATGTTGAATAGGTATATACATAGATATATAATTAGATACATGCAATGTATACTTAATGCGAGTTGTATTCTGACAAAGTGGGCCATGCCACAACCGCGACCAGCATACAACCCGGCCAGCCTGCGTATTCACACTCTGACAAGGATGTAGACTGATCAGGAGCAGGTCCCATTTTGTCAGGACACGCCTCGCAACTCTATATGTGACTTCAACTGTCTGTGGTATCGATATTGGTGGTGGACATGGTGTATGAGAGTATTATCCAACTATGAGCTACACTGCCGACAACTATTTAGGCGTATTTTGTCATAGCATATCACTATACTCTAACCTATAATCGTTTACTATGCAATTTGCATGATTATTGCAAATGCTTCAGATAAAAATTTACATAGATTGATCAATTCTTTTCTATTAGTCGACTGCAATAATAATACAAGTTTATGTACACTTGTGTGATTGAGGTAGTAACGTTTAATATAGGACCGTCTAATGTTCTCATAAACAGGACATTTGAACACAAGATGGTACTCGTCCTCTAAATCGTTGTATTGCACAGCTGGCACACGCGTTCATGTCTCTCTACTCGGTTTGGTCCATATCTCCCAGTCTCTATACGTAACGTATGTGATGATAACACAAGCTTACTAATTGAAGTTCTGAGCCACCTGCTCCGAACTTTGTCCAAATAACACGAATACTGTAAATCTGGTTTTATGTACTTGTACAATGTCAGTACTCTATTACTTTGTACATCTGCATGCCATTTTTGCACGAAACAATCAAACAACGCTTGTTTAAACTGCGGTATGAATGCATTTTCTGAAACACAGTGAGGGTCATTCCATACATATGTGAAACCTAAATTATCTAATAAGCACTTCACTTTAGTTGCCCAATTGTTAACCCCGCGTGTACAATCTAATAGAGTACCATTGTATAACACTTTCAACAAGTGCAATGCCAACTCGCAATCGAGAAATGTGATTGTCTCAGCCTGCGCTGTAACGTCACACAGTTCAGTCTTAGACAAGCGAGCTACTTGATTTCAAGCACAATATTCAAGTATTTGAAATGAAGAAATTGACAAATATTGGCAAGATTAGTGCAGGCAGTTGTGTATAACCTTGTCACCTGTTTGAAGGGGTCCATAGAGAAGGTTCCACCACCAGGTGTCCTCGCACTCGTCCGGCTGCTGCTCCCACAAGGGGCCGTTGTACCAGTACTTTACAACCGTTATATGCACCATCAGTGTCAGCATATAGGGCGGTGTTAATCTACAATATTTACATTTGTCACTTGAGGGGCCGTTGTACCAGTGCTTTATAACCGTTATATACACCATCAGGGTCAACATATAGGGCCGTGTTAACCTACAATATTTACATTTGTCATTCAAGGGGCCGTTATACAAGTTCTTTAAAACCATTATATACACCACCAGGATCAGCATATTGGGCATATACGGGGGTGTATTCTAAAATATGTGCATGTGTTGTTCAAGGGGCCGTTATACCAGTACTGTACAACCGTTGCATGTACACCACCAGGGCCAGTATATAGGGCGGTGATTAACTACAATATGTACATGTGTTGTTCAAGGGGCCGTTATACCAGTACTGTAAAACCGTTACATGTACACCACCAGGGCCAACATATAGGGCGGTGATTAACTATAATACGTACATTTGTATTTCCACATTCGATATTTGTGGCGGTTATTGGAGAATGATGGCTAGCTAGTCTAGCTGTTGATCTTCTAGAGTTTTCATACAGCATAATGACGTTGGACTTTGTTTGCTGACTGCATACTGATCAAATGTACAGGCTGATCTGGATCCACACTGCTCAAATAGTCATAAGTCTGATTCCTCCAGTCACAGCCACAATTTACCTCCAGAACCTGTGGAAGTAGTACATCCCCACTTGAATTTCTTCGCTCCTCCCACTTTCTTCATTTCCTTCAGTGACAGGTACGTTACTAACAGGCGTACATGCATGTTTTTATGGACATTTCAGCTAATCTCATACACAATGCCAAGTATTGCATATAGCCCTTTCAGGCCTTAATACTTGGCATGAACTGTGGTTTGCTAATTTTTTTAATTGTCACACAACTATTTTCAGACTAGTCTATATACTTAAGGCCAAAAGAAACTTTACATTATATAAATGGTTCGATATTTCGTGAACAGGTAATGTTTGAAAACCAGATGTAAAATGTTGTTTTAATGCTGAATCTAATCTGCAACTACTGCAACAAAACGTTAGATGCATGTGTTTAATGAGATTATGTAAACACTGAAAAGACAACACCATCCTTCATTTCAAAGACTGCAGTAAAGAGAACACAATTTGGAAACTTTCCTAGTCAACATTGATTATCCAGAGCATAAAATGTACCGCATATGAGAAGTAAAATTGAACTGTAAATTCGCCACATGATCAATAGAAACACTACCATGCAAACATACTGACGAAACTCTTGAGATTTTACACGTCTAAAGTGGTTACGATACAGTCAGTTTATAGAACATATTCTTTTGTTTGAGATGTTCGTCTCTTATTTTATTCAAGTTGCCATTTATGCATCTGGCAACTTGAACAAAGATCAGAGACGAACATCTCAAACAAAAACAATCATATTGTTATGGCCTAAGTACCGGTAGATAATGGTCAAATTACCTGAGACAGAAGAATGTGTCCACAGAGAAGGTGCCGTTCCCGATGACTTGGAAGGACAGTGTCCGGAATAGTTGTGGCATGAGAACAAACATATGTCGCTCTGCGGGAAACACGCAGTGAATGCAATTATTGTAACTAACCCGAATGTTCTGGCTGTCAGATAGGGCGACTTACTGGTAAGTCGTCCTGCGTGGCAGCCAGACAATTCGTGTTGAATTGTAACATGAGCACAGTCACCTCTCGTTCTATGTAAATACACAACCAAGTGAATATATGTGTGACATAACCACAACCATGTGTCGCTCTGTGGGAAACCAACAACCACATGACTACAGTCGTGGCATGAGCACAATCATCTGTCGCACTGTGGGAAATAAACATTCTATATAAGTGTCACATAAACACAACCAACTGTCGCTCTGTGGGAAATAAACATTATATACAAGTCAGTCGAAGATATGTAGCTTTATAAATGCGATTGAATATGTGCATAAAGTGTATCTGACCTTGTTCTTCTTAGTGTATGTTCTACTGTGCATCGAATTACCATCTTAGCATGGAGAAACTATCGGCCAATTTAACCTGTTGTAGCGTTTGACACAGATAGCTCAGGATTTGACAGATAAACTAATACAATTTAGTGCAATATATTCTGCAAATAATTCTTTACAACGTCCTATATGTTATATGTAGCCCAAGTCAATACCAAGTCTGATGTTGGACCTTCAATGTGTGCATTGTTTAAAACAAAGTACTCTATACACATGCTCTCTAGAGTGCACATTATATATGTGGTGTGGTAACTGTGGCATTCTAATATTAAGTGAGTGGAGTGACCTGATGATTTACACACTCAGTGTTACAGGCAATTGTAGATTTTAGAAATTACCAAACTAATAATCCACGTATCAAACATGGTGTACACGTTGCCATGAGATAATTCATAACACATTGTAATTGATGTAAAGCCGAATTTTAATAGTTAATTTGTAATATCCTTTGCTGTCTGTGTCAAACGCTACTGTCTCAGTCACAGATGCATCGTAAGCGGATAAGGCGCCCGAACGATGTGTGTTTTTGAAAATGTCCTACAGAAATTGGCGACATCCTACGGACATCGGGGACTATTGGTCAATTTTGGGGCATCGTAGGAATCATCGGCAACTTATAATTGGTCGAAGATCGTACGATTTTGAACTCAACGCAGGCATATCGTAGAGGCACCTTGTGGTGACCTTGAACTGACCTTTCGGAATCGTCAGACATCGTACGGATATCGTGAGGCATCGAGGGAAGAATCATAGGGTTCTGGCAAAATATGTACTACGGTCACATTAGATACGGGGTGCGTACGATGCCACTACGGGCTGACAAACTATGCGAATATCGTGACCCTACGATCACCAGCTTACGATGTCCGTACGATATATCGACATGCACGATGTTTGACATCGCACGGCCGAGATGGCAACTCCATTCGCCATATCGCAGTAGCAAGAGAATGTTCACACATGTATCCCCTCATATATACAAAGCAATTATGTCTGAATCAGATAATGATAAGGGATCTCACAGGTCGTTGACCCTGAGTACAGCTGCATTTCTACAGAATTACTGCTTTGCTCATTGGAAGTATTATCCCTTAGACGGCTACACACAACAATTGTCGTCTGCTGTTCTTTTATAGTTTGCCTTATTTCTCAATAACAACATGGTTTGACAGTATTTCAGAATCATTTCCAATGAAAATGATTCTGAAGTGCTGTCAAAGCATATTGTAAATTATTCCTAAATGCAGTAAAAGCATGGTTTTCATGAAAAATAATGGAAAATAGAAAATAAACAGTAGACGACAAACAATTAAGATAGCGGTGTAAGGGTTAATACATACGCTACATGATTGATTGCTTACGAAATATTCCGAGACCGTTTTGCAGCGTATGCCCCAATATAACCCAGGTCATGCTGATGAACCGTATCCCGTGCACGGCCGTCAGGGTACCCGAGGGTTGGCTTCTGTTCAATACCTTGCACAGGTTCGTGTACACCGAGAATGATAGGAGCAACTTTCCGAGAATTCCTGAAACACTTGTGACGATTTTATACAGATGACGTGAATGATGATTCAATATGATGTTGATATTAAACGAACTTACTGATTTCATAAGAAACGTTTAATAAATATCACATAAAGTAAACATAGATGTTTCGTTATTATTATTGCATAAGCACATCGTTATATATTGACGTTGTAATGACCACATAACATGCCTCCGCTATCGGTCACCATTGCATAACCACCGTGTTAAGAGACTGCGAATGTGAATAATTGTCAGCATTACATGTAACTAGTTATATGTTCAATAAAATACATGTACATGTGTGTATGTATATGTATCTAGCAATTGATGTACGCTGCTTATATGTATGACACATTTCGCACCCGCTCAGCAATCTCATGGCGAAGACATACAGGACATATTTCACGAGTGCCGTTAGGTAATGAACATATGACTTTTATTTACATCGTATAACTATGTATTTCATGGGTAGGTATATAATACAATATCATGAGCACCAGTCCGAAACATTATAAAACATAGACACATTTATATACTACGTAAACAAATAAGGAATATTTATTGAAGTGATTGTCTTTTTTTGGGAGGCTGACGTCGACAGCTGTGACAAGATTAGATACTAATCAGCTAGCTACAATAATTCGACTCCGATATGTTATCTACGGCTACAACTTATTCCATTCAAAAAATGTGAGCAACCGAAATGCATACCCAAACCTGTTGCATGTAAGTCAAAATTTAGTAAACTGTATATTGTATACCTTATAATATTTAATGTAGAACTAGTAAATTGCCAAATATAATAGAACAGGGGAATCATTTTCCCATGGAAGCCATCTTTTCTCTTGTTGTTGTTCAGCATTCAACATAACGAAATGAAGCTTTCAAATGTACAATATATACATGTAGACAGTAAAATAACCAATTTCTGCATGTGTATTTACTTTATTAATAATGTATTGATACAGCTTGCAACAATCACTCTTCCATGTGTTACATTAAAGAGACGGGGTTAAATTGCTGCCCTTGCGAGAGGTATGGAGCGGGGTAGCAATTTTGTTTCTACTAATCTGTTTGTACGCTAGTATGCTCTTGCCGACAGAAAATAATATTTAGCTACTCGATTTGTACGCAACCACTTGCGTTAAACATGCACAGCTTTCTCAACTTATCTGAACATCTATTGACAATTTCCAACTGGCAATGAAGCAATTTGATTGTCTGAGCCTGAGCTGTAGCACAGCTCAGGCTCGGACAATCAAACTACTTGATGTCAAGCAAACTAATCACTGACAAGTCATTTGAAATAAAGAAATTGACAAATATTGACGAGATCTGCACAGGTGGTAGTGTAATTTACCTGGTTTATACGGTGACGTCTTGTTTACTGATGGTTGCGTTCTAGCTTTACGTCAAATGTATGTATAGCTAATTCGTGGCCGTTCTGAACTGACTTTTCGTTGATAGTTGCCGATTCTTCTAATGGTGTACCTGACTTGCATATCACAGACGTTTCATTTATCCCCGTACCCTTTGTCGATAATGGTTACGTGTGGTTTCCTGAGGAATCGCTCTGAAAGAAAATCCAAAACATTGATTGGCGAGACGCCCAGTAGCCGATTTCACCAATATTGCAAAGTATATTTATCTTGCTAAGTACACATTGAGGGAGAACTTTTCAATTGAAGGATACATTTATTAATTTTTATAATACTGAATTTATTACATTAATGGCTGCGATAATGTAATCAATTCAGTACAATAATTCTGCATACGTTTAATTATCAACTCCCTCAATTATTACTCCCTCAAAGTTTACTTATCTAGATAGATAAGTATACTTAGCAATTTACGTGAAATCGGCTACTGGTCAAACATATAACGTTTCGTTCCAATCTCTGACGGCGTGTTTGACGTTTTAATCAGAGCATTGCTCTGGCTATTATTTGCAAGACTTAGAGTAACATCAGATAAGCATTTACAGCCTGGGTGTCAATTTAGCAACATGTGATAAAGGTCTCATTATACCCAAATGTGGCTGTGACTGGAGTAATGGGGGCTTATGAGTTATGCGAAAACTGTAGTCCCAGATCAGCCTGCACATCCGCGCAGTCTTTCTGTTTGTTATTTAGTCAGCGAATTCAATTCCCAGTGCTTCTTTTAACAGTATATATCCATAGCAGACTTCGGGAAGGTGCTACATGTATGAGATGTGTAGCCTATTTCACCAACATTGCAAAGTATACTTTTCTAGCAAAGTTTAAATAATCATTTATTTTTCATGAAATGCATTATTTCATATACAACTAATAACTGCATATATTTGATGATTAAAAGTATACAGAATTATTATACTGAATGTATTACATTATCAAAGCCAAAATGGCTGTGATAATGTAATAAATTCAGTATTATAAAAATTAATAAATTTATCATAAAATTGAAAATTTCTCCCTCAAAGTATACTTTGCTAGAAAAGTATACTTTGCAATGTTGGTGAAATAGGCTACTGGATCTAGCGTGTCTAGAAATGATATAAACCCCATTTCTCCACACATGAAACTTAACTGAAGACCCATGTACACTGACAAAACGATTATTCATGACATATAAAACGGACAGTCGGACAGCGATAAATACAGTATATTGCGAACACTGAGACGCACTTACTGTCTGTTTCAAGAAACATGCCCAAATTTTACGGATATATAAACAATGCAAAAACAATATTTATTTTCGATGATTATAAATGGTATCAACATTTAAGAGTGAGCCTTCTTTTTATTTCGTTAAATTTGGTCCATGGGAATAATTTAACATGGGGAATTTCTTCTAATTTCAGAAATATTGGACCGATTTTCAAAAAATAACTTTTGTTTTCTTTCTTTTTGGCTTCTCCCCTAGCTCCTCGACCCCATGTTCCCACATGTTAGCTCCTCATAGACAAATCAAGATTTCGCAATAAAATCGATATTGACCAAATTTCACGAACTAAGAAGAAGGCTCATTCTTAAATGTAAATACAATTACATTTTATCGGAAAAATGTTGTTTTTGCGTTGTTTACATGTATAAAGGCTTAAAAGTTTGCAGCTTTCGTGAAACAGACAATAGTCAAAGCATAGTTTTGTATTATTTAATTTTTCTTTTTACATTGTTTATATGGCCGTAACATTTGGGCAGAATTCGTGTTTTGTGATATCATGTATGGCTTGAAAATGCATAGGAAATGCGAGACTGGCCGCGAAATTCCCACCGTTTCCTAGTCTAGCCTGATAAACTGGATACCAGGAAACATTACCCTGCTACACATCCGCCTGTGTTAATCTTGCACAGATTATCAACGTTTGCCCAGATTATCAGATTGCCCAGCTTGCAACCAAGCAATTTGATTGTCTGAGGCTGAACTGTGGTACAGTTTAGGCTCAGACAATCAAATTGTCTGCTTCCAAGCACAGTATTCCAGTATTTTTAAATAAAGAAATTGACAAATACTGCCAAGAATAACGCAGGCGGTAGTGTATTATCTATATCCGCAGTCACAAATGACGACACATATGCGACACACCATGTGATTTTGTACCTTCGGACATCTGTGTAGTTTCATGAAATACGTTTACAAAATTTACAATATTTTCCGTAAATGGCGTCAAAAGTTGACAACATTTTCATATACGTGCATGTACTCTGACAGTTTTGTATTTTTGTTTACTTTATTTGTGAAAGATATTGTAAAGTTTGTGAACGTATTTAATGAAATTAAGCAGATGTCCGGTGGTACCACATCACATGGCGTGTCTCATATTGGTTACTTTGGTTTCCGCTGTTACCTTGACCTCTTGTGCTTTGTTTACAAAGAAGGTGATGGCCACATCGTACACCGTCCCCGTAATCATTATGACAACGAAGGCGGCGCATACGCATCTGAAAACGATGTGAGACACGCCATGTGATTTTGCACCTTCGGACATCTGCGTAATTTCACGAAATACGTTTACAAAATTTACAATATTTTCCTGTTGAAATGGAGTCAAAAGTTGATAAAAGTTTCAGGACTTTTGACTTTATTTATGAATAATACTGTAAAGTATGTAAACGTATTTAATGAAATCACGCAGATGTCCGAAGGTACAAAATGGCGAGTCTCATGCTGTATGGCATACTTTAATTACTTTTATATGCCACGATGTTTTGCTATTCAGCAATGCAACATATTGATCCATATCTTTACACTACCACATGCACTAATATTGCTAATAGTTGCCAATTGCAAAGTACCAACATACTTGAATTTTGTATTGAAATGTTACAGCTCATGTACAAACAACCAAATTACAGTGGAACCTCTCTAAACCGGACACCCCGGGGACGTCCCAGGGTGTCCGGTTTAGATAGGTTCCACTGTAGAAGAGACGGATGACTACTTCAAGGCAAACTTGGGTGGCGAGCGGTCATGAACAGACATTATCACTCGAAACAAATGGCAATGAAACATTCAAATTAAGCAGAACCAACTTTTCTCTGTGTCCGGTTTAGAGAGGTTCGGCTGTACTTGATTGCGAATTGATATCGCCCAAATATGTTCGGAAACGTTGATAACCTACAGTGGGCAATATTAACACTGGCGGTTGTGCGGGCGTATGCAAATGGCACAATGTCGTGTGATTTGCCTGGGCTTGCAATGACACAGACCATTTGAGACACGCTATTCGATGTTGTACCTTCGGACATCTGCGTAATTTCATGAAATGCGTTTACAATTTACCATATTTTCCCGTAAATGGCGTCAAAAGTGGACAATATATTCAGGGTACATACGGAATATACAAATGTTGTAAATTTTGCAAACGTATTTAATGAAATTACGCAGATGTAAGAAGGTACAAATTCACAGGGCGTGTATCATTTATAGGCACATTATCATTATATGTACAATGGAACTCTCTAAACCGGACACCAATAAAACACATGCGATCTTATTTTTGATGAGTTTCTTGACGATTCATCGCAGCTGATACTGTCTTTTCGTGATCGAATAGCACACAACTATGGCTCAGAATGATCAAATGCCTGATTTACAGTGAAATCCATCTAAGCCGGACAGCCTGGGAACCTCCCAGGATGTCCGGTTTGGAGAGGTTTCACTGTATGTACTGTTAACATTTATTTAATAATACTTGATCATATGACATAAAAGGGACATGTGTATTTTTCGTCATACTATTTCCTTCACATGATGAGGTAGCTATATCGTTCCCACGACATAGTATCATGTTACAACGAGTCAAGTATCTCGTTCCCACGATATAACATTTCGTTCGAACGAGTTAGCTATCTCGTTCCCACGAACTAACATCTCGTTTGAACGACATAATTAGCCAATATAATAGCAGATATTACTCGACCACCTTTAGCTGATACTGATGTGAGAACGAGATATCTCTTGGGAACGAGATCATATCTCGTGGAAACAAGATTCTGTGTCGTGGGAACGAGATAGCTGACTCGTGATAACGAGATCATATCCCGTGGGAACGAGATGCTATGTCATGGGAACGAGATCCTATCTCGTGGAAACAAGATTCTGTGTCGTGGGAACGAGATAGCTGACTCGTGATAATCGAGATCATATCGTGGGAACGAGATGCTATGTCATGGAACGAGATCCTATCTCGTGGAAACAAGATTCTGTGTCGTGGGAACGAGATAGCTGACTCGTGATAACGAGATCATATCTCGTGGAAACAAGATTCTGTATCGTGGGAACGAGATAGCTGACTCGTGATAACGAGATCATATCTCGTGGAAACAAGATTCTGTATCGTGGGAACGAGATAGCTGACTCGTGATAACGAGATCATATCTCGTGGAAACAAGATTCTGTATCGTGGGAACGAGATAGCTGACTCGTGATAACGAGATCATATCTCGTGGAAACAAGATTCTGTATCGTGGGAACGAGATAGCTGACTCGTGATAACGAGATCCTATCTCGTGGAAACAAGATTCTGTATCGTGGGAACGAGATAGCTGACTCGTGATAACGAGATCATATCCCGTGGGAACGAGATGCTATGTCATGGGAACGAGATCCTATCTCGTGGAAACAAGATTCTGTATCGTGGGAACGAGATAGCTGACTCGTGATAACGAGATCATATCCCGTGGGAACGAGATGCTATGTCATGGGAACGAGATCCTATCTCGTGGAAACAAGATGCTGTATCGTGGGAACGAGATAGCTGACTCGTGATAACGAGATCATATCCCGTGGGAACGAGATGCTATGTCATGGAACGAGATCCTATCTCGTGGAAACAAGATGCTGTATCGTGGGAACGAGATAGCTGACTCGTGATAACGAGATCATATCCCGTGGGAACGAGATGCTATGTCATGGGAACGAGATCCTATCTCGTGGAAACAAGATTCTGTGTCGTGGGAACGAGATAGCTGACTCGTGATAACGAGATCATATCCCGTGGGAACGAGATGCTATGTCATGGGAACGAGATCCTATCTCGTGGAAACAAGATTCTGTGTCGTGGGAACGAGATAGCTGACTCGTGATAACGAGATCATATCTCGTGGAAACAAGATTCTGTATCGTGGGAACGAGATAGCTGACTCGTGATAACGAGATCATATCTCGTGGAAACAAGATTCTGTATCGTGGAACGAGATAGCTGACTCGTGATAACGAGATCATATCTCGTGGAAACAAGATTCTGTATCGTGGGAAACGAGATAGCTGACTCGTGATAACGAGATCATATCTCGTGGAAACAAGATTCTGTATCGTGGGAACGAGATAGCTGACTCGTGATAACGAGAATCCTATCTCGTGGAAACAAGATTCTGTATCGTGGGAACGAGATAGCTGACTCGTGATAACGAGATCATATCCCGTGGGGAACGAGATGCTATGTCATGGGAACGAGATCCTATCTCGTGGAAACAAGATTCTGTATCGTGGGAACGAGATAGCTGACTCGTGATAACGAGATCATATCCCGTGGGAACGAGATGCTATGTCATGGGAACGAGATCCTATCTCGTGGAAACAAGATGCTGTATCGTGGGAACGAGATAGCTGACTCGTGATAACGAGATCATATCCCGTGGGAACGAGATGCTATGTCATGGGAACGAGATCCTATCTCGTGGAAACAAGATGCTGTATCGTGGGAACGAGATAGCTGACTCGTGATAACGAGATCATATCCCGTGGGAACGAGATGCTATGTCATGGGAACGAGATCCTATCTCGTGGAAACAAGATGCTGTATCGTGGGAACGAGATAGCTGACTCGTGATAACGAGATCATATCCCGTGGGAACGAGATGCTATGTCATGGGAACGAGATCCTATCTCGTGGAAACAAGATGCTGTCATCGGGTGGGAACGAGATAGCTGACTCGTGATAACGAGATCATATCCCGTGGAAACGAGATGCTATGTCATGGGAACGAGATCCTATCTCGTGGAAACAAGATGCTGTATCGTGGGAACGAGATAGCTGACTCGTGATAACGAGATCATATCCCGTGGGAACGAGATGCTATGTCAATGGGAACGAGATCCTATCTCGTGGAAACAAGATGCTGTATCGTGGGAACGAGATAGCTGACTCGTGATAACGAGATCATATCCCGTGGGAACGAGATGCTATGTCATGGGAACGAGATCCTATCTCGTGGAAACAAGATGCTGTATCGTGGGAACGAGATAGCTGACTCGTGATAACGAGAATCATATCCGTGGGAACGAGATGCTATGTCATGGAACGAGATCCTATCTCGCGGAATCAAGATGCTGTATCGTGGGAACGAGATAGCTGACTCGTGATAACGAGATCATATCCCGTGGGAACGAGATGCTATGTCATGGGAACGAGATCCTATCTCGTGGGAAAGATATCCTAACGAGATAGAAACAACTCTGCGGATGTACCTTTTAAGGTATGTACATGAGGATGTGATAAATAAATTCGATCACGTTTGTCCGCATGTACGAGCGATAATCCGCGAGTTAAAGCAGCTCGAGGATTATGTCCTCGTACATGCGGACGAACCATGATCTAACTTACATGTACTAGGTGGAATATTGTTGCATATAAATATGTACATACCGTTGACTCGCCACGACAAGAAGAGATTAAACGAACGTGTGAACAGCTAGTGTAGCCCCAGATCAGAAAGCACATCACAGTAAGAATTTGGATCAGGATCAACGCTGTTCATTGTACCATCGGGATACGCTCATGATGCCCAGACGGCATTATTGACCGTGTCCCAAGTCGATATGTAGCCGATTTGAGCAAAATTGCATCTTGCTAAGTACACTTTGAGGGGAAAATTTTCAATTTAATTATTAATTTAATAATTTTTATTATACTGAATTTATTACATTATCACAGCCATATTGGCCGTGATAATGTAATAAATTCAGTATAACAATTGTGCATACAAATAATGAAAATGTAATAAATTCAGTACAATAATTCTGCATACTTTTAATTATCAACTATATGCAGTCGTTAGTTCTATATGAATTAATGCATTTCAGGAAAAATAAATGATTACTCCCTCAAAGTATACTTAGCTACATGTGAAATCGGCTTCTGGAGCAGCAGTAATCAGCATCTCGGTTATGCCCTGTTGTATACTTGTATAGACCCACTGACCAATGGTCTAATGCTACTTACATGACGACAATTGCCTTTGTTGTGTATTCGAGGCTGTCCAGTTGACAACTGACCACTGGGGCTGGCCATGACGTCGTGTTTATAGGTACAAAGCTCGTCACTGCAGCGAAATACGGAATAAGATACCAATAGAGACACATGAACCCATGTAAAGAAGAGACCAACGCAATACAATAGAACCTCTCTAAACCGGACACCCTGGGAGATCCCCAGGGTGTCCGGCTTAGAGAGGTTTTACTGGAAATCAGGCATTAGATCATCTTGAACCATATGTGTATGCTATGCGAGCAAAACAGTTATTATCACCTGAAATAAATGACAAAGAAACTCATAAAAAATAAGATCACGCCGGAATTCTTGGTGTCCGGTTTAGAGGGGTTTTACTGTACATAATGATAGACACGTGACAAGCGCAGGAATCAAATTGGAAAGACATAGACACTACCAGAGTAGTGTCTTTTGATATCAACTATATTAGACGAGGCTCGCCGAGGAATTCCTACCGTTTCGGAGCCGAGTCTGATAAACTAGATATCAAAAGAGTTAAGGAATAAAACCATGGGCTGCTAGGTTTACTGTATTATGAAAAAAAGTTGGTCTGTTTAACGTGCGTGGACCAACTGTTATTAATAATACAGTAAACGCAACTGCCCATGTTTGTATTACCTATATTTACACTGCATTTTCGGATAGTTTCAAAGATGTAAATAACCATATACGGCGTAAACATTAGGAATCTTGTTTTACGTCGTTTTGTCGCAATTCATGGAACAACGACGTTGCCGGTCAATAGCGTGACGTTATTGACAACGACGATGAACGTCATGTAATCTAAGGACGTTAAACAAACGTTAACGAATTAACAACGTCGCGCGACGTCACGTGGGGCTAATGTAATGTACTGGAACGCAATACGTTGAATGGGCGTTTCCATTATGAATACAAGGACAGTGTAAATATACTAGTATGGTATTTTATTATATACCTACCTATGAAATACATAGTTGTACGATGTAAATAAATGTCATATGCTCTCATCGATGAAATAAACAAATTCCGGTGAAAATACGTCTACTTCCGCTATCTATATCCATAACGAGCATCTGCATTGCCGGACTACAAATAGGCTGGAAATACACATTCATTATGGTATACAGTCTAAAGAACTGCTAATTTCCATGGAGCGGTATCTAATAAATAGAATATTTAAGGAATAAAACCATGGGTTGTTGCGTTTACTGTATGATGAACAAGAGTTGGTCTGTTTAACGTCATCTCGTGGTGTGAAATGTCCATATTTAGGGCTCTCATAAAGCGTATAAGTCATTGTCCTTGAAGCGCTATATACAGGGGAACCTCCCAGGGTGTATACAGTGGAACCACTCTAAACCGGACACCCTGGGGACGTACTAGGGTGTCCGGTTTAGAGAGATTCCACTGTAAATCAGACAGGACACAGCTTCCAAACACGCGTGGATGCTTGCGATCATGAACAGACATTATCATTGGAGGTAAATGGCAATGAAACATATCAAAATTAAGTGCATCTAACATGTCTCTGTGCCCGGTTTAGAGAGGTTCCACTGTGTCGCAAATAACCGTCCATTTGTTAGAAAGATAAATATCGACTGTAAAAATTACGTCACATATTACTTTACGTCCGATAATCTGCTACGCATTTCACTAAACTGTGTACGACTAAGAAGTTTGTAAGTGCAAAATTGAAATCCACAATAACATTTGTTCTGACAGCCGATTTTGGAAACTCTTTCGTGGATGTGCTGCATTCAATGACATGAATCCGTGTAAAAACATGGTAGCATTAGAGAAACACGTTAATGTGAGAAGTCAATTCATAGAAATCTTCGTACGGACATTTGTATCGTACGCAGTTTAGTGAAACGGACACTTACGGGTATTTAAAAGGCCTGTGACGTCATCAGGGTTACATGAATTGGGCACACACAATCCAATGATCACGGCGGGAGCAAATGGATTTAGCTGAAACAAATGAATCACTGACAATACCACATGTATATGTGGTTGTGACTAGATAAATGGGGCTTATGGGATTTGTGACCAGTGTATCTCCTGATTAAATAGTACACCTGATAACGATATGCATTGCTTGTTAGAAACATGATACGTGTTTCATTGAATGGCGAACAGTGAAGATCCTGATCAGACTGTGCGGATACACAGGCTGATCATGATCTACACTGGTCCCAATATCCATAAGCCACATTTATCGAGGCACAGTCATATATGTTAAATGCAGCTATAACTAACAATGTTATATTGAGCTAAAAGTACTTGACTTAATTATATGCATGTGTTCCTCGACATAACTTCGGAATGACCACAACTATGAGCACGGCATCATCGGCGGATCAAATGATGGTATTCAAGTGCCCTCGATCTCGGTATTTTATTCACAGTTGAAGCGGTCTGTGGAAGAAGGAGGCAAAGTTCCTGGAGGACTTCTTTCACTGACGCCTTCGTTTGTTATAGTAGTTTCTGAAAATGTTATTTTTGTTTTCTTTGTTAATATCTAAACTCTAATACCAGCTATACGAAGCAATCCCATTTTTGGTATCTTTGTTCGACTCCTCGTCCAGCTTCTGCAACTCGTTTCCTCCATGTTAAATTCCCACATACAAATATGTGACTAAATTTCACGAAACAAAAATGAAAATTACAATACAGTCAATAGATCTACGGTAATTGCCACGGCTACGAGAATAATACGCACAGTTTTTCATTTCATTGCATCTGTTCATTTGTGCCTGTAGTTGTGCTAGAGCTCAGGCTCAGACAATCAAACTGCTTGATTGCGACTTGGCATTGTCAATAGTTATTCAGAAACGGTGAAAGTCTGGGGAAAATTAACATAAGCTCAGACTATCATTGTGCCTCATATCCGGCTCAGTCAATCAAGTTGTTTGATTGCGAGTTGGAATTGGAATTGCCAATAGATGTTCAGATACGTTGATACTCTGCAGCTGCTTGTGTACCCTTACCCTAGTTGCGAACGGTAACTCTTGTAATTTACTCCGGTACCGTCCGTAGCTACGGACGGTACGGGAGTAGATTGCAAGAGTTACCGTTCGCAACTACTCTTACCGCTCCTCCGCCGAGTACATAGGCGGCTTTACAGTAGCGGCCATGGATGCGATGGTCCGCTTCATAAACTCCGATAGGAACGGTCGTTTCCGTGGCAACGCATTCGTCATACGAGCCGAGCCACACGAGCTGCATGTCCATTAAGTCACTATGTGGCTTCCCCATCGCATCGATCACTAAAACCACGTGCAATAAAACCTCTCTAAACAGGATACTCTGCGAGGTCCGATCGTGTCCGGTTTATAGAGGTTCTACGGTGAGTGTTCCACTATACATGTAATAGATTTATCTGTGCAATTCATCCGAGGAGTAGTATACGTTACTTAGTTATCTCCCATGCATAATAAATTACATCCCTTGGTACTCTCTAATTGGCAACGTCACGTGACGTTGTAACATAATGTTAATTTATGATGATCCGCAAAAGCAGTGAAACCGGTTAGATGAAATAAGTATATTAGTTTTTTTTATATAAAGATTTAAAACCTACATGGAGCAGGCATTTGTTTTATTGGCTCATTACAATTGACACCGTGACTATGGATCTAATAAAAGTTATATTTGCAGTTTGATGTTTCTTTGGCTTACTGTATGACATCGATCTCTTGGAGCCTTTCCAGACCGGCTTATCGTTTATATCGAACGGAAGTATGCCAGAAACATGTGTTACACCAATAGCCGATTTCACCAACATTGCAAAGTATACTTATCTAGCAAAGTATACGTTGGGGGAGAAATTTTCAGTTTAAGGATAAATTTATTAATTTTTATTATACTGAATGTATTATATCAGCCATTTTGGCTGTGATAATGTACTACATTCAGTATAATAATTCTGCATACTTTTAAACATCAAATATATGCAGTCGTTATTAATTAGTTCTATATGAAATAATGCATTTCGGGAAAAATAAATGATTACTCCGTCAAAGTATACTTTGCTAAATAAGTATACTTTGTAATTTTGATGAAATCGGCTACTGAATAGTGCTATCCCACACATGGCAGCAAGTACCCATTGAGATTAATGAGGTTGGACTTGGTACAGTCGCCCACTCGCCATGTTCGCCCGACCTGGCATCATTTGATTTCGCCATCTTTCCGGAAGTCAAGTTGCAGCTGAAGGGTCACAGATTCACATCCTTATCGGGCCTTATACCGCCACCGTAATTATCATCTCGCAGTATGACTAGGACTGGTACAGGGATATTTTTGACAAATGTATCGCACAAATAGAGACATATTACAAATATCTGCGTGTAAGTGATTTAGTCAGTCGTTGTGAGCTAAAAACGTCACTGACGTCGTTAACGTCTCAAAGTACGCCAATGCCGTGCGCCGGGTATGACGTAGTGATCGTTTTTAAAGCGCTATAACCTTTTGTATGACTACCAGAAAATAGCAATTTATGGTGTATAGATATCATAAAGATGGCGGTTTAATACAATGTAACCCTCGTATGTGTTCTCATTTTGAGAAGTTTCTTGGTAACGCATCTCAGATGATAATGCATGTTCATGATTGCATAAGACATCAGGATGTCCCAGAATGGTCATATGCCTGATTTACATTGAAACCTCTCTAAAGCGGACACCCTGGGGACCTCCCAGGGTGTCCGGTTTAGATATGTTTCACCGTACACATCTATGACAGCTGTCGTGTTCTTGTTGTTATCTAGTGCTACGTTCTATAATGCTAGTGATGGAACATAAGGTGTTACCATTGTTTCTGTTGGATGAGAATATAACTACATGCATTTTAGATACGGTTGAGTTTACTAAAGAGCAAATACATTTATGAAAGATGTAGGTGAAATGAAGCAGAACATTTAAAAATCGTCAGGAAGTATGTGTACAGCTAGGAGGAATTATTAGAGAGCATGCACTCTTTCCAGACAAAGAGTAAACATGGCCTTGAGCAGTTTCCAACGGAGTTCAATAACACCAGGTCATGTCGAATAATTCACCTAGGCTGCCACAATAACGGGCTTGTAGTTACATAACTCTAATTACATTTGATTACACTTCATTACTTTACAGTTATGACGGAGTAGTCTTTCCAAATGTGCGTTTTAACCGTTCTTTGTTTACTTTCTACTTCGTGACCTAAGAATTTTGCTAATGTACACTTTATTAGGTAAGTTTATGGTAATATTTTGTGTTAAGTTGTAGAATAGTATCTCAATAACAATATAGCGAAGTATGAACGTCAACACCCTGTAGGTTTTTCTATATTTTAGTGCGCGAAATGGAAATGCTATTACGTACATTTTTACCGTTGACCGTTGTGTAGCGATATAGTGCAACCTATTGCCTATAAAGCGGAATACGTGCTGCTACTACTGCAGGGGCGGATATGGAGGGGGGGGGGGCGGGTTCCGGGGTTGCAACCCCCCCCCCCCGTTCAGCCACCGAGCTTACATAGATCACAGTTTACCACCAGTTGGAGTCTGAATTTAAATGCCGTAAAACACAGGAAAGTGCATTTCAAAGAGCTCGCAAATAGGACAACCCCCTAGTTGCGAACTGTAACTCTTGCAATTACTCCTGTACCGTCCGTAGCTAGTTACGGACGGTACGGGAGTAGATTGCAAGATTTACCTTCGCAACCAAACAACCCCCCCCCCCCCTCTCCCCGATCATGGACCGATATAGTGCAACATATTGCCTGTAAAGTGGAATACGTGCAGCTACTGGCTTGTGATATAATGTTGTTACATGTAGTAAACATGTATACAATGGAACGGTATGTATTTCCAAGAGCTTTAACGAGTGTTTAATGACTTACATATACAATTCATAGAGTACATTCCAATATTGAATGAAATACAATGATACCACATTAACTAAATCACTGTATTCAATTTAAAAAGCAATTGAATACAATGTTTAATACGTGTTTTAGAAATAAATACAGCTCAACGAAACCGCAATATAAGAACATTTTACAATTATTCACTTTTGAAGAGGTGTACACGAGATTTACGGACCTGAGAAAAGTCATACTCACTGAGTCCGCAGATTCACGGACCTGAGAAAAGTCACATTAACCGAGGCCGCAGGCCAAGGTGAATATGACTTTTCGATGGTCCGTAAATCTCGTGTACACCGGCTCAAAAGACAATTATTATTGTATTATATATATGTACATGACATTTATGTACAAGTTCAGGCGAATATCATATATGTCCGCAATCATGTGACCCTCTATTGGACAATCTCATTGGCTGGACTTCTCAGTCATATAATAATAATAATTAACATACACGGTTATATAGCAGTGGGAGTGTGCAATATTAAAGGTACATGCCCACTCAGTAGGCACAAACTGTTCTGTATGTGAATTAAATACGTGTATAATTGTGTCACTATTCAACCAGATCTAAAAAGTACGAGTGCCCGCTATACAGATGTAATCAAATAGTAATTTGTAGTTTACTGCTCCTGAAGCTCGGTGGTATCAAGCTATTTTCATATGCAAATGGGGCTTGATATGTTAAATGCGTCACCTGAAAAGATAATATTTTCTACAGATTATAAAGTATGCTAATTGCACATTTTAAGGAAACACGGTTATCGCCCCTGATATCAGTGTGAAAATTTACGTCTGATATAAAATGCCAGAAAATGTCTCAGATGATGTCTCTGATGTAAAGAACATGTTGTGTCTACTGAGTGGGCATGTACATTTAAGCGATTCAAATATCAGACTCCGAACAGACATGTAAGCTTTCGTGAATACCATGCTAATGTATTTGTAACATATATATCATGTTCTATTGTACCGAGCCCCACAGGGGACGTATAATCCTTTTTTTATTAATTCGTTCCCACGAATTAACAATTCGTTCCCATAATTTAACAATTCGTTCACACGAAATAACAATTCGTTCCCACGGGAACCAATTGTTTATTCGTGGGAACGAATTGTTATATCGTGGGAACGAATTTTTAAATTCAGAGAACGTATTTCGTGGGAACGAATTAATAAAACAAAATCCATGTCCCCTGCGGGGCTCCGCACTATCGGGTCCTAGAGAATCATGAACAATGTTGTGGCGGCGCATCTCACCGCAAACCGGCTTGACCAGGTTTGTTCTGGAGAGAACAATAATTTTGATATACAGTGGAACCTCTCTAAACTGGACACCCTGGGAGGTCCCTAGGGTGTCCGGTTTAGAGAGGTTCCACTGTATAAAACCGTATATTTGGCATGGTTGACACTGTATAAAATTCCCGCTAACGATATGCTCTCAATAGGACTGCTTAAAGGGTCGGACTACGGTCGCCTTGTGGGCGCCAGTTTATAGTCGGGACACGGGTGTTGACCCGGAACTCGTTTGAGACTTCTGCAAATGATATCGAAAATTGGCTGAGTTATCACAGCAAATGCGATATTCAATTCCGCAACATGTTCTCTGAACAATTCGTCAACGTTCGACGTCATTTATGGAAATGATCGTATTTTTTTTCTTCATATTTTCAATGCGATATCGTAAGTCTACTTAAGTACAAACTCACGTGATTTGTCTCATCTATGTGGCTGTGACTGGAGAAATAGGGAAATGGGTTTTGCGACCAGTGTAGATCCAGATCAGCCTGTGCATCCGCACAGTCTGATCAAGATCTGCACTGTTCATCATTTGGTCAATGAATCGACCGTCGTGCTTCTAGCATGCAATATACCACGTCATCAGGCTGCATGAGATTGTCATTTGATCAGGAGCTACACTGGTCACAAATACCATAAGCCCCATTTTGCCAGTCGCATATGTGTCCGGCTTAGAGATGTTCAGCTGTACTTACTTCTGAGCGCCCATCGTTCCCTGTTCGTGATCCCGTGTAGCAGGTGGTGCGTGTCTTTGAGACACGCCGCGCTGACACTGTAGTTGTGGTTGCCCATGTACGTGTCCACGCCCACCGACAGTCACCCGCGCGGGCAACAACCCGGCCTACAGCCGGGCTCGCGGTGATATTCATCACGCCCGTCAACAGCTGTGCCATCGGGGAGTTTGGGTGCGCCAGGGCGTCTGTGAATATTTCCTGTCCGAGCCCCGAGAGGCCAATACCTCGCTGAGCATTTACAACGTTTGTCGAAATTACCATGATGGCCACAATGCCGCATATTCGTAATGTGACCTTCACCGCGCCCATGGTTAGTTCTTCAAGACATTCACGCGAGTTAGAGATTATGCCAAATATCGAAAGAGCCTTCTCCAATTACTAGTGGTTAAGTCTGAATGACTGAAAACTTGGCGATATAAATGTGAGCTCTTGACCTAATTACTCACCAGTTATCTATATATTTCTAACACTGCATAATCCATCTCGATATGTAAAAGGGTATTACGGACCTTGCGATGATTGTCGATCCTGGCGACACAATTCATCTATATAAACGTTCCATCATTTTATTAGACTAAACATACATGTGTGTGCAGAATACCTCATCGACGAACGACATAGACCTCCGCATTATGTGCATCCATACACTGGTCCCAAACTTATGTTCACATGTATGTTTTGTCAGCCGACAGCTACTACAATGTATGCACCATAACAATATAGATATTTCAAGATGAGTTACTGGGTGACGAAATTATTCACCTACACTACAGCCTGCGGTAATTTTGCCAACAATTTTAAATTTCGTATTTCGCAATACAGTGAGACCTCTCTAAACCGGACACCCTGTGAGGTCCCCAGGGTGTCCGGCTTAGAGGGGTTTCACTGTAAATCAGGCATTTCATCGTTCTGAGCCATATCTGTGTGCTGTTCGATCACGAACAGACATCATCACCCGAGATAAATGACCAAGAAACTGATCAAAAATAAGATCTCAGGTGTTGTCATGGTGTCCGGTTTAGAGAGGTTCCATTATATTTTAACTCAACCGGCTTGGTTTGCTGTGCCTCAGCTGTGTTACAGCTCAGGCTCAGACAATGACTTTGTTTGATTGCGAGTTGAAATTGCCAATAGATGTTCAGAAACGTTGATAATCTGGGCAAGATTAACACAGGCTCAGCCAATCAAGTTGCTTCATTGCGAGTTGACATTGCCAATAGATGTTCAAAAACGTTGATAATCTGGGCAAGATTAACACAGGCTCAGCCAATCAAGTTGCTTCATTGCGAGTTGACATTGCCAATAGATGTTCAGAAACGTTGATAATCTGGGCAAGATTAACGCATTCGGATATATATACAAAAGTGATCCAAGCAAATGTACAGTGGGTTTAATAACTCGTATCATATTTCAATAATCAGAACATTTGAATGAATCAATGAAGATTGGGGCTAAGTTCACGAGGGAATTAGACGCCTACTTCCACTGACCCATTCAGTTGTCGAATATGCTGACAAAAAGGTAACTTTGTTGCATGTAACATGCCGTCGAAATTTTCCAGTGATGTTAAATTAGATCGTGTTGATGATCATTGGTGATTGTTGTGCACGACTGCCATTTCATCCTGGTCCTGGCTGATCTAAATCTACACTGGTTGCAAAACCCATAAGCTCCATTTCTACAGTCACATATATGGTTGTGAGTGGAGAAATGAGGCTTACGTGATTTGTGACTAGCTTAGCTCCTGTAACCGATTTCACCAAAATTGCTAAGCATACTTATCTAGCTAAGTATACTTTGTGGGAGTAATCATTTAACGACTGCATATATTTGACGATTAAAAGTATGCAGAATAATTATTCTAAATTTATTACATTATCACAGCCAAAATAGCTGTGATAATGTAATAAATTCAGTATAATACAAATTAATAAATTTATCCTTAAATCGAAAATTTCTCCCTCAACGTGTCTTTAGCAAGATAAGTATACTTTGCAATGTTGATGAAATAGACTACTGATAAAATAACACACTGATAACGATGTATATCGCTGCTACTTCAGGTCCGACACACTCGTTCTCGTTTGGTATAGCGTGTGTCTCTTTCAATACTGTTTCGCTTATGGTGGTGATCGGAGGCGATTGCATAGTGAAATGTCACAACACTGGCAACGTCCTTGACCCACGTTTAGATGTACAATACAACCCAACTTTGCAATGTGAATGATAAGTCGCATTGTAATGTACTTGTACACACAGAGCTCCAGCTGAATTTTGTATCTAAAGAGTATTATATCCCCATATTTCAAATTCAATGCGTATGTTACTTTTACACATGTATTATTGATTTTCCACCTGATTAAATAGGGAACAAATGATAATTTTTTTTTTTAAATTCACTTATTTGGGCTGCAAACATCAAACACTGTTCGCTTTTTGCAGCTCAGCTAAGTAAATTCTCAACTTTATTACAGTATTTTCACTACTCAGTTTGAAAATCAATGCGTAGATTCGCATTGCTGTGAGTATTTCATATTGCCACTTTTGATAATCAATGCTTATTCTGCTAAAATAGGTGCGTATAATACTCCCTACACCTTATCTGCAGAGTTCGGCATTTGGCCGCATGTGTCATGTTTGTGACTTGAGGGAATAAAAGAGGAAAATTGTATATTATACTGTCTGTACAATATCCATCGTGCCTTTTGAAGGAAGCAGGTAACAAAGGATTCGATGTTGATACGCCGTTAAACACCATAAACTCAAATTAAATTAAATTCGCTATACTTCAGTGTAGAAAATAAGAAGGGTCAGTGGGTAAATGAGACTAGCTCCTTAATGGAGTTCGCCCCATTCATCCACTGACCACTAACCCTTTCAAATTTACTGAATCGCGCATTGTGATGGCGGGTCAATTTTGACTAAAATGTCTCGTCTACGACACTACTGTCTGTTTCACGAAAGCTACCCAAATTTTACGACTATACATATGTATAAACAATGCAAAAACAATATTTTTTTCGATAATATTAAATTAAAGAAAAATTTAAAAACGAGCTTTTTTTTTTATTTCCTAAACTTTTGTCCAATATTGATTTTATTACGAAAATACATATTTCTAATTTCTGGCGACGTCACAGTTCGTGCACCAGCAACCGGTTTGCATACATGTACACTGAAACTGAATTGATGTGAAACGTTCACTGGATCGTATTTCTATATCAAGTTTTCCACATAGTTGGTTGTCACTCACCTACTTGTTGGGCTGTCAACATTTTTGGCTTAAATTGTAAATTATTTACCAGCTTGTTAGTTTGCCTGGTTGTCGACTTACAGGGGCCCGTTTCACTATACTTCGTACGACTAAAATGTTCGTAAGTGCAAATTTATGATCGTCTGTAAATTTAAATTGATGAATTTACATTTATCGAGCATAGGCTGCAAATGCCGCCTATACTCAATAAATGTAAATCCAATAATTGTTTACAAGAGAACACAGTTAATGTGCAATTTACAGACGATCATAATTAATAAATAATGTTTTAATAAATAAAATAACTCCCAGTGACAACCACATAATTATACGGAGCCAGTTCAGCTATGTTTTCCTCGTCCTAGAATCACCTTCTCAAGGCCCATCATGGGAGCCTCAAAGACCAGCGACACCACCAGCGCCCCGGCATACGATATACACATGTGGCCCAGGAAATAGGTAGGACTGAAACAAGAAATGAGAGCCCGGATGTAATTCACGGTGTGTAATTCACTAATCAGTCGTCTACACATGTAGCGGTGTATTCTAATCGCTATGGAAACGTTTGGGAACTTGAAAATGTCAGTAGAACAAGGGTATACGCCCCTTATCCCTTGTGTTACTGACCCCATCAGTAGCCGATTTCATCAAAATTGCAAAGAATACTTGTCTAGCAAAGTATACTTTGAGGGAGTAATCATATATTTTTCCCAAAATGCATTATTTCATATAGACTGCATATATTTGATGATTAAAAGTTTGCAGAATTATTATACTGAATTTATTACATTATCACAGCCATTTTGGCTGTGATAATGTAATAAATTCAGTATAATCAAAATTAATAAATTTATCATTTAAAATTGAAAATTTCTCCCTCAAAGTATGATAAGATAAGTATACTTTGCAATTTTGGTGAAATATGCTACAGGCTCTGTGTACATTAAAGACGTAGACCCCTTCTTCTACTGAATCCCGCAATTGCAATAGAAAATGTTTAAAGCGGACACTTGCTTGTCTATACTGTGCATTGGCAGGGCGAGCTTTTCTCTATGGGTCTCTTGTTTTCTAGATGATCCATTGGTTATTGTTTATTTGACGGTGTCCTTGCATTGGTTTTATTTATGATCATATTTGAAAGGGAAATGTTGTCCGGTTAGCACATTTGGTAACGAACGAGCTTCTCGCCAATGCTGCCCGTGTTATATCCGCTACCGCAATAATACGTGTGATGGCATGGTGGTCGGCAGTTCGGGTCAATATTGTATTCTCCGCGTACTCCGTGTTCCTCCCACATTAAAAGCGACCATTACGCTTCCATCTGTGCCAACGGAATAATGTATACACGTTCTGTCGCATTTGTTCGTTGTCTATATATGGCTGTGATTGGAGAAATGGGGTTTGTATGACATTTGTGCCCAGTGTAGCTCCTGATAAAGCACACTCATGCAGCCCGATAATGATATATTGTTATTAGGAGCATGTCGTGGAAAATGTGAACTGTGCATATCCTGATCAGACTGTGCGGATGCACAGGCTGATCGGGATCTACACTGGTCGATAAACCCATTCACCCCATTTCTCCAGTAACAGCTACATACAAAAATCAGACCTCCAGATAAGGTGCGTATTGACATATTATACGCACTTATTTTAGCAGAATACGCATTGATTATCAAAAGTGGGAGTATAAAATACGTACAAATACGCATTGATTTTCAAATTGAGTAGTGAAAATACTGTAATAAAGTTGAAGATTTACTTAGTTCAGCTGCAAAGCTTTTCGCAGCTTAAAAAAGAGAATTAATTTAAAATCCATAATACATTTGTAAAAGTAAATACGCATTGAATTTGAAATATGAGAGCATCATACTCTTTAGATACAAAACTTATCTGGAGCTCTGAATTATTTGTTTAAAGGACTCTTACAATTGTTATGTCAGTGTAATAGATAAGGGTGCGCCGGCTCATATGATAGGTGGCCTGGACTAACGGGTGAATCAGGTAGGCAACAGTATGACAGGCGACCCAGGGGAATAAACGGCTCCCAGGACAGGAATACGTTCACCGGCTGTAATAGTACGGAAAATACATGTAGTTAAACGAACTATTTTCTGCGCGTAAACTGTTACATTACACACAGGAAATATGTAATGCGCCGCCCGTCCATGGATACTGTGTGCAAATACTGAATAATAATGTAACACAGAAAAATGGAATAACCAGGGAATACGATGGAGATTAGATGGAGAAGCCGGGTGCGGAGGGGGAAATTGTGCGTGTAGGGGGGGGGGGGGGGGGGGGTGGTGGGGGGAGGGGGCTACCCTACCGTAGCTACGGACGGTACGTGAGTATATTGCAAAAGTTACCTTCGCAACTATACCAGGACAGGATAAGCAATTACTTTACAAACTAGAAAATACAGTGAGTATTAAAGGTCCATGCCCACTCAGTAGGCACAACATGTTCTATACATCAATGACATCATCTGAGACATTTTCGCAAAATAAACATTAATTCACCATTATCCCACGTATTATTTGGCAGTATTATACGCTTTATATCAGACGTAAATGTATACACTCAGACTGATATCACGGGCGAGAACCGTGTTTCCTTAAAATGTTAACGGACAATACTATTTATACTTTGTATTTATTTTTGTATGTGAAATTATCATACTTTATAATCTGTCAAAAACATTATTTTTTCAGGTGACGCATTTAATTAGTATGAATAATTAAAAAATATAATGCCTCATTTGCATATGAAAATACCATAATACCACCGCGCGTCACTATCAATAAAATAAATATTTCTAAATGATTATATCTGTATAGCGAGCACTTGTATTTTTTAGATCTAGTGGACTAGTGACACAAGTATACACAGTTCGGGCATACTGAGTGGGTATGCACCTTTAACGTATGTTTGGTACATGCATAAACGTATGTTAATCAATAAAACATATCATACAGTGAATGTGCAAATCATCTAAGTTATAGGAAATATTGATACGACACAAACGGTAGACAATTTAAGAGGTCAGTGAAGAATAATGCGTAACATGGGCACCAGATATAAATAGACATGTGTCCAAATAGATTTGCACCTATCACATACCTCCGTATCCGGTTGCGCATGCGAAGATAACCCAGCAGACGCACGCTCCCCAGACCGACCGCGAGGTGGCGTTGTAGAGGGCGGAGACTGGTCGACTGAGGTCAGGCCCCGTGGTATCGGGGTCAAACAGGCCATAGACCACGGCCACGCCTGCCGCTGTTGCCAGTACCCACCCGATAGCATTGCCGATCTACAAAGTAACAGTTGCATCACACGTTCCCAATATTTTTGACAAAATAACAGTTGTACACAAACACATGCGGCAACGTTTCTGACCATATACAGTGAAACCTCTCTAAACCGGACACCCTGGGAGCCTCCCAGGGTGTCCGGTTTAGAGCGGTATCGCTGTCAATCAGGCAGTTGACCATTCTGAGTCATAGTTATGTGCTATACGTTCATAAATATACATTATCACCTGAGCAAAATGACCAAGAAACTCATCAAAACTATGATCACATATGTCTTCTTGGTGTCCGGTTTAGAGAGGTTTAGAGAGGTTCCACTGCATTGGCAATCGCAACTCACACTCAAGCCAAGGGACTGCCTCATCAATACCTTCAGCTTTATATATCGTATGACCACTTGGAACGTCCACTTTTACCATGTGACAGCTATCTTAGACGAATCTGAGAGACCTTTGCACATGGAGGCGCGGAGGTTGTGGAGATGGCGTTTTGAAATGTCAACGGACGGACGGACGGACGGACGGAAATTTCAGTTCGGGTATGAATTGAATCGGTTAGTGGAACTTAGCCCCATTATTCCACTGACCCGTGAGGGAGTTAGTCCCCGTCGGTCACTGACCTCTTCAATTACTAAAGTCTGTAACTGCACTGTACATGTACCTTTGACATTCGGTTTTGTAGAGCAGATAGCCGGTGTATATTCCAACTATATACGGTCCAACACGGCACCACGGCTTCATGTATATGTGGTTCTGCATAGTCGGGTCCCTGTAAACACATGTCGGGTTGTTATACACTACCGCCTGTGCTAATCCTGCTAATATTTGTATTTCCTTACGTAAAAATACTTATATATTGTGCTTCAGATCAAGCAGCTTGATTGACTGAGCCTGAGCTGTGCTACAGCTCAGGCTCAGTCAATGAAGCTGCTTGACTGCGATTTGAGAATAGATGTTCGGAAAATTTGACATCTTGACAAGATTAACGCAGGCGGTTGTGTAAATGTATGTAATATTAACCGTTGCAGTAGCAGGAAACTGCATAATTAAAGGCGCATATCAGGACGTTTCGAAAACAACACTATACAAAATAAAAACGTGTTTTCATCATGGCCCTGTGGTTTTTCCTGAAGATATATACCGATAGTAGGACCGCTGGGTTGTTTGCATTTTCACCCATATATGTACCTACATATCGGATTTCCTATCTTGTTGCGTTCTCCTTAGTACCGATATAGTTGAAATTTGAAACAACCCAGCAGTCCTACATGTAGTTTCGTCATCTATCTTCTATTCAATTAATCCACTTTACACAGGGCCATGATGAAAACACATTTTTATATTTTATTTTTTAAAGACATGAAAAATAATCAGCGCTCCTAGTATCATCATATATTTTCAATTAAACCACTTTACACAGGGCCATGATGAAAACACGTTTTTATTTTTCAGTATTTTTTTTCCAGAAAATGCTGATATGCCTCTTTTAATGGATCAGTGGGAAAAAGCGGCTAACTCCATGACGGTCAATTGTCTCCAAAGGCAATTGTTTTTCGTTTAAATATGCGGTTGCTGTTTATGTACACACAATATGCGAACATACACGTACATGTATTGCAAATAGTGTATATGATAAAGGGAATGTGTTTGCAGATCCAGGATTTCTAGAGGGGGCGTGGATTTCAAATGAGACACATATAATCGTCAAATCTTCTTATTTCTCATCAAAAGTATATGTTGTTACCACTCAGTTGAACCGTCTCGACGAGACGGCTCAACTGAGCGGTAACAGCATACACTTTGGGTGAGAAATAAGGAAATAATCAGATCTTTCCACGTAAGAAAATGGGTTAAAATCTCAACTCGACCAATTTTAGAGGGGGCGTGCGCCGGACACGCCCCCGTCTGGATCCGCACCTGGCCTACGTTATATATTATTACCCATATTATTAAAGTTTCTGAACATATACGGGAACTACCAACTCGCAATCAATCAGATTAAGTGTCTGAGCCTGAGCTGTAGTACAGCTCAGGATCAGCCAATCAATCTGTTTGATGAAGAAATTGATAAATACTGGCAAGATTAGCGCCGGGGGTAATGTGTTGTTGGTACCAGTCCACACAATTCATTTGTTAGTTACGTTTTCAATTGCGTACGACGTAGAAACAATGAATATGAAAACGGAAATGATTGCCAATAGATGTTCGGGAACGTTGATAATCTGGGCCAGATTAACGCAGGCTGTTGTGTAATATTTTGTAAAAAAATGACAGTTTACATAAAGAAAACATTATAATAGCTACAATGTACAACTCACCTAAACCGGTCAACTGGTCGGCTCCATCGTGTCCGATTTAGAGACCAGGGGCCTGTTTCACTAAAGTTCGTACGACTAAAATTCTCGTAAGTGCAACTTTAGGATCGTCTGGAAATTTCAATTGATGGATTTACATTTATTGAGCCTAGGCTGCATATGCAGCCTATGCTCAATTAATGTAAATCCAATAATTGCTTACAAGAAAACATTGTTAGTGTGAAATTTACAGACTATCATAATTTTGCACTTACGAACACTTTAGTCGTACGCAGTTTAGTGAAACGGGCCCCTGTGTGGGTGATATCTGACACAAAAGACGGAGGAAAGTTATCAATAGTAAGCATACGTGGGTGTCCTTAGTGTTTTAAATTGAGTGAAGTTCCATTGCACATGTAAACCCGCATGGTAAACTTACGTCTCCCCAAAGAAAATGTTCGTGCTTAAGTCGTTCACGGAAGACAGCACCCCGGTCGTCAAGGCGCTGCCGACTAGTAACGCCAGGCAGCACAGCCTCCCCCATAGCTTCGAACTGAATAAATATATATCGATACAGCCTGTTCCTCATATTTTAAATCAAGTATTACTGGGTGCATAATAATATTTAGACAAGCACATATCAACGGGGGCCAGTTCAATCAGGTAATTCTGATGCAAGAGCATTAAATGTCGTCCGTAGCATATATAACGCCGTCTGTTGGGGACGGCTAATCAATGTTCAACGTGCTCACTAGACTAAGTGCTAACATGTATCCACTCAATTTGGTTGGTTAGACAATGTTAGAAAGTCGGATTGTCGCAGGGTCGCCTTGCGGCACCGTTTAGTAGTCTGGGCACGGGCGTAAACCCGGGACTCTGATATTTAGGCTAATTCCACTATACGATAGATTGCCAATAAAAGTATGATTGTAGAACTACTATGCTGTTCGTCTTAGAGAGGTTCTACAAGGTTCTACAAGGTTCTACAAGGTGCAACTCAGATGGTGAGCACAACAACGTTACGTTACAAGAAACCATCCATATAATGTGTACATAACCGCCTGCGTTATTCTTGGCAACGTTTCTCAAGATCTCAACCTAAACTCGCAAACAAGCAGTTTGATTGGCCGAACATGAGATGTAGCAAAGCTAAGGATAATACAATCAAGCTGCCTGAATTTAAGAACAATATTCAAGCATTTTGAAATATAGAAATATAGAAATTGACAAATATTGGCGAGATTAGCGCAAGCGGTTGAGTAGTGATCGTGTCATTTACAGATGGGAGTGTGCTACCATAGACAAGCATTACATGTACCGACTACTAACATGCATATCTGCGATCCTGGGGGCCGTTTCATTAAACTTCGTAAGACTAAAATGTTCGTAATTGCAAAATTATGACGAATTATCTCGAAATTTCATATTTCAATGTTTGCTTGTAAATAATTATTGAATTTACATTTATTGAGCATAGGCTGCATATGCAGCCGATGCTCAATAAATGTACATCCATCAATTTTAATTTCCAGACGATCCTAAATTTGCACTTATGAACATTTTAGTCGTACGAAGTTTAGTGAAACGGTCCCCAGGGGCCGTTCACTAAACTTGTTACGATGAACAAGTTCGTACGCAGATTTTTAAGAATATGTTTCTTAGGTTACCTAATGCTACCATTGTCTAACTACATGGACACATCATTAAAGATGAAGACATCCACGAACTATTCGCCAGTATATATGGGGCGTCGTTTTACTATTTATTCGGTATTTATGGATATCCATAATTCGATTTTAGGATATCCAAAAATCGAATTTTGGATATCCAAAAATAATTAATTAATAGTAAAACGGCGCCCAAGGAAATACGGATATCCAAAAATCTAATTATGTATATCCATAAATATCGAATAAATAGTAAAACGGCGCCCCATAAGCATCGGCTGTCAGTTCAGAGGTTATAGGAAATTTCAATTTTGCAGTTACGAATTTCTTAGTAGTACGAAGTCTAGTCAACGGCATCCCAGTGTCGTTCTGCGTTGCTTATTATGTCTGCAGGTGCCCGTTTAATTAAACTTCGTAAAACTAAAATAATTGACAACAAAGATTTTAAGAAATCATTGGTGAACCTGTACAGTTTTAATGACCGCTACATGTAATTACTAAACGGTAGCGGTTCCGAAACAAATTAATTTGCTGATTAAATTATTAAAACAATCGTACGAACAGTTTTATCGTACGAAGGTCATTGAAATGCCCCACACCCCGAATCTACAATGTATAATGTATAGTAGATTTAAGAACTTACTAGTAGAGTGGAACGAGCAGGAGCGGACTGATGACAAAGAACTGCATGTCGTTGGCCAGGTACCAGCTGTGGCCCATACACTGGAATAGGCACACTTGAATGGGTTCAATGGAATACAGGGGCTATGCCCGTTATGGACGTAGCAACCTTGCATCCACTGACCACTTACTTTATACATGAACATAGTGTCCGATAGAGGTTTGGGAGTCTCATTAGTCTCATTTGTGACCAGTCAAGTGCGGATCCAGGCGGAGGCGCACGCCCCCTCTAAATAAGTCGAGTTAAAATTTTAACACCATTTTTTACATCGAAAGATCTGATTATGTCCTTATTTCTCATCCAAAGTGTATGTTGTACCACACAGTTGAACCGTCTCGTCGAGACGGTTCAACTGAGTGGTAACATCTTATACTTTTGATGAGAAATAAGAAAAAATGCAAGCCATAATGTGAATGTTATGAAAGTTAACGATCAAATGTGTCGCATTTGACATCCACGCCTCCTCTAGACATACATTCTGGATCGGCCCCTGCCAGTGCCGATTATAATTAGCCAACTCGTCCTACATTATTGTATACAATGGCCTATGTACAATTCCACACACTGTAGAATGGTGGAAGAAAGTCGATTATGAACTTAGCCGTCTTCGTCCACTGACCACTTAAATTCTATAACATGTGTCCGATATAGGTTTCGGAGTCCCATTTGTGAACAGTCCCGGTTATAAATAACCAGAACGTCCTATACAATGGAATATGTCAAATTGAAGGCGTCAGTGGAAGACTGACATCTTCAATAATAGATCTGTGTCCGATATAGGTTCAGGAGTCTCATTTGTGGCTAGTGTAGAATATGATCATCCAGAGCGTTCATATCATGTGTGCATTGGCAGCTTATATGTATGTCTTGCTGGATGATTATAAACTAGTTTGTTTACTGACCATTCCAATGCGGCACCCATGCTGTTATGTGTTCAAGTAGCAGCCACCTACCATTTCCATGGGTTTGACGACGTTGTTGATGTACAGTAGGTTCCTCCACCACGAATCCTTGCATTCATCGACCTCGATCCCCGTCTGTGACCAGAGCGGACCATTGTACCAATACTTTATCGTCGGCACGTAGATCATCAACACCAGCATGTAGGGCGGCGTCAACCTGAAACCGCGGCCAGTGTCTGTATGTGGCTGTGACTGGGGAACTGGGGCTTATGGGATTTGTGAACAGTGTAGTTACTGATCAAATATGGTAGCCTGAAAACGATCTACATTATGTTGCTTGCTAGAAACATGACCGGTGGAATGATGGAATGCTTCTAACAAGCAATGTAGATCGTTATACTACATTATATTGCTGGCTAGAAACATGACCGTTGGAATGATGGAATGCTTCTAACAAGCAATATAGATCGTTATACTACATTGTATTGCTTGCTAGAAACATGACCGCTGGAATGATGGAATGCTTCTAGCAAGCAATATAGATCGTTATACATGTAATGCTACAGGAGTGTGTTG
>CM055271.1:52939436-53007218 GCA_029237695.1 Conchocele bisecta | reverse complement strand
TAAAAATGTCCAAGTGTGTGGGCTTGTGACCTTGAATATGGACTTAGCGGGGGCGGTACGAACGTGAATTTGTTACAGGGTAGGTGGTAGAGGTCCATTGGAGCATTGCGTGTGTGAAATGTGAAGCAGATCACATTGAAATTGGGATC
This sequence comes from Conchocele bisecta, assembly GCA_029237695.1. Taxonomy (NCBI): domain Eukaryota; kingdom Metazoa; phylum Mollusca; class Bivalvia; order Lucinida; family Thyasiridae; genus Conchocele; species Conchocele bisecta. The sequence goes on along the minus strand of CM055271.1, from coordinate 53,007,069 downwards.
AGCGGGGTTTGGACGGTCGTAGATTTGTCAAAGCATGTTAGTACAACCTTAGAGGAATGCATGTGTGAAATATTAAGGAAATAGAAGTTATAACTTATTTCTCTGATGTTAAGTTTTGTAAAGAGACTAAGTATTTGACCTTGACATTGGGATCAGCAGGGGTTGGACGGTCGTGGATTTGGCACAGCATGGTAGTAGAGCCTTACAGGAATGATATGTGAAATATTAAACATTTTGGATGACGAAAATAGAAGTTATAACAATAGTTCTCTGATGTTAAGTTTTGTAAAGAGTCTAAGTATTTGGCCTTGACCTTGGAATCAGCGGGGTTGGACAGTCGTGGATTTGGCACAGCATGGTAGTAGAGCCTTACATGAATGCATGTGTGAAATATTAAGCATTTTCGATGAAGGAAATAGAAGTTATAACAATATTTCTCAGATAAGTTTTGTAAAGAGACTAAGTATTTGACATTGACCTTCGGATCAGCGGGGGTTGGACGGTTGTGGATTTGGCACAGCATGGTAGTAGAGCCTTACAGGAATGCATGTGTGAAAAATTAAGCATTTTAGATGAAGGAAATAGAAGTTATAATCATACTTATCTGATGTTAAGTTTAGTGACGGACGGACGGACGGACGGACGGACGGACATTCAAACATTTTGGGTTTATGGGGTATTTCCATTGTTTGAAGAACAATGAAAAAGCCCCTAAACAACAATAGAGTTTATGAGCTTACAAAAAATTACAAAGGAATCTTTTTGTTCCTAACCACGCCCCTAAGCTCTCAAACCCCCGGACGTTGGCCCGGACGGACGGACGGACGAACGGACGAACGGACGTTCCAACATTTTGGGTTTATGGGGTATTTCCATTGTTTGAAGAACAATGAAAAAGCCCCTAAACAACAATAGAGTTTATGAGGTTAAGGAATATTACAAAGGAATCTTTTGTTCCTAACCATGCCCCTAAGCTCTCAAACCCCCGGATGTTGGCCCGGACGGACGGACGGACGGACGGACGGATGTTGGCCCGGACGGACGGACGGACGGACGTTGGCCCGGACGGACAGACGGACGGACGGACGGACGGGGACGGACGGACGGACGGACGGAAGGACGGACGGGGACGGACGGACCTCGTTGCGGGGGGGGGGTATAACAAGAGCTGTAGGAGAACAGCATAGCTCGACTATGAGGGTTGTCGATGTACACATACCTTGACAAAGAAGGTGGCTGCGGCCTACATAAAAACCTTAACCAAGGTTGACTAAAAACATTAACCAAGGGAAACTAGAAATGTGGCCTGTCGGCACACGAATACCCCCACTGGCAGCCAAAGAAAACGAGGCATTTTTTATCATAAGCCATTTAGCCGAGAGTTAAGGTTTCAAACGCATCATGTCTGTGACCTTGACCCTGGGCATAGTGTGATAATCCATGCATCGGTGTAGAAGATATAGAGCGGAAGGGAATTTCAATAGGTTTGACCTTTGACCTTCAACTATGACCTTGACCTTGGACATAGGTGCGTGGTTATTGATCGAGACACACCTTCTCATCCTGAGAAACATTTGTGCCAAGGCATTTGATAATGCATGCATCGGTGTAGAAGATATATAGCGGAAGGGAATTTCAATAGGTTTGACCTTTGACCTTCAACTGTGACCTTGGACGTAGGTGCGTGGTTATTATTGTGACACACCTTCTCAACATGAGAAACATCTGTGCCAAGCCATTTGATAATCCATGCATCGGTGTAGAAGATATAGAGCGGAAGGGAATTTCAATAGGTTTGACCTTTGACCATCAACTGTGACCTTGAACGTAGGTGCGTGGTTAGCAATTTGATAATCCATGCATCAGTGTGAGATATAGAGCGGAAGGGAATTTCAATAGGTTTGACCACCCTTTGACCTTCAACTGTGACCTTGACCTTGGACGTAGGTGCGTGGTTATTGATGGCGACACACCTTCTCATCATGAGAAACATTTGTGCCAAGCCATTTGATAATCCATGCATCGGTGTAGAAGATATAGAGCGGAAGGGAATTTCAATAGGTTTGACCTTTGACCTTCAACAGTGACCTTCACCTTGGACGTAGAGGCGTGGTTTTCCAAGTATGGTTGCTGTAGGCCCAGGAGTATTCCATATACAAGCTTGAGTAAAAAACGTAACCAAGGGGAGATAACTAAGTAATCCAGGATAAAAGTAGGTCAACGTCAAATATAGGTCAGGGATTATTGATGTACATCACTAGGAGATGAAGTTGTCCAAGTATGGTTGATGTAGGCCCAGAAGTATTCCATATACAAGCTTGACTATAAACATTAACCAAGTAATTGAAGGTTAAATGTAGGTGAAGGTAAAATAAAGGTCAGGGGTTATGATGAACATCCCTATGAGAAAAAGTTATCCAAGTATGGTGTCTGTATGCACATAGTATTCCATCTACAAGCTTGACTAAAAACCTTAACCAAGGTTGAGTAAAAACCTTAACCAAGGGGAATTAAGTAAGTAATTTAAGGTTAAATGTAGGTCAAGGTCAAATATAGGTCAGGGGTTGTTGATGTACATCACTAGGAGATGAAGTTGTCCAAGTATGGTTGGTGTAGGGCCATGAGTATTCCATCTACAAGCTTGACTAAAAACCTTAACCAAAGAGAATTAAGTAAGTAATTCAAGAGGAAATGTAGGTCAAGGTCAAATATAGATCAGGGGTTATTGATGTACATCACTATGAGAAAAGGTTGTCCAAGTATGGTGTCTGTATGCACAATAGTATTCCATGTACAAGCTTGAGTAAAAAAAGCTTAACCAAGGTCAGTTAAAAACCTTAACCAAGGGGAATTAAGTAAGTATTCAAGGTTAATGTAGGTCAAGGTCAAATATAGGTCAGGGGTTGTTGATGTTACATCACTAGGAGATGAAGTTGTCCAAGTATGGTTGGTGTAGGGCCAGGAGTATTCCATCTACAAGCTTGACTAAAAACGTTAACCAAGGGGAATTAAGCAATTCAAGAGGAAATGTAGGTCAAGGTCAAATATAGATCAGGTTGTTGATATACATCACTAGGAGATGAAGTTGTCCAAGTATGGTGGGTGTAGGTCCAGTAGTATTCCATATAGAAGGTTGTACTAAAAACCTTAACCAAAAGGAATTAAGTAAGTAATTGAAGAGGAAATGTAGGTGAAGGTCAAATATAGATCAGGGGGTTATTGATGTACATACCTATGAGAAAAGGTTGTCGAAGTATGGTGTCTGGATGCACAATAGTATTCAATGTTCAAGCTTGAAAAAAAACCTTAACCAAGGTTGACTAAAACCTTAACCAAGGGGAATTAAGTAAGTAATTCAAGAGGAAATGTAGGTCAAGGTCAAATATAGATCAGGGGTTATTGATGTGCATCACTAGGAGATGAAGTTGTCCAAGTATGGTGGGTGTAGGGCCAGTAGTATTGCATATACAAACTTGACTAAAAACCTTAACCAAGGTTGACTATAAAAACCTTAACCAAGGGGAATTAACCAAGTAATTGAAGAGGAAATGTAGGTCAAGGTCAAATATAGATCAGGGGTTATTGATGTACATCACTAGGAGATGAAGTTGTCCAAGTATGGTGGGTGTAGGGCCAGTAGTATTCCATATACAAGCTTGACTAAAAACCTTAACCAAGGCGTGACGGTGACGCCGACGCCGACGCCGACGCCGGGGTGACAACATAAGCTCTACTTATTCTTCGAATAGTCAAGCTAAAAATGATCTTACGGTAACGCATCCCTGTGGTTTAATCATGGTAGAGATAGTATGCTGGGGACATGGTGGATGTTTTTATTGTCTGTAGGGCTATACAGCATTGTCCCTAATCAGGCTTCGCGAATGCGCAGGATGATTTGGGGCACACTGGTTACATACCTCATAAACGCTATTTCTCCAACAACATCCACAAATATAGAAATATGAGAAACAAAGGTAAATGATATGAGAAAAAAAAAACAGAAGCAAAAAAATGTGCTACGTCCCTATAAATAAGAAGACTGAGAGGGATTTCTCGGCGCAAAAGAAAAGAAGTACAAGATAGGTAAAAAAGAAAAAATGGATGAATTTCCAGCCCGTGACAATCAAGTGGTACATACATGTACGATTTGCCCTTACACATGATGCAGCCCCATGTCACCCGATGCTACGATTTATCATAAGACTAATACATCTTTTTTCTTAATTTTGACGGTCCTGCTTAAACACACCCACATATGTATATATGTATTAGATATTAATGTGTTCCCACTTATTGTTGTGTTTACCCAATTTATCTTGTCTTTGAGCTATTATTTCTTCAATCTTGATAATATGCTTCATGTAATGCACAAAATGATTAAAGGCCAGCTCGTTTTTGTTATACTTACATTTGAATATGTAATATTTTGCTAAGATTATAATAAATTGCGTTTGTTGGACATGTGCACCTATCTCAACTATACCGAAAGAAGTTTAAACAATACAATTCTGTTGGGATACCTTTGTCTGTTAAAAACCTGCTAATTTGTGACCAAAAACTTTGAATCACAGTACATTCCCAAAAGAGATGATTGAATGGTTCTATTTGCATGTTACAAAAATCACAGATACTTGATTCTACTATATTACATCTAGCCATATGTTTATTGGTTCCTATAATTCTCATTAAAAATGTGTACTGGAAACTCCTTAGTCTTGTATATATTGTGCTTTGTGTAGTATTTAAATATATTTGTTTCCAGTTAATAGTTTCGTCTGGAAAGACATTGGCCCATTTTTGTTCTGATTTGATGGGTTCGGTCTTCATTTTTTCCCGTTGAATGTTATATAATGTTTTATTTGTAGATTTATTACTTTTTTTTTTATCTAGCAAAATCTTGGAATCTATAAAAATGTTTTATCCTGAAATCGTAAAGATGTTCAATGTTCCGTATGCCTTTTGCATGCCAATTATTATAATACAGTCTTTGCGATACGTGTTTAATATTTGCGTTGTTCCATATTATCTCTTTTGATATAATATTATTATGTTCTAAGAAGTTTATTTTAGACCATGCCCTCAGTATATTGTTTATAAACTTTTGTGGGTGAATATGTTTTACATCATCGTCCTTAATGGTGCATTCAAAGATAAAAGTTCCACCATACCTCTTTAATTGTTCTATGTATATATTTTTCAATATACCGGTATTTTTCTCATCACATAGTCGTTTAACCCAACTTTTAAGGAGGTGTTTTTAATATTTTGATTGTATATGTTCACTCCCTATATATCCGCATTATTTTGAATGCACTTTGATAATATTTATATTGCTATTATGAAAAGATATGGGAATATATAGGGGACAGCCTTGATGTACTCCGCGGCCTATGCCGAACAATTCTGAGAAATGACCATTGTTGCATACACAGCTTTGAGGATCCGTATAAAATAAGGTAATCCATTTAATAAAATCATCTCCAAAATTAAAATAGTTTAATGTCGACAAAAAATAACAACCCTGGTTCATTTGTTTCATTCAAATATTCTATGGATTCAAATACAAGTCTAATATTTTCTCCGATATATCTTCCTTTTATAAAACCAGTTTGCGAAGCATCAATTATAGATGAGATAACTTTTTTATTATATATCTATTGGCAATATATTTTGTAGCCATTTTATAATCTACATTTAGTAATGATATAGGTCTCCAGTTTGATAATAAAGATAGTTATTTCGTCTTTTTCGGTAACAGTGTAATTATACCTTGTTTCTGAAGATCTGTAAGATTACCAGATTCAAAAGAATAATTTAAAGACTTTAGAAGATACGATTTTAAATCGTTCCAAAATATTTTATAGAATTCAACTGTTATGCCATCTGACCCAGGACTTTTATTGTTTTTCATCTCTTTTAAAGCAATACCACATTCATTTTCTGTTAGATGACCTTCACACTGTTGCTTTTCATCATGCATTACGCAAACACGTCTTATTTGGAATTAATAAATCACTGAACTACGTTCGGCAAGGGAGATAATCAATATACACCAGTAAGGGAACTATTTTCATACGAGCCAAGCGGATTTTTCTGTTTATTTATAGTTTAACTTTATATAGTTTTAATTTATCTCCTGTGATATATAATGATACATTACTTTGTTATGTTATGGGTACTATGGTTGTTTCAATAGCGTATCGCTGTAACGGTATCGTTGTAGACGGAGTTGCAACTAATTTAATAATTATTACGTTCAAATGTTTGCTTAATACTGATAGTACTTCAATCATCGTAATTGGTACAATAGTCGTGGGATTAAGGTCGCTGAATTTTATGATTGAATTACCAATTCCCGAAAGGGTTGGGGGTTCAAGCCTCGACTAGGTATATATTTTTTCCCATTAATTTTGTGATTTTAATATTTTCACAATTTTATGATTTTAATAAAAATAGCTAGAAACTTACCAAGGATGAAAGTGTCCGTCTTTAAATAATATATACACCGACTGTTTATTACTGCTTTTTTTAGGTTTGAGGAACTGTATATACCGTATAATTTTGAACTGTCCCAAAATATATTGTGTTTGGCTGTCAATTAATATTGCATTTAATGTTGGCTTTTTTAGAATTAAGCTAAATTTTCGGACAGCAAACATTTTGTTTATGAATTTGAAATAATTAATGTCCTTCATCTGATAATAACACTGTTCGAACTGCGCCTGTGGCTTCCGCGACCAGGATTCACTGGCCGCAAACACAGTAGCCTTCGGCGTCTATTTATTAAATTAGTATTTTTTTTATTTGATTTGAATTTCGCGAGAGCGTTGAATTTTGTGTCAAAGCCATTTACGGAAAATATGTGATTTTATAAAGGAATATCGGCGAAATCCGGCAATATATTTTGTGTCAATTTTCAACACCATTTAATGATTTTTTAAAACGATATCGGCAAAACTAAATACGGTGATATAATTTTTGTCAACTTTTCAACACAATTTTACGGAAAATATTACAGATTTTCTAAAAATGTACTGAACAACTTAAAATATGTCTCACGCTTTTAACTTTCCGGCCTCCGAAAATCGATTAAAAAAAAAAAAATAACCAGCCGTCTAATAGATCTGCGTATAATCGAGAGTGTATTTTTAATTGTCACGTTGTCTCCGACAGCGAGGTGTGCGGCACACATCAAAACGACGCGTCAATTTCAAAATATTGCCTAAGGGTCAAAATTTACAGCTGTGCAATGTCATTTCCACACAAAGCGACGTGTATTTATAATTAGATCTGTGTAATGTGTCGGGTGTAGCCAAGGGACCATACACAAATTCGTAGCCGATATTAAAATATAATCGATTTCTTTAAATTACGTCCGCAAGTTGACAGATATTTCAGAGCAGACGTCACAGTATTTTGCCGTTATTAATTTCTAAAATCAGTCATATATTCTTTAAATGACGTTGAAAGTTGACAATAAATTAAGACCAGAGCAGTACGTTAAATCGCTATCGACTATACGACAACTGACGATCCGATGAGAGAGTTATACCGTTTACACGTATCCAATGTTAAATATAAATCGTTATTCTTTTATGATTTTCGTAGTTTTTACCGAGAAATTTAAACCGTTTCCAATTATTGTTGGGGTACTTAATATCATGATTAACACACCGTCTCACTAAGCTGGGGCTACTCAGGGAATGGGATCACGTGGTCTACTGTTTACACTGGATTAATGGCGGCCCCCATGAGGTCTCAGGTAAATCTTATTTTTCAATAATACGACTGTGGTTTCTTCCTTTTAATGATGACCATGTTCCAGCCATTAACACTTATTTAGCAGCATATTACTTATGTAGTTAGTCTGAACATTCTGCAGAGAAATTTGAATCGGACGGAATCGAGCATTGTTTAAACTTAGTCCGGTTCATATGCACAGGTAAAAATATGAACTGAAAATGTCGCTTTGTGTGACAGAAATCCGTACGCGGACGAATAAAAAAAAAAGGTTTTGTTATAATTATCACATATAGCGAAACAGCGATAGCGTCTACTGTTTTAATAATATGCATACATATTGTAATTAATGTTTAATAGTGATATACTTAAGAATAATATACGATAATATAGTTTATACTCCAGCACTATGTATCAAGGCTGTGTGATTTGCCTCAATATAAGCTGGATCAATTAATACTTATATTCATGCGCTTCATGAGAACATCAACACATTTAAAATATACAAATATTAATTAAAGGAGCACCGATATGATACATTTTAATAATACAAATATTGAAAATACACACTACAATCGCTTACAACATAATGTATTGATCTAAAATCGTCACTGCATCGTGGCCTATTTGACCGCATTACCTATTGCGCGGGTACCCCACTAGACCCCCTGTTTACATAGGTAACTGGGGGTGTAGTGGGGTGCGCTCGCTAATACAATGTTTGCGTAATGTGTTATCTTTTTGTTGTCGTTCAGTGGAATTTTTTTTAGTGTAGTCACTGATGTTTCTTTTTTAGTGTATAATTTTTTATAATAATTCATTTCCTCTGCCAATATTTCTGATAGCTCTGTAATATTCTTCCCATTTACACTCAATCTTAAAATTGTTTTAGATTCAGAGTTTTTCTAGATTTTTATATAATTTTTCATTTTCTTCAGCATCTTCAACCCATTCTGCTTTCGATCGTAACATGCACCTTTTATTCGTATTTGTTTTCCAGTTCTATCTTGATATTTTGAATACGGAAGAGTATGTCGTTATTTATTGGGTCATTTATTAATTTTATTTCTAAGTTTTCTATTTCTTTTCAAATATCTATTTCTCTTGCTTTTTCATTTCGTTCTTTACGTGTTGCATACTTTATTGTTTCTTTTAGTATTGTTCCTTTTATTATTTACCATAATGTATTGGGGTTTGCATCTGGATTCCATTTTGCGATGTCGGTTATAGAGTTGCGTATTACATGTTGATATTCTACATCAAGAATCAAGCTGTTATTTAATTTAAAATACCCAGGACCCCTCTTAACGTCTGAGATTTGTAGTTTAAAAATAACCATAGAATTGTCCGATTTGTGCCCGTAAGAGATTTTACAATTTGACCCTCTGTCTAATAAGTTTTCCGAAACGAGAAAATAGTCTAGTCGGCAAAAGATTGTTGGCCTAGCGTTTGAATGCCATGTGTATTTTCTCGAGTTCTGATGTTGTATTCTCCATATGTCGCATAACTTATAATTATCCATCATTGTTTTAAGTTTCATTCGGTTTTGTCTATACGTGCCAAGGTTACCATTTTTCTTGTCCATTTCTGGTTCTAGAACTGTATAAAAATCCCCACCGACAATGACATTTTCCCCTTCATGTTCTTGTATGTAATCTTCCATTTATTTTATATATGGTAGTGTTGTCATCGTTAGGTCCATACACGTTAATTACCGGTATTGTAAAGTCATTTTCAGATATGCTTATTTTTAGAACCTGTATCCTACCTGGTATAATTTCTGAATAACTATTTATTTTATGCGTAAAATTTGGATTTATTAATATTCCTACACCCTCTTTATTGCTAAAAAGACCACTAAAATACTTAATGTTTCCCCAATCTTTTTCCCCTTCTAGTTTATTGGCATTCGTGAAATGTGTTTCTTGTAATAAACATATTGAGTTTAAGCCATTGAACAACCTGCATTTGTTTACTTTTTGCCCCTATCCATTTTACATTAAGTGTTCCTATTGTTATGTCCGTACTGTATTACGGAGTTGAAAATCTACAGTGGTTATATCACTGAATGGCATGGGGAGCATTCTATGATGCGGGCTGGCAAAAAAAACATTTTACATCTGAGACAGGCTGGGTGAAAAATGGAACATGTTGTGCTGGTTTTTCTCATCAGTATAGATTAATAAAGGGACATATGGGTACTTTGTAACAGAAACATATGTGTGCGCAGTAGAGTTATAAAACATTCTCGCATTACAGGGATTTTTCTTTTGGCATACATATATATCGCCCACATGTACTGTTTAGTACATGCATACATTTTCTTCCCTACTTTCATGAATTTAATACCCAGACCACCCGTGTACCAAGTTAATATTTTCAATTTAAATTACCTCTGCAGTCATAAACCTGCAGTCAAAAACCTACTGTAGAAATTAAAACTTGGTACATGAGTTTTGAGCTAACTTTTGATTTGGATACAAAATATTGTGCCCTATTTCCCCTAGTTGAGAACGGTAACTCTTGCAATCTACTCCTGTACCGTCCGTATGCAGAGTTACGATTCCACTCATAGGATTTCTCTGCAGAATAGCGAATCAGATCTGATTCGCATTTTAGAGTTAATTGTGAAAGATTTTCTAAATTTTTGAACTGATACGAGTGTTAAAAGTTGAAAGTAACATATTCAAGTAATTATGACATAAATTTACATATGTAAATGACCTGATAAATTAAATTTAAGCTCGAATCAACAAGTGACACAGTCTCAAATGCAAAAAAAAAATTCTAAACCTTCTACAATGTTAAATATTGTTTCAAAATAATTGGTTTGTATTATTTTTATAATACTAATATTTTTTTTCAGATGGAACATATCTCAAATATGTCACAATTAACTGCTAAAGTGCGAATCAGATCTGATTCGCTATTCTGCAGAGGAATCCTATGACTGGAATCATAACTCTACCTACAGACGGTACAGGAGTAGATAGCAAGAGTTACCGTCGCAACTATATTTCCCCTACCCCACCCACTTGCCAACCACAGCTGTCTGGTTATTTTGACACTCAACAGCGTGGATAGCGTGTTTATTCCGATGTAAGATATCTATATATATATTTCTATACAACAACATACCTTGTGTATTCACTGACATAGTTTATTTCATGCATTAATAGCCAAAAATAAGTAATAGAAATTGAAACATTTGTGCCTTCAAAGTTTGTTTATAAAGGGAAGGTGAAAGTAACTGTCATCAACTGAATATGTGTGTAATGATATAAATTATTACCATCAAATTCATCCCATGCTAGGTTAACTTACACCAATACATGTATTTGTTTTTATTTATCATGTAGACGGACGCATAAAATAACCGTGACACTGGATAGTGTTATATACAAATGTAGTTCTAGGTTATTGGATCTATGTTAATTTATAGATGCATTTACAAGTGTGTGAAATTGGTTTGTTATTGGAAAGGGATATACTGTACTAGCTATCAGGTATTTAAAGGGACTGCGTCTCATATGATCAGGGCCATAACAACACTGCCTCCTCCTGTTTTGGCCTCATTTATTTTTGGGATGTCATCTTCAAATATTGGCCTATTTCTAGATAGGCTATAATACTGACACAAAGTATAGCTTTAAACAGATACTGTTTTTACAGTTTACACATGAATTATATCGGTATACACCTTAATACCTATGGTCTTAATGTACGGGGTTTTGCCATTTTATATTTGCATATGAATTGATATCATAACAAGAGTGCCGAAGGTCACAATATACGCCCGTCGAGGCAAGGTAAGTCAACAAGGGGAGATAACTCATCTTGACGTGATAAACATGTAAACCAAATTTGGTCAGGATCGGTCAAGTAGAACTTGAGTTATTGTGTGGACAAGGATACAGTGTCAAAATTAAAAATGGCTGACAAGGAGAGATAAGTATCGGAAACTTTTCAAAATCAATAGGCTTCTTCGTCTTGCCGTGATAAACATGTATACCGAATTTGGTTACGAGCGATGAAGTAGAACTTCGAGTTATTGCGTGGACAAGGATACAGAGTGCGAAAAAAAAAATGGCCGCCAAGGTGAGATAAGTCATCGGAAATATTTCAAAATCAAAAGGCTTCTTCGGCTTGCCGTGACAAACATGTATACCAAATTTGGTTACAATCCGTCAAGTAGTTCTTTAGTTATTGCGTGGTTCATACGTCCCGTTTTTTTAAACAGGCGTATAAAAACTACTACTAATTAAATGCGCCACCTGAAAAAATAATATACATGCTGTAGTCATATAATGTTCTTACATGACATGTGTATACGTGTCATAACTGTGTATTATAATATCACAACCATGTGTGTAATATAATATATAATAGGTTACATGCATTAATATGTTACTTTGTTCAAAATGAACATCGTCGATTATTCTATGCTCATCTAGAACTATATCAGAACGTTCCATCGTCCATGTCTATACACACCAACAAACGACATATAAATAAGATCGTAAGAGACCAAACAGAGACACTTATTTTCACATGCACGTACTTCGGTAGTGCTTTGTTTAATATATAGAGCATATCATTGTACCCATATGGTTCTGACGAAATTGCGACTCATGGATAACTAATGTACACAAATCAGCCAAGCAAATTTTTCTATGCAACACCGCAATTCCCGTGACTGGATTTTCAACTAACCGGGTTTAAGCTAACATGGAAGTGAAACGTATAAAGCTAAACATTAACACATACCTGATCTGAGGCCTCTAAACCATGAGCATTCGTTACAACATATGTTTTATAAATGTGACACGCATAGACGCTGTCAATATTGATTTCAGTGCAGTGCAGTGTCACGGTATTTAGCCGCTTACCAGCTTATAACATTTCAATATCTAACTGTAATGCGCACAAGGCCGAACTATAGCATATGTACCAATCGTAATACATAGTGTTTTCATATATGACATTATTGTGCAATTTACAACGTATATGATAACGTAAGACTCCATAAAATACAATATATTTAAAACAAACCGTACATATATTTAAAAAAGTTCTGACTTTGCAACGAGTGTAACCTAAGTTGATCATCACCAAGTGTATTATCAGCGAACTACTAGTCTGAACACATGTGAATTTTTCCTATAAATAAATTAAAATGTAAATGAAAAGAAACGGGCAATTACCAGTACCACAATATATTAAAATAGTCTAAATGAGGCGACCATTTTGAATAAACAAAACTACAAATGACTTCAAAATCAAGTGTGTCAAACTTACTGATTTAACCGCCTAACAGAATGAAGAAGTATAAATAAGTAAAGCAAAAGTAAACATTATATCAAATACCTTTCGAGTTTTTGGAAAATATGGCGGCCATTTTGAATTAAACACGCTTTGTAAGAAGAGCGTAAATATTGATCTATATTTTTAATTTCATAATCTCAGATAAAAATCAAACTAATATATTCATATCTAGCTTAGTTCCAAGATATGGTCCATCACAGTGTAGATAATGCTGCCTGCTATTGATGAATATTGGCGTCCATCTTGGATGCATACGGATTTAATAGCCTCCATCTATGTTTAAAATTAATACATGATATCCGAAAGTTTTTCTGCGTCCGTCCGATCAAGATCACAGTGCCTATTTGTTTTCATTCATCAAATATGTACGTATTTCATGCTAACTATTGATGCTTGGCGGCCATCTTGAATATGTTGATACTCTTAACGATAGAGACGTCCCAATAAACCGAATCGCTTTGTATATGCCCCATAAAACAATAATCACCAATAAAACATACTTTATCGTTTTTTTCTGTAATGTTATGCAAGTACATATTGTATCATCAAAATAGAGTGAGTTGTGTACTCATTTGACCCATTTGCACTCAATGACCCCAACAATGACCTTGTCCCACCTGATTTGATCGACTGACACCGGATTCGTGTTCAGGGTGATATAATGCATTGATTTAAAGTAGTCGTTGCTTTTGCACTCTCGGGTTGAACATAATTATTTGTTATGGGTGCTCGCCCCCACCCCCCACCCCCCCCTACTAGTATGATCATTGCACATCAAAAAATAAAATACAGAGAATAAATAGTACTGTCGGTTAACATTTTAAGGAAACACAGTTATCGCCCCTGATATCATTGTGGAAATGTACGTCTGATATAAAATGTATAATAACGCCAATCAATACGAGGGGTAATAGTGAATGAATGTTTAATTTGCCAGAAAATGCCTGATGATGTCTGATATAAAGAACATTCTGTGCCTACTGCGTGAGCATGTACCTTTAAAGTCCAGAAAGTGTGGCAATAATGAGATTTTCTAAATCCAGATTGGGTTCCATGTATCAGTTTGTACTAGTTTACATACTCCTTTAGGTGTTTTGTTAACATGCTTTTCAAATAGTCATGGTCGTGAACATAACCTATGAAAAACTAGAACTATCACAGGAGTGATCATAATACCCCCACAAAGAGTTGGACTTACAAATAGCTTAACATTAGAAGAGTTTTATAGGTTTGAATACAAATTTCATGATCATTATTTAATGCTGGCCTTAGAGATGTGTGACATTGACCTTTTACCTGCGTACATGGTCAATGAAAATGAGATAATCTGAAAACATTTGAAAATTAATTCATCACTTATAGAGGATCTTACACGAGTAATGGATTAATATGATTTTGATTAAAAACTCTGTGCCGAGTTTGTCAAGAACGCAATGAATCAATTTAATAAAAATAGAAAAAAATGGCTAAGTTAAAAGGATGATATTTTTGTATTTGTTCGGCATAAAAAGTGTGTATAGTTTCAGATCAATCCACTGAACGGTTTCAGAGGAGTTGTGTACACAAACTATGCAGTTTATCTGTCTGCCGCCTGCAATAGGTTTGACCTTTGACCTTCAACTTGGACGTAGGTGCGTGGTTATTGATCGCGACACACCTTCTCATCCTGAGAAACATTTGTGCCAAGGCATTTGATAATCCATGATTCGGTGTAGAAGATATAGAGCGGAAGGGAATTTAAATAGGTTTGACCTTTGACCTTAAACTGTGACATTGACCTTGGACGTAGGTGCGTGGTTATTGATCGCGACACACCTTCTCATCACGAGAAACATTTGTGCCAAGCCATTTGGTAATCCATGCATCGGTGTAGAATATATAGAGCGGAAGGGAATTTCAATAGGTTTGACCTTTGACCTTCAACTGTGACCTTGACCTTGGACGTAGGTGCGTGGTTATTGATCGCGACACACCTTCTCATCATGAGAAACATTTGTGCCAAGCCATTTGATAATCCATGCAACGGTGTAGAAGATATAGAGCGGAAGGGAATTTCGATAGGTTTGACCTTTGACCTTCAACTGTGACTTTGACCTTGGACGTAGGAGCGTGGTTATTGATCGCGACACACCTTCTCATCATGAGAAACATTTGTGCAAAGCCATTTGATAATCCATGCATCGGTGTAGAAGATATAGAGCGGAAGGGAATTTCAATAGGTTTGACCTTTGACCTTCAACTGTGACCTTGACCTTGGACGTAGGTGCGTGGTTATTGATCGCGATACACCTTCTCATCATGAGAAACATGTGTGCCAAGCCATTTGATAATCCATGCATCGGTGATAGAAGATATAGAGCATGAGAGGAAGGGAATTTCGATAGGTTTGACATTTGACCTTCAACTGTGACCTTGACCTTGGACGTAGGTGCGTGGTTATTGATCGCGACACACCTTCTCATCCTGAGAAACATTTGTGCCAAGGCATTTGATAATCCATGATTCGGTGTAGAAGATATAGAGCGGAAGGGAATTTAAATAGGTTTGACCTTTGACCTTAAACTGTGACATTGACCTTGGACGTAGGTGCGTGGTTATTGATCGACCACACACCTTCTCATCATGAGAAACATTTGTGCCAAGCCATTTGGTAATCCATGCATCGGTGTAGAAGATATAGAGCGGAAGGGAATTTCAATAGGTTTGATCTTTGACCTTCAACTGTGACCTTGACCTTGGACGTAGGTGCGTGGTTATTGATCGCGACACACGTTTCTCATCATGAAACATTTGTGCCAAGCCATTTTGATAATCATTGCATCGGTGTAGAAGATAAGCGGAAGGGAATTTCGTTAGGTTTGACCTTTGACCTTCAACTGTGACCTGACCTTGGACGTGGTGCGTGGTTATTGATCGCGACACCTTCTCATCATGAGAAAACATTTGTACCAAGCCATTTGATAATCCATGCATCGGTGTAGAAGATATTAGAGCGGACGGGAATTTCAATAGGCTTTGACCTTTGACCTTCAACTACCTGACTCCTTGACCTTGGACGTAGGTGCGTGGTTATTGATCGCGATACACCTTCTCATCATGAGAAACATGTGTGCCAAGCCATTTGATAATCCATGCATCGGTGTAGAAGATATAGAGTGGAAGGGAATTTCGATAGGTTTGACCTTTGACCTTCAACTGTGACCTTGACCTTGGACGTAGGTGCGTGGTTATTGATCGCGACACACCTTCTCATCATGAGAAACATTTGTGCCAAGCCATTTGATAATCCATGCATGGGTGCAGAAGATATAGAGCGGAAGGGAATTTCCAACAGACCGAATTCATTTTTTCTCGACCACCAGGTGACCTGAGACAAGGATATCCGTATAGTCACGCGGAGGCTGAATGGTGATGACATTGAACATTAATTTAATAATACTGTGTAAACGATCGATTTAACTAGTATTAGCATCCAATTCGTGGGCTAAAATAAAGTTTTGACATTTTGTTGACATGGACATATCAAAAGTCGCATAAATTCAGCGAATTAAAAGTGGAGTATTATTCTGGGTCAGATAAATATTTTGAGAATCGCAAATATGTTCTATATAGGGGCGAGAAAAACTATCCATCATATGCACTGGTGTGTGACTAAGAGTATTCCATATATACTCCGGTGTGTGACTAACAGTATTCCATATATACTCCGGTGTGTGACAAGGATATTCCACCCGAGTGGTCAGAATATGTTGTCAGAAACGAGGATTTGCCGAGTTTCTGACGACATATTCCGACCACGAGGGTGGAATATCCTTAGTCACACACCGGAGTATGTCTGGAATACTTTTTCTCGCATACCTACTAAGTCCAGAATCATGTTTAGCCATAGGACGCCATCAACGAACCACCATAATATAATACTAACTTTTTTTCTTTACATGCTATCTCCAATACAACCACTCAATCGCATTACCCGTACAAAAAAATGGGTGTAAACAAAGTTTACACCAACAAATTAGTCAACTACATTGGATCGAAACATTTAACACATAACGGCCTAATAAAAATACGATCTGAAGACGCCCATGACAGCATGTGTAAACCCAATTACTACATACACAAAATAAATAGGACGTAGTACGAGACAAACTCATATAAATATTGTAAATAGACCATATATCCTCGATTCAAATTTGTACAATAATGTTTACAGAATCATTTTATGTTTTTATTTTGATTATTTATTGCAATTCCGAGACGCTGTCTTCAATTACGCAAATATCAGTCCGCCGAAAGTTTCACTCCGACGGACATTTGTCATTTCAACACGTTGCCGTTTTCAAGAAATTCTTGCTCACTGGATTATTAAACAAATATTCTAATCATTATCAACTGTCAACTATACATATGTTTGTGGCCAGGTAAATATTTTGCTGTCAATTACATGTGTTTTTTTAATAATAATCATGTATTCAGTATTCGGCCAACTGATTTACAGACGCTTCTTACACAACTCGTCCCACAAATTTACGCAAATTTAATAAAACTGGATAAAACATGAAATAAACTAGAAATGGACGCTTGTCGACAAGCGCATGTGTATCCCCCTCCCCAGTTACACAAGTAGTTTGAAAAAAGGGTGTTCGAGTTATGCTCCGGAGACAAAATCAGTGACGGAAAAAACAAAGGGAGATAACTAAAAAATTAGTGATGCAAGAGTTGACATTCTTGCGTGACACACGTTTAGGGTTGTGGTCTATGCATGTGTGAAGTTTCATGAAAATATTCCAAAGGGTATTCGAGTTATGCTCCAGACACGAAATCAGTGCACGAAACAACAAAGGGAGATAACTAAGAAATTAACGACGCAAGAGTTGTCATTCTTACGTGCGACACACCTTTGGGTCGTCTTCTATGCATGTGTGAAGTTTAATAAACTAGAAAATGTGTTCATAGAACACGGATGTCCCACATATCGCTTTGATAATAAATGAAGCCAAATTCCAAGTCAAAATTTTCTTTTTTTTACCTGAGCGTTAAATTTTTGTTTTTGAAGCACCAAGTATGTGACCTTGACCCTGGGCTTGGCGGGGGCAGGACAAACGTGGATTTGGCACAGGGCGGTAGAGGACCATTAGAGCAACGCATATATGAAATATGAAGCTGATCCGTGAAAGAAAACAGAAATTATAAGATATTTACCTGAGCGTTAAAGTTTTTGAAGCACCAAGTATGTGACCTTGACCCTGGGCTTGGCGGGGGCAGGACGAACGTGGATTTGGCACAGGGCGGTAGAGGACCATTAGAGCAACGCATATATGAAATATGAAGTTGATCCGTGAATGGAAAGAAAAATTATAAGATATTTACCTGAGCGTTAAAGTTTTTGAAGCACCAAGTATGTGACCTTCACCCTGGGATTGGCGGGGCAGGACGAACGTGGATTTGGCACAGGGCGGTAGAGGACCATTAGAGCAAGCGTATATGAAATATGAAGATGATCCATGAAAGAAAACAGAAATAGTAAGATATTTACCCAGAGTTAAAGTTTTTGAAGCACTAAGTATGTGACCTTGACCCTGGGCTTGCCGGGGGGCAGAACGAACGTGGATTTGGACAGGGCGGTAGAGGACCATTAGAGCAATGCGTATATGAAATATGAAGCTGATCCGTGAAAGAAAACAGAAATTATAAGATATTAACCCGAGCGATTAAAGTTTTTGAAGCACCAAGTTATGTGACCTTGACCCTGGGCTTGCCGGGGGCAGGACGAACGTGGATTTGGCACAGGGCGGTAGTGAACCATAAGAGCAATGTGTATATGAAAATATGAAGCAGATCGGTCAAAGGATGAAGAAATTATGAGACATTTACCCAAGTGTTAAAGTTTTGTGACGGACGGACG
This sequence comes from Conchocele bisecta, assembly GCA_029237695.1. Taxonomy (NCBI): domain Eukaryota; kingdom Metazoa; phylum Mollusca; class Bivalvia; order Lucinida; family Thyasiridae; genus Conchocele; species Conchocele bisecta. Next base: position 52,988,099 of record CM055271.1, on the reverse strand, counting down.
GACGGGAGGACGGGAGGACGGGACGCACGTTCCTACGAATGAATACTTGTTGGGTTTTTACTGTATAAAAATACCCAACAAGAGTACCCAACACTATCCTAACCCTACCCAATAAGATCCCTGTACGCTTACAACAAGTACCCATTCGTGTGTGCGGACGGACGGACGGACGGACGGACGGACGTTCTTTCAGGTAACTATGTGGCTTATCGCATGTTAAATATTAGCCACATAAAACCACTTTTAGCCACATAAAACGATATCTTAGGTGGCTAATTGTAACCAACCCTATCCTTTAACAAGTCCATAACCCTGTGGGGCTAGCCACATAAGTACCTGAATGTCTGCCCGGACGGACGGACGGACGGACGGACGGACGAGGGTAACACTAAATGCCCCCTCCACTATCGTGGTGGGGCATAAAAATATTCCAAAGGGTGTTCGAGTTATGCTCTGGATACAAAATCGGAGCACGAAACAACAAACGGGGGATAAGAAAACAAGAATTCCGCGAAATCAGATGCCTCGCCTTGTCCCGCCTTGACCTCGAGCCTGGGCCCGAAAGCAATTTCACTGGCCCGAATATATTATACAACTAGAAATGGACGCTTGTCGACAAGCGCATGTGTATCCCCCTCCCCAGATACACAAGTAGTTTGAAAAAAGGGTGATCGAGTTATGCTCCGGAGACAAAATCGGTGACGGACAAAGGGAGATAACTAAACAATTAGTGATGCAATAGTTGTCATTCTTGCGCGACACACCTTTAGGGTCTATGCATGTGTGAAGCTACTGGAGCGCAGAATTATTTGTAATAGTCCTATATTTAATGTACATATATCTGCACAGGTGCACATAATGCCACAATATTTTCAACACAGTGACGGAAATGTAATATAGAATGTAAATAAAAAAAATAATGCTCGCTACTGGAGCCGAGAATTTTTTTTAATAGTCCTATATTTATCTACATATATCTGCACAGGTCCACATACTGCCACAATATTGTCAACACAGTTTTAGGTAAATGTAATAATTTAGCTGTATAAATTACCTGTAATAAGTTATGGTCAGTTAAAAAATTGAAAAAGAATGTATAAAAAAAAAAATTAAAAAAAAAATTTGAAAAAAAAAGTTGAAAAATAAAAAATAATAATGTCTTGCTACTGGAGCCCAGATTTTTTTTTTTAATAGTCCTATATTTATCTATATATATCTGCACAGGTCCACATAATGCCACAATATTTTCAACACAGTTGACGGAATGTAATATACAATTTTTTTTTTTTTTTAAATAATGCTCGCTACTGGAGCCCAGAATTTTTCTTAATAGTCCTATATTTATCTACATATATCTGCACAGGTCCACATACTGCCACAATATTTTTAACACAGTTTACGGAAATGTAATAATGTACCTGTATAAATTACCTGTAATAAGTTGGTGGTCAGTTAAAAAATTGAAAAAGAATGTAAAAAAAAAATGGAAAAAAAATTAAATTAAAAAAAAAGAAAAAGAATAATGCTCCCTACTGGAGCCCAGAATGTTTTTTTAATAGTCCTATATTTATCTACATATCATATATACACAGGTCCACATATTCCCACAATATTTTCAACACAGTTTACGGAAATGTAATATAATCATTTACCTGTATAAATTACCTGTAAGTTGTCAGTGGTCAGTTGCACATGCTAGCACATGCACAGGTGAATAGTCTGTATATAGCACTTACCACCTTATGCTACTAGACAAAAATTGAAAAATAATTTGAAAAAAAAAATGAAAAAAAAAAATGGAAAAAAAAGTTTAAAAACTAGAAATGGACGCTTGTCGACAAGCACATGTGTATCCCCCTCCCCAGATACACAAGTAGTTTGAAAAAAGGGTGTTCGAGTTATGCTCCGGAGACAAAATCAGTGACGGAAAAACAAAAGGAGATAATTAAAGAATTAGTGATGCAAGAGTTGTCATTCTTGCGGGACACACCTTTAGGGTCGTGGTCTATGCATGTGTGAAGTTTCATGAAAATATTCCAAAGGGTGTTCGAGTTATGCTCCAGACACGAAATCAGTGCACGAAACAACAAAGGGAGATAACTAAGAAATTAACGACGCAAGAGTTGTCATTCTTACGTGCGACACACCTTTGGGTCGTCTTCTATGCATGTGTGAAGTTTAATAAACTAGAAAATGTGTTCATAGAACACGGATGTCCCACATATCGCTTTGATATAATAAATGAGGCCAAATTGCTAGTCAAATTTTCTTTTACCTGAGCGTTAAAGTTTTTGAAGCACCAAGTATGTGACCTTGACGCTGGGCTTGGCGGGGGCAGGACAAACGTGGATTTGGCACAGGGCGGTAGAGGACCATTAGAGCAATGCTATATGAAATATGAAGCTGATCCGTGAAAGAAAACAGAAATTATAAGATATTTACCTAGCGTTAAGTTAAAGTTTTTGAAGCACTAAGTATATGATGTTAACCCTGGGCTTGGCGGGGGCGGGACGAACGTGGATTTGGCACAGGGCGGTAGAGGACCATTAGAGCAACGCATATATGAAATATGAAGTTGATCCGTGAATGGAAAGAAAAATTATAAGATATTTACCTGAGCATTAAAGTTTTTATTTTTGAAGCACCAAGTATGTGACCTTGACCCTGGGATTGGCGGGGCAGGACGAAACGTGGATTTGGCACAGGGCGGGTAGAGGACCATTAGAGCAATGCGTATATGAAATATGAAGATGATCCATGAAAAAAAACAGAAATTATAAGATATTTACCCGAGCGTTAAAGTTTTTGAAGCACTAAGTATGTGACCTTGACCCTGGGCTTGGCGGGGGCAGGACGAACGTGGATTTGGCACAGGGCGGTAGACGACCATTAGAGCAACGCGTATATGAAATATGAAGTTGATCCGTGAATGGAAATAAAAATTATAAGATATTTACCTGAGCGTTAAAGTTTTTGAAGCACCAAGTATGTGACCTTGACCACCCTGGGATTGGTGGGGCAGGACGAACGTGGATTGGCACAGGGCGGTAGAGGACCATTAGAGCAATGCGTATATGAAATATGAAGATGATCCATGATCCATGAAAGAAAACAGAAAGTATAAGATATTTACCCAAGCGTTAATGTTTTTGAAGCACTAAGTATGTGACCTTGACCCTTGCTTGACGGGGGCAGAACGAACGTGGATTTGGCACAGGGCGGTAGAGGACCATTAGAGCAATGCGTATATGCGTGTTCGAGTTATGCTCTGGATACAAAATCAGAGCACGAAACAACAAAGGGAGATAAGTAAACAAGAATTCCGCGGAATCAGATGCCTCGCCTTGTCCCGCCTTGACCTCGAGCCTGGGCCCGAAAGCAATTTTCACTGGCCCGAACATATTATACAATTATTGACTAGTGAACCATAGAATATCAGATTATATTCTATGGCTCACTAGTCAATAATTGTTTTATTATATGATAATAGTCTGTATATAGCACTTACGACCTTATGCTACTAGACAAAAATTGAAAAAGAATTTGAAAAAAAAAAATGAAAAAAAAAAATGGAAAAAAAGTTTAAAAATTAAAAATAATAATGCTCGCTACTGGAGCCCAGAATTTTTTTTTAATAGTCCTATATTTATCTACATATATCTGCACAGGTCCACATAATGCCACAATATTTTCAACACAGTTTACGGAAATGTAATATAATCATTTACCTGTATAAATTACCTGTAAGTGGTCAGTGGTCAGTTGCACATGCTAGCACATGCACAGGTGAATAGTCTGTATATAGCACTTACGACCTTATGCTACTGGACAAAAATTGAATAAAAATAATTTGAAAAAAAAAATGAAAAAAAAAATAAAAAAAAAAATGAAAAAAAAAAAAAAAAATGGAAAAAAAAAGTTTAAAAATAATAATGCTTGCTACTGGAGCCCAGATTTTTTTTCCAGTCAAATTGAAAAATAATTTGAAAAAAAAAAGGTCCACATAATGCCACAATATTTTCAACACAGTACCCAATGTAGTGATTTACCTGTATAAATTACCTGGTCAGCAGTGGTCGTGGTCAAGAGTGGTCAAGCAGTGGACATCTGCACATGCTAGCCCATGCTTAGCACATGGTTCTCCAGTTTCTATTGTTCTCTCTACAGGTAAGGTGTACAGAGCACACGAGAAAAGGTATAACAGAGCAGAGAGAAAACAGGTCTTCATGCATTATTGTCCAGTTTGTAGAGTGCGCAAAACAAAAAATGGGAGATAACTGAAAAATTAGCTACACAAGAGTTGTCATTCTTGTGCGCGACACACCTCCGGGTCGTGGTCTATGCATGTGTGAAGTTTCATGAAAATATTCCAAAGGGTGGTCGAGTTATGCTCCGGACAGGAAATCAGTGAGCGAAAACAAAAAAGGGAGATAACTCAAAAATTAGCTATGCAAGAGTTGTCATTCTTGTGCACGACACACCTTCGGTTCGTGGTCTAATTGAATGTGTTAAGTTTCATAAAAATATTCCAAAGGGTGGTCGAGTTATGGTCAATCAGTGCGCGAAACAAAAAAGGGAGATAACTAAAAAATTAGCTATGCAAGAGTTGTCATTCTTGTGCGCGACACACCTTCAGGTCGTGGTCTATGCATGTGTGAAGTTTCATGAAAATATTCCAAAGGATGTTCGAGCTATGCTCCGGACAAGAAGTGTCTGAGGCGGACGAGGCGCGCTGTCAAATCCATAGTATCCCCCCGACGGAGTCCGGGGGATACAATAATAGCCTATATAACAAAGACGTTGTTGACATTGTTGTCTACTGACAGTACTGTGTAGAGAGCGTATGTTTGTAAACAATGCAGACGACGTTTGGAAGCCAATACACAAAAAGTAGTTCTGGCAGTGAGTGACAGTTTAGCCGTGTGAGATAGCCGTGCGAGACAGAAAAATCCCACATGGGCGTGGCTTCGGAAATAACATTGAAATGGACTCTGGGTATGCGAGAAAAGGATATTCCACCCTCGTGATCAGAATATTTCGGCAGAAACTCGGCAAAGCCTCTGATGACATATTCTGACAATCGGGTGGAATATCCTTGCCCCACACCAGTTCTTCCGTCCATACGTACGTCTGTCTGTCCGGGCCAACGTCCGGGGGTTTGAGAGCTTAGGGGCGTGGTTAGGAACAAAAGATTCCTTTGTAATATTCCGTAAGCTCATAAACTCTATTGTTGTTTAGGGGCTTTTTCTTTTTCTTCAAACAATGGAAATACCCCATAAACCCAAAATGTTGGAACGTCCGTCCATCCGTCCGTCTGTCCATTTACATTAGGTCGAAACGTTTATAAGAGTTATTCCAACATGTAAAATCATCAATATTACGATAAAGCATTGCTTCAATGCTTGGACACTTGAATCACCTGAACAGCTAAATGTAGGCCAAGGTCAAATATAGGTCAGGGGTTGCTGATGTACATCACTAGGAGATGAAGTTGTCCAAGTATGGTTGGTGTAGGGCCAGGAGTATTCCATCTACAAGCTTGACTAAAAAACCAAGGGGAATTAACTAAGTAATTCAAGAGGAAATGTAGGTCAAGATCAAATACAGAGCAGGGGTTATTGATGTACATCCCTATGAGAAAAGGTTGTCAAAGTATGGAGTCTGTATGCACAATAGTATTCCATGTACAAGCTTGACTAAAAACCTTAACCAAGGTTGACTAAAAACCTTAACCAAGGGGAACCAAGGTTGACTAAAAACCTTAACCAAGGGGAATTAACTAAGTAATTCAAGGTTAAATGTAGGTCAAGGTGAAATATAGGTCAGGGGTTGTTGATGTACATCACTAGGAGATGAAGTTGTCCAAGTATGGTGGGTGTAGGGCCAGGAGTATTCCATATACAAGCTTAACTAAAAACCTTAACAAAGGCGTGACGGTGACTCTGACGCCGGGGTGACTACATAAGCTCTCACTATTCTTCGAATAGTCGAGCTAACAAAAAGGTGTTAATGCAATGTATTTTGCATGTAGATGAATGGGAATTTTTCAGGAATCTGGAACCTGTTTCAATGTGAAACATTTTAAGCTGGCGCGGAGTGCAACAACAGTGAGTACTGTCTTACTGTTTTGCGCTTGTATCAACTTGTCAATGTCACTCAGAATCGTCTGATAATCCTCTACTGTTGCACCATTCTGCCCCAACTGGTCCTCAGACTGGGCCCTTCCTCTCACCTGTGGACAGGGTATGAGGCACGCCATGCGATTTTGTACCCAAGAAATATATTTACAGAAAATGTTAAATTTTCTGTTGATGACATTTACAGAAAAAAATCGTAAATATTTTTCATGAGATATCGCACATGTTCTTAGGTATAAAATTGCATGGCGTGTCTCATATGATTTAACGGCTGACAAATACATGAGCAAACGGCTGCCTGTGTATATATTTTGGGAAAACAGAGGAAACAAGGATATAGTAAAAACATGGTTAGTGCCGTCAAATATAAACTAGATTGGTCAGTAAGCGAGGCTTACGGAATGCCCCCCGCGTGGGCCCAGGTACCCCTAAAATATGTAAAACTTTCCAAGTGTGTGGGCTTGTGATTTTGACTCTGGGCTTAGCGGGAGCGTCATGAACGTGAATTTGTCACATGGAGGTAGAGGTCCGTTGGAGCAATGCGTGTGTGAAATGTGAAGCAGATCCGAGCAAGGAAATATAAGTTATAACCGATTTCACTGATGTTAAGTTTTGTAAAGAGACTAAGTAGGTGACCTTGACCTCGAGATCAGATTTATCACAGCATGATAGTAGAGCCTTAGAGGAATGCATGCATGAACTATTAAGAATTTTAGATGAAGGAAATAGAAGTTATAACTTATTTGTCTGATGTTAAGTTTTGTCTGGAGAGACTAGCTATGTCACCTTGACCTTGGAATCAGCCGGGGTTGGACAGTCGTAGATTTGTTACAGCATGTTAGTACAACCTTAGAGGAATGCATGTGTGAAATATTAAGAATTTTCAATGAAGGAAATAGAAGTTTTATAACTTATTTCTCTGATGTTAAGTTTTGTAAAGAGACCAAGTATTTGACCTTGACCTTGGGATCAGCGGGGGTTGGCCAGTCGTGGATTTGGCACAGCATGGTAGTAGAGCCTTACAGGAATGCATGTATGAAATATTAAGCATTTTAGCTGAAGGAAATATAACAATATTTCTCTGATGTTAAGTTTAATGACGGACGGACGGACGGACGGACGGCGGACGGACGGACGGACGGATTGACGTACTGACGAGACGTACATTGTGAGGTTACTAACCCTAACCCATCCTAAATCAAACCCCGTAAACATCAATCGTACAGAAAAAAACAACCCCACAAGACAAAATAACCCCACAAGAGCAATTTATAACGGGGTTAAAACGGAATAAGCATCTCTTAACAAGTCCATCACTGTGTGGTTAACCTCACAATGTAGCCTAACCCATCCTAAATCAAACCCCGTAAACATCAATCGTACAGAAAAAAAACAACCCCACAAGACAAAATAACCCCACAAGAGCAATTTATAACGGGGTTAAAACGGAATAAGCATCTCTTAACAAGTTCATCACTGTGTGGTTAACCTCACAATGTAGCTCTCGTCTGTACGGACGGACGACGGACGGACGGACGGACGGACGGACGTACGGACGGACGGACGGACGGACGGACGGACGGACGGACGTTCTTACGAGAGATACATTGTGAGGTTATTTCCTTTGATGTTTACACTGTGGGGTTAACCTCACAATGTAGCGACTTATTCCGTTATTTTCTTCCTTAACGATTCTCTTACGGAATGAATCGCATAATATGCAAATGAGCTACCCATTAGTTAATTATATTTGAAAAACACTTATCCAAGTGTCTTAAATTGGACGGTGGGTGGGTTTCAGCACAACACAGCAACCTCACAATGTAGCTCTCGTAAGTACGGACGGACGGACGGACGGACGGACGGACGGACGGACGTTCTTACAGTACTATACTTATGTGGCTTATCACATGTTAAATATTAGCCACATAAAACGATGTTTAGCCACATAAAAGGATTTTTTAGGTGGCTAATTGTAACCAACCCTATCCTTTACCAAGTCCATAACCCTGTGGGGCTAGCCATATAAGTACCCTAATGTGTGCCCGGACGGACGGACGGACGGACGGACGGACGTTCTTACGGTACTATACTTATGTGGCTTATCACATGTTAAATATTAGCCACATAAAAGGATTTTTAGCCACATAAAAGGAATTTTTCGGTGGCTAATTGTAACCAACCCTAACCTTTACTAAGTCCATAACCCTGTGGGGCTAGCCACATAAGTATAGTACCGTCAGGACGACGACGACGGACACGGACGGACGGACGGACGGACACGGACGGACGGACGGACGGACGGACGGACGGACAGGAGACTACGTTCTTACAGTACTATACTATGTGGCTTATCCACATGTTAATCCAAATAGCCACATAAAATGATGTAGCCACATAAAAGGATATTAGGTTTGGCTATCATTGTTAACCTCGCTAATCCCATTTACCAAGTCCATAACCCTGTGGGGCTAGCCACCATAAGTACATGTGTGCGGACTGGACGTACGGTCGGACGGACGGACGTTCTTACGGTATATACTTATTTGGCTTATCAATGTTAAATATTAGCCACATAAAAGGATTTTTAGCCACATAAAAGGATTTTTTAGGTGGCTAATTGTAACCAACCCTATCCTTTACTAAGTCCATACTGTGGCTAGCCACATAAGTATAGTACCGTCAGGGGCGGACGGACGGACGGACGACGGACGGACAGGACGGACGGACGGACGGACGGACGGTACGGACGGACGGACGGGACGGACGGACGGACGGGACGGACGGACGGACGGACCGGACTCCATTATAACCCCCCACAACTCGTTGCGGGGGCATAAATATATCGGTTGAGCCTTATACAGCTTTTGTATAAAGTTGTTGGGGTGAAACCGAATATATAATATATATTTGACGACACTAACCATGTTTTTACTATATCCTTTAGTTAACTGTTGAACTTAATTGTTTGAATGTGCGTTGTGTCATGTTTTGATGTCATTACTTGGTCATACCGTCACAAATCTAGCAACGACGTCCAATACAAAATCCGATCTGTAACATAAAACAAGACATTATATTTGTAAAACATGGATATGCCCACGTGGCATAGTTGACTCTAACTGGAGAAACTCATACATACTTTTAGACTTTTAGACGTAAATGTACACGGACGGACGGAAGTACGGAACCTCAAGAGCAACGCATTATCGCATAGGGGGCATACAAATGCTCAATAAAAACAGTGTTTTCAATGGGAATTTTTATGTCACAGGTACATGTCTTCCACCTGCGAGTTATACCTGTGCTTGTCTATCGGTGGTATGAGTAACCGGACTCTTCACCACCTGTACCAGCCTGGCCATTTCGTCCTGAAGGCTAGATACACTCGCCTGCATGCCTTCATCACGCTGTCGAGCAGCATCACCTTCGACACTGACCTGTGAAATGTCAGAGCTGCAGATAAGAAGCGTATTGTGTATTTTACATAGAGTTTATTCAACTACCATTTTGAAATACCAGATTTATTTCCCCGAAACATCTGAAAATCCGATAAAGAAACAAGTCTGTGAGTCTGCACAGTCTGATCAGGATCTGTACTGGTCGCCAGTCATTAAAGGAAACACCTGTAATGCTTCTAACAAGCCATATTGATCGCTATCAGGTTACAGGAGTGTGCTATTTGATCCAGAGCTACACTGGTCACAAATCCCATAAGCCGCATTTTTCCAGTCACAGCAACATCTGTGTTCCACTTGGAAGCCAGAAGTGAACCTGGTCCAAACGTGGTCCAAATGCATGTGTCCTTTACTTTTTGAATCCCAAGGCCGTAGGCTGAAACAGTTCCCGAATGCCACGTCAAACGTTAACCCACGGATGGACCACGGATGGACATGCCCGAATGTTATTGTTACATGTCCGTCGGAAATATCATGCAATTTGAGCATATAATTATGCAGTACTTTCGGTACTTTCATAACCCGTTCCATTCAAACAGCTGATTTACACATACATATTCCGGGGCCACAGTACACGTTGTGTGATGCAGGTGCCCCATCCTATGTATCAGTTTCAAAATTTCAGCGCGACTCTTGATAACTGGTGACGTAATGGCGCGTTCTAGTAATGTCATGAGTAACGTCTGGAAACGTCATCAGAAACATGCATTACGTAAATATTGGCTTGGCCCCGAAATGAGCATTGCCATACAGCTGTGAGCGGTGTTAAACAACGGCAGTCATGTAATAATTACAGTTTTCCCACTTGCAAAATTTGAAACTGTTTTCAGTTGTCTGTTTTTTTTAATCGAATGCAAATGACGTTTTTTATGACGTAGTGTTTCCTCTCAAACCTGTGCGCATGAGCTCTAAAACTGAAAATTCCTTTAACACTGCGCATGTGCGGTGATACAAAAAAATGTTTCCATGTTTCCAATGAAAATGCTGCGCATGCGCAGTGAAGAAAAAACATACAAATTCACAAAAACGCCGAAAATTGGTTTTACGTTTACATGCAATTAAACGTAGCACAGGCGTGGGTGAAACAAAATGCTACTGTAGGAACACAGTGTATGAACAATACACACTTGTAATAAATATGCAAATGAGCTGGAAAAAATTTACTCCCATACCGTCCATAGCCTACGGACACTAGTCTACGGGAGTAGATTGCAAGTTACCGCTCGCAACTACGTCGCGTGAAAAACCTGTCTTCGGGAGTCACGAGATATGACATTGTGAAATTAGGTGACGTAATTTCTGCCGGGATTTCCAATTATCGAAGCTTGGCAGATGTTCACACTATGTTTGGTTGGTGTTGAGGACCCATTCTATACCTGATCATCGTTTGATTCAAAGATAATTGCTTCATAAATGTGAGAATATATGTATAACATATATGTGAATACTGCCTCTTTACAGTATCCTATATGGCACATGGAGTGGCCAAGTCGGCCATCTTTGTGTGTTCCAGCCATCAGCCAGTTTCACCTGTTCTGCCGTTTTGACAAAGAACTCAAAATGTGAAGTAGAACCTATGATATAATGTAGCTAAATCACATGCAGAAAAGCCAGGAACACGGACTCATATCAATTTTATTTTACCAAACAGTAAAATATATCAGTTTTCTGGACAGGTTTGTGCCTGTGTTTTTTACAACATGAACCACCATTATAAATAGCTCATACACAGAAAATCACACAGTGTATCACTTTAACCTGGCCAACCACACAACACATACCATATGTACCCACTACTGTACTCTGTTATTAGCTATCAAATCCAGTGACATGTAGGCAGTTACCTGAGTGTATTGTCCCCGGTCTCTACTCACCTACTAAGCGAGTAAATATGGCTTAACCTATGGGAAATGTGTACATAGGCTGTCCATCAGATTGAAAAAATTACACATAAACATTTATTTGGAGATTGATGGGAGAAATGCTCAGATATCTTTTGTATAGTTGGCTGGCATAATATGTATAGCTTGCCGTTCTCATATGTGTCTATTATGTATTGCACCAAATTATATTTGGTTTATTGTCATATTATTTAGTTGGCTGGCATAATATGTATAGCTTGCCGTTCTCATATGTGTCTATTATGTATTGCACCAAATTATATTTGGTTTACTGTCATATTATTTGCTGTATGTGTCAAACACATGAAGTGGTGAAACTGGACGATGGCTTGTACATACAAAGATGGCGGAGATGGCAACTCAATGCTCTATATTGTATACAGTAACAAGAAAATATTCACACACATATATTCATATATCACATCGCTCTTATGACATTAGGTGTACGCTCCCATAGAAAGTCGGGTATTTGTAAACCCCACTACTTCAAAGAAAACGTGGGGTCAGGAAACCCGAGTTTCACAGCTGGATACTGGAATAAACCTGTCTGCATCCCTGATACTAACCAGATTTAATGTTCCTAACACCGGGTCAAATGGCCCATTAGGTGATATGATAAGATTCTGAAATTCCCAGTTAAATTCTAAATATGTTATAACGCAAATAAAATCTATAAATAATGCTATAATCAATTTTATCATTATCAGAGATGCAAAAATGCCTTTTCTCCCGTCAAAATCGGTTGACCAACGACAAATATATTGTGAAAAAAAAGTAAGATTTTACCAAAATATGTGTTCCGAAGACCTCTCCAAATCCCGCCAAAATGGTTCCAATACGGCGTAGGAATATGCGGGCCAAAATACTATCTATGATACCATAATAATATAAAATCGTATTCAATATTTATATACACCGAGGTGAATCGATATATGTATTCCACTAAACAAACGAAAACTAACAAGCCAAATCGCCAAACATAATCCTTATGTGCGAAAATGAAACTGGAGTGTGAGAACTATTTTGTGTCCGCGCATGGATAATGGTCAGGCGGCTTGACCACTGCATAGGACAGAATAAATATGTCTGGTTTCTGAACTAAAATGGGAAGATATAATAAATACTAATCTTTTTTTGTTATTATTCGATAGCAGAGATATGTACTAGATATTTGCTGTATTTTTATATTTTATTCAAAATGTAGCAGTAAATATGAAGAGCACATAATTATGGCACCACGATTGCAAAACCTGCAATTATCTATGACATACATGCATACATATGGCATATGTTGGCATGACGGAGAAATGGGGCTATTAGATCTATGCTACCAACTCCACTACCCAAATCAGCCTGCATATCCGCGCAGTCTGATCAGGGTCTGCACGGTTCGCCATTCCGTCTATCTCAATTGATTTCATACATAATAGCATCCGCGATATTCAAAGAATAATATTTATAACAGTCTTGTGTTTTTTAGTAAATTATGAAATCTTGCAATATGCTTTGAAAGTGTCATAAATATTCGTTGTCATGTACGGAAGAAAATCATAAATTATGTAAATATTTTTCATGAACTATGACAACTGTGGAAATGTATCAAATTACTTACATGGTTGGTCTCATAACAGATCACTGTGTACATAGTATACGCATATACAAATATAAGGTCAAATATGTATAATTTGCAATTGTGTGTTATTGATTAGAATTAGATTGACACTGGGAATGATTGGGAGTCAAAGCGTTTTCCTGGTATCATTAATGTTACTCCTTCAAAAAACTTTAGCCCTGATCAGACTGCGCGGACTTGAGATTGATACAGATCGAGCTCCGTGTCAGGTGCATAATTTGGTGGCGAAATTCTTATTTCTCAATGAAAGATAGCAAGTTAGGAGTCCTTTAGAATCGTCTCATTGAGATCATTGAGACTCCCAACTTGCCATTTTTTTTTGGTGCAGAAATTTGTTGTTATCCAGAATTGATAAAATTACGTACCTTAGTTGATAGTTTATACAAAAATTCTAATCAAACGTTTTAACAGTCATTCATTCAGTATCAAATAAACTGACTGCGTCTGTAGTTGTACTCTTGACTAAAGTTTGATGACCTGTTTATACACACTATCCCCAATTTATTCCAACATGGGAATGGGTGGTAGGAGGGAGCATGTGATGGGTAATTTAACGATCGGTGTGTGTTCATCCTTCCGGAATGCCGACCTACATGGTTTGGTCCTCTTGTATCGTTTTGCCCCCCCCCCCCCCCCCCCCCCCCCCCCCCCCCCCCCCCCCCCCCCCCCACCCCCCCCCCCCCCCCCCGGTACTTGAGAGCTGAATCATGTTATGCTCCAGTAAGAAATAATAAGCTTATCATAGCTCCCAACTTGCCATTTTTTGGTGAAGAAATAACAAAATCCTACCTCAAATTTATCAAATTACGCACCTTGACTGAAGTCTGTTGATAGTTTATAAAACTTTTCCAATCGCCAACTTGGACTCAAAACATATTTCCTTTTGCACACGCACTAAGTACGATTCAAGTCGAGGCGTTTGCTGGTATCATTATTGTTACTACTTCGATGAAAACAAAACACGACAAATATAGGCCCTGGTCAGACTGCACGGATGCGCTGGTTGATCTGGGGCTACACTGTCGCATATGTCGTAAGGTCCATTCCCCAGCCAGACTCACACTCAGCTAAATTCCTTGTGTGAAGTCTGACTTTGAGATTGAAGTAAGGTTTGCAATGAAGATATTTATTTCTGCAAGGTGTATGTAACATACATATGCTACATGTAATTATGTATCAACAGCACATTTTAATTTGTAACTTGCTAGTGTGCTGGTCAGTTTGAACCCGCAGATATATCTACACTGGTTAGAAGACTAGTGTGTTCTTGTATCATCAGCTTATAGCTGTTAGAACAAGCAATTCTCCTATCATTATTGTGGAAATCAGCACACACATGTTGTAGGCTACCAAGAGAGCATGGAACAAGATCAGGGTTGCTAATCCATTTAGACAAGGATGAATCCAGTCGGTAACAGTCTAGATCCTGATGTGACTGTTCATTCTGATCTGGACCTAAGCTGCAAAGATTACGGCCATAATAGTCGCTGGTGGTAATAAAACTCATCTGTACATATTCTCATGCACTATGGTCGAGTCTGGCGGTTACTGGAGACTCCAGCTGGGCTGTGAAAGTAGTTTGGCATGCTTTGTTATCTCATTAGCTGACCCCATAGTGCAATACAAAATCATTAACAGGAACATTAGCCTGTCAGAATCAGCTTGGCATTTGGCTGTTCGTTTTCTATGGGACTGTACACATAATGGAAGCAATTATGAAGTGTATCTATCTATGTTATAATACCTTAAAGAGATCTAACGAACAGAACAACAGCGGATATCAATGTTTTTATTATGTTAATGCCTTTTTACCAATGTGAGCGTTATATAATTTAATTTGTTTAAGTAAGAATTATTGGCACATGTTAGTTGTGAAAATGTAATGATTCAAATACTCCCATATTGTCCGCTTCGGATGATAGGGAGACTCCCAAGTATTTGAGTGCTACGTGTCTGCAACTACTCCTGAACATTTTATTTTGCGACCCAGATCTGGCAGGTAATGTGAAATGTGTACATTTTACAAAACAAACTCGGCCTACATTTCTTTTAATGATTTTGGTGAGACCTCACATTTTCTGCGGATCAATACTTGCTTGTAAGAAGTAAAACATTTTTTCCGTAATAGGTGGGGACTTCAAACTTAGTGCGTGCCTTCTTTATAATGTGTAGATGCGCAAAGTGAATTTCAATTTTTAAATCAACCCCCGGTTATGGATTCTGTCTCCCTGTTCGACTTGAATTCGCCAATTTTTCCTTGTAAGAAGTAAAACTTTCTAGCCGAAATAGGTAGGGACTTCAAACTTAGTGTGTGCCTTCCTTATTGTGTGTAGATGCGCAAAGTTATTTCAATTTTTGAATCGACACCCCCCTCATGATTATCTCCCCCTTTTTGACTTACAATTCGCCAATTTTGCCCTGCAAGAAATCAAAATATTTTAATATCATACTAGGTAGGGACTTGAAACTTGGTGTGGGCCTCCCTTATGGTCTGTGGATGGGCAAAGTGATTTTTGTTATTCAACACCCCCCCCCCTCAAGTAGCGTAGCATTCTTTGGTGTGTAGATGTAAGTGATATTCAATTTTTAATTCAACCTGTGGGGTATTGATTAGGCCATACAAATAAGAACTTTGGTTCTCATACAAGGGGTTTGCGGAATGTGACGCGGGAGGGCCGATTTTTTTATATAATTTTGTATGGCCTTATATCCACCTTTATATACTCTATTGGCCGAGGAAAAGTGGGAACTTTGCTCTAGTTGACACATTTCTTTTTCCTGTCCGTTATTTTGACAAAATACTTTCTTTGGCGCAGCTTACTGCTCACCGTCCATGTTATCGTCCCCATTTGCAGGTGAAAACTGGTAAGGCAGGAGCGATAAGACGTATCCAATTCATCATAAAAATATATTTGTCATAGCAACAAAATGACAATTTGACCAAAAATTTCCTGAAGACAGGTTTTCTGGCGACGCAGCTCATATGTTGATGGGCTAATGAAACAAATAGAATTGAACAATACATTTGTCATGACATAAAATGATATATATTAAACTTGTTGACCCATTTTATTAGGAACTGGGCATAACAAGTTTCTTATTATATGAACCCTTAGACCGCTACTCACAACAATTGTCGTCTGCTGTTGCTTTTATATCTTGCCTTATTTCTCAATAAAAACATTTACAAAGCATGTTGTAAATTATTCTAAAGTGCTGTCAAAGCATGTTTATGATCATAATGGAAAATAGAAAATAAACAGCAGAAGACAAAAAAATAACACTTTCACCCCTAAGTACATTTAACTGGTATGGACTCTTCCTTGTAGACTTTTGAACTATTCCATTATTTTGTAAAAAAAATCAGTAAATATCCAGTTTCGATCCTGATGAGACGGCTCGTTACGATGTGTACACGGGTTGCAAATACGAATAATAAATAGTATATGAAATCACAATCCAATTAAGATCCTGTAGCTACATTCATCACATTGAAAACCCTTACCTGATCCTGCAGAGACTGGAGCTGATTCTTTAAACTCGAGACATCTTCATAGTACCACTCTAACACTGCCTCCAATCCATAGGATACTAGTAGCCGCTTTTTCTCATTGGTTATCTGGTTAGTTATAACATCATTGGTGATACCAGCGGCAGTTGCAAGGTTTGTTAATACAGCCTCCACAGACTTCCAGTAGTCTTCAAATTGTGTATTTGTTAGGCTTGCCTTCAGAGAATGGCCGATTAAATCGTTTCTAACCTCTCGCAGACGAACAAGATCAGCCGCTATGGAATCATCATTGCCATCATTGTCATCTGGATGCAGTTTCCATCCTGAAGAAGTAAAATATATGTGGCTGTGACTGCCTACCGACAGCTAAGGTCATGTAAGGCCGGGCAAACGGGTTTGATCCCGTTTTAACCTGCTGCATTGGGGGGAAAATCCCAAAATCAGAACGGAATATTTACATCGAGAACAAATATATTCAGCCCTGAAATTAGAATAACCTGACCTGGTGTCAGGTCCATACCACACCAAATTGGCCCCTTCCCCTAAAATAGGATTACGAATATCGTAATACTCACATAAGGGGTATAACCAGATTCAACTGTCACATACAAAATGCCAAAGACGTATGTGAGGGCCAAACCAGGTCTCCAGTCGGGATTCCGGTAAGGATGAACCCCGATCGTTAAATTACCCATCGCGTGCTCCCACCTGCCACCCACCTTATGTGATTTGTGATCAGTGTAGATTCTGATCATATATCACACTCCTGTAGCTTGATAACAATCTATATTGCTGCCGGCCCGTAGCGGTGAATAAAATAATACCATGGACTATTGGGCAGGGGAGAAAATTCAACATATACCCTCAAAATGGTGTTTCTTGTGTTCTAGAGTCAAAATAGTCAACGGAGCGCCGTGGCTGCCGCGGTGGTGTCTACAGCCGTGTGCTGGTGCAAATCCTGATCAGATTGTTCGGATGCACAGGCTGATCTCGATATACACGGTTTTATGTCACAGGAAACATTTGTATTAACATTGTACATGTATTCTAATTCAATAAACTTGCTGAACATCCCTTCTTCGTGTTTGTTGTTATATACCATTATTATACATGGGTACGGCTATATGAATATTGTGTTTTTACCAGTAATCCATTTGCGTGCGCTCTGCACGTTGACGTATGCAGCAGCCAATACACCATGTATGATGTAAAGTTATCACTTTACATATATTTGATAATAATCCTGCTCTATCCAAGTAAATATATTTATTTCTTACATTTCAGCCAGTAGTTTACAGAAATATAACGATGAATTACACCACTCAGCAGCAGTAGTTTACACCACTCTCGTGCTTTAAAACATTATATGGAGAAATGGCGTCAGTAACGTCGCAATGATGTGTTTCCTATGGCCAATTAAATGCTGTTCTCAGACACACCTCCTGAATCGCGAGACAGTCACCTTCACAACGACCCTCCTCCAGAAATTGATTCACACACTTCTTGGCCATATTTTACGCTTGATTCGCTTTGTTTTTATAAAGTATCGTGTATTAAATGTAAGAAAATGTTTATTTAACAAGGTGAGCTGATTATCGATAAATAATACACGAGTGATTGGGTCCTTATATGAAACAAACGAGTGAGCGTAGCGAAGCGAGTTTGTTTAGCGACAGGACCCAATCACGAGGGCATTATTTCAAGATAATCGGTATATATATTTCATGGAACAGTAACCACTTTTAGAGATCCTCTACAACCAATACACGTGATAGTTGATATGTATAAAAAAGAACACTTTAAATTTACAACAAATTTGAGAAAGTTTTACAAATGTTTTGACATAATAAAATGGTGTTTCAGCACCATTTTGAAGGTTCCAAAGGTAAAAGTCATGTCATTGGTGGTGTGTTTGCATCACACATGTTCAGGTGAATGAAGTGTCCAAATATTAAAACAATCCTTCAAGCAATATTGAAGATATTACATGATAGAGAAACTCTAACAAACTTTTCGACGTAACAAAATGGCAGTGTTTCAGCACCATTTTGAAGGTCAATGTCATGTAATGGATGGTGTGAGTGCATCACACATATTCAGGTAAATGAACTGTCCAAATATTAAAGCAATCCTTCAAGTATTATTGAAGATATTACATGATGGAGAAACTCTTACAAATGTTTTGAGGTAAGAAAATGGCAGTGTTTCAGCACTATTTCGAAGATCACAAAGGTCAATGTCATGTCATCGGTGGTGCGAGTGTGTCACACATGTTTCAAGTCAATTGGCCGTTGTTGAGATATTGAGTACTTAAACACGTTAAAGCAGATTTTACAAAAATGTTAACACAAATTTCAAAGTAATTTGACCTTGAGCATGTGCAGCATATGTTTGGGCTATACAAGTCAAGTATGGATAGTGATAAAGAAGTGTGTGAAGTTTCACATCAATTGGACTCAGGTTGTGGAGATATTATGTTAGCAGATTTTACAAAAAAATGAATTAACACAAATTATAAAGTAATTTGACCCTGACCTTCGGCATGGGGTCTGGCCACATGGGTGGGCTATAGAATGAAAATATGGATGGTGATAAAGAAGTATGCGTAGTTAAACATCAATCAGACTTAAGGTGGTGGAGAGATTTGGTACTTACAAACTTTAACACAAATGCCGGACGCACGAAGGCACTCGCCACAGCGCAACAAGCGGGCTCAACAATAATTATCCTAATTGGCGATGTTTGTGAGTTATTTATAAGACTAGTTTGTTGCAGTACTAGGAAGTTACTTGTGTCTTTCAAGTTAGGTAACCATTAACCCTCACTACGCGGGAGACGAAAATTGTTGTCTGCAGTTTTTCATGTTTGCCCTAATTCTTAACAAAACAAACATGCGCTGATAGCAAATGAGAATCGTTTCCAGTGGAGACGATTCTCATGCGCTGCCAAAACAGGTTTTTGTCGAGAAATATTGAAAATAAAAACATTTCCAGCTGACGACAAAATTTAATTCAGCATAGTAAGGGTTACTCCTTTCAACCAGACAGACCAAAATGCCAACATTTGCAAACACTGTAAATCCAGGGGGCCATTTCACTAAACTTTGTACAACTAAAATGTTTGTAAGTGCAATATTAGGATCGTCTAGAAATTTTAATTGATGGATTAGGCTGCATATGCAGTCTATGCTCAATAAATGCAAATCCAGTAATTGTTTACAAGAAAACAGTGTTAACATGAAATCTACAGACTATCCTAATTTTGCAATTACAAACATTTCAGTTGTAAGTTAAGTGAAATGACCCCCCAGATGAATAAGCTGTCTCTACAGGAACTGCAGTGTTTGTCACAGTACTTTGCAGATGTTTTAAAAAATACCCAGTATGATTAACAGAAAAGCCCAAAAATACCATATAAGTTTTGTATATAAAGAGTATTAGATGCCGTAACTTAAATTCAATGCGTATTTTACTTGTACAAAATGTATTATTGATTTTCTTCCTTATTAAGTCGGAAACAAATGACACAAAACAAGAAAATGTGGCCTGTCGGCACACGAATGCCCATAGTGGCAGATTGGAAAAACTGTGGCAAAGTTAATTAACCAAAAGTGATAAGTATTCATAAGCACAGTTGTGAAGGTCAAATGGTGAAGGTCATATTAAGAGCAGCATGAGTGTGTGACATTTGTGCACAAGTATGATGTATTGAAATATTAAAGGTCACATTACAAACTATCACTTATTTTCTTCAAAATGCTCTAAAAACAACAAAGACGACCCTAATAACCGATTTCCGGTTCGATTGTATTTTTTGTGATATTGAGATTTCCCATATTGCACGATGTACAGGCTGAACTGGATCTACACTGGTTGCAAATGCCGTATAAGCCCCGTGTTGTGTTTGGCTTATTGCACCTTCTCATTCGCAGTGTACAGTGGATGTGGACACAATCTTCAAACAACACCCCACCCCCGTGGCAATTAGACCGACTAATATTCCGACTGCTGTCGCCCCGGGCTTTCCTTAATTGACCCCATGTACAGCATTGTTTCATTGTAAGTGGACAATGGCCTACAAGAATGACATAATGACAGTTTGACCAGCATAACACCAGATCCATCTATGCACCGGACAGCTCTGATAAGTGTTGCCCGTCCGATTTAGCATTATATATACGTACTATCGGGGAAAACATAGATTGTAACCTCACAATGTAAATATAAATGCATGTATATACAGACTGGTATCCTACAGCTGTTGAAAATTGCACAGTATGTCCATTTTGTCACCGACTGTCGCATTTCAGTATGTAGTTTGTAACTATGTCATTCTTATATTTTTAAAGTACAGTACAGTCCCATATATTTATATCAGCGGTCTAATAAACTGGAGTAATAAGTAGTCTGTTGAACTATTATGTGTAATAATCGTATTATTATGCTTACATTTCGGAAGTTCTACTGATACGTCATATACCCATGTCACTGCAAAGGGAAATAACTGTGGTAAGCAAAATAAGGGGAAGTTAGTCATGCAGTGACGGCTGGAAAAACTGGCAGTTTGGAATATGAAATCCGTAAATAAACGACACATACTGGTTGGATTACTGTAAAATTTGTTTTATTTCATATATAAATGATGAATACATAAGCGTATCGCGAAAACAAAACTTGTGATATCTCCTTTAAAGTAATCCTTCAACGGATATAGAAGATACGACAGAATTGAGAAACTCGGGAAAACTTGTGTGAAAAATGTGTGAAAAAGTTAAAAGTTGTGATGGTCAAAAGGTCATGGTCACATTATGGGCAGCATGGATGTGTGGCATTTGTCCACATGTTTGATGTATTGAACTATTAAAGTAATCCATCAAGGGATATAGAAGTTATGACAGAATTGAGAAACTCTGGCAAACTTCTAAATGTATGAGAAAGTTCGAAGTTGTGAAGGTCAAACGGTCAAGGCATTATTAAGGGCAGCATGGATGTGGCATTTGTTCACAGATATAACGTGTGGAAATATTTAAGTAATCCTTCAAGGAATATAGAAGTTATCACAGAATACTACAACCTTGGGGGTTCAAACACTTCCCGGGTGCCACAGCAAACGTTTACCCACGGCTGGACATTGTCGAACCTTGGACAACAAGTGTAGATCCAGATGCACGGGATTGTAACAAGCCATCTCATCAGGTTCTGCAGTGTTTGTGAGTATTTTCAGACGTTACCCCATATCTGATTAACGGAATAGCCCACAACAGGGATAATCTACAGGTGGAGGACTCGGACCTGTAAGAAAATTCCCATTGGAAAGATTCCATTACCCCACCCACTTGGTCTCGTACAGTACTGTATGTGACCAAGTGGGTGGGGTAATGGATTTTTTGTGTCACAGGTGCGAGTATTCCACCTGTGGGATAATAAATGTAAGATGTAGCCAACATTTGTTTGTTTGTTTAGTATTGTTTAACGGTCTATCAACAGCTAAGGTCATGTAAGGCCGGGCAAACGGGTTCGATAACATTTTAACCTGCTGCATTGGGGGGAAAATCCCAAAATCAGAACAGAATATTTACATAAAGAACAAATATATTCAGCCCTGAAATTAGAATAACCTGACCTGGTGCCACGTCCATACCACACCTAGTCACTTGGTCCCTTCCCCTAAACTAGGATTACGAATATCGTAATACTCACATAAGGGGTATAACCAGATTCAACTGTCACATACAAAGTGCCAAAGACGTATGTGAGGGCCAAACCAGGTCTCCAGTCGGGATTCCGGCAAGGATGAACCCCGATCGTTAAATTACCCATCGCGTGCTCCCACCTGCCACCCACTGGAACTATCTATGCCAGATATTTATGGGTGTCTCAAACTTTTAGCTATTAAACACATTAAATCTCGGAAATATCTAAAGGTAAGTACTTTTTCAGCAATAACAAAAAGGTTACCCTCCCCGATTTTTTTCATTTGATAAAATTCCATCAAATATTAAATTGTCATGTCAAATTTCCATAGGAATATCTTTTTTTCGCAATAAAATCAATATTGATGGAATTTCTTCAAAACATATTTTTTTTTTTTTTAGGAAGGGTGACTTTTCTGTTATTGATGAGAAACTACATACATTTAAGTTTTTTATATTTAATGTGGTTGATAGTGAAAGGTTCATCGGCAGAATAACTTGGAACAGACAGTAGACTGATTGATACCTTGAACAGGATCCCCGATACTGCAGATGTTTCGTAAGAGAAATATCAGCAATGTGATGTCAAATTGTTTCTCATCAGGATGCAGCGTCGTAACCTTGTCATACGAAGGCTGCATCAAAACACGGTTTTTTTTCAGGTCATCCAATGTTGACCGATGATCTCTTAAGAACTGGCCAAGATCTTTATTCTGTGGAATCTGCTTTAGTAATAACTTTTGCAATACGTCGGTGCCAATTGTAATTACAAGGGAGATAACCCTAAAGAAGTTTGACGATTCCTCACTAAAGAAGTTTGCCGATTCCTCATCAGTGACGCTGAAATGTAAAGAAAAGTGAAAGGGTTTAAAGGTACATACCCACGCAGTGCCTACTGCACGGCGAGTCACTATCAGTAAAATAAATATTACTAAATTATTATATTATATCTGTATAGCGGGCACTTGTAATTTTTAGAACTGGTGGAATAGTGACACAATTATACACTTATTTAATTCCTATAAAGAACGATTTGTGCCTACTGAGTGGGCATGTACCTTTAATCTCCCAACAACAGCTAAGGTCATATAGAGTTGGGGCCTTAGTCAAATCCAAAAGACCAGGGGCCCGTTTCACTAAACGATAAGAAATCATCGTACAAACTTCTTAGGCGCATTTTACCGTTTCACTAACGTCAATTTCGTGCGTACTTTCTTGCGAAGTTGGTAACTTTCCTCGTAAATCTACGGTACGTATTGAGCTGTCGTACGAAGATTTTTAGCGCAAGTGTCACGGCCGCCATACATGTATTCCATGAATAACATCGCCATCAAATCGGCGGTGCATATTTCGGTGCATATTTCGCCCTATAGGTTTCGCCCTATCCTTCCGTCCGTCCGTCCGTCCGTTACTTTTTGGCATTACTTAGTAACGATACATCTTTCCTCATTAAAGGTACATGCCCACTCAGTAGGCACAAACTATTCTTTATAGGAATTTTAATAAGTGTATAATTATGTCACTATTCCACCAGTTCTAAAACTTACGAATATTGTTTAAGTTTTTGTCTGTCCGTCTGTCTGTCTGTAGTGTTTATTTTTTGGAAGTTTTTGTAAGTTTCTCAAATCATTTATAGGGGCCCTAAGTGCGTAGACAGACCGGATTATCTAGCTTTAGCTGCTTATCAGTTAGCCAGCAAATGCAACCCAGATATAATGTGGCTTATAGAATAGTGACTCACTATACTTGTACCTGCTGATCAGTTAGCCAGCATCTGCAGCCTGATATAACGTGGCTTATAGAGTAGTGACTCACTATATTTATAGCTGTTGATCAGTTAGCCCAACAAATGCAGCCTGATATAAAACATGGCTTATGGAGTAGTTACTCACTATAACTGTAGTTGTTGATCAGTTAGGCCAACAAATGCAGCCTGGTATAACATGGCTTATGGAGTAGTGACTCACTATGCTTATAGCTGTTGATCAGTTAGGCCAACAAATGCAGCCTGATATAACGTGGCTTATGCAGTAGCTATTAACTATACTTTTACCTTCTGAATCAGTTAGCCAGCAAATGCAGCCTGATATAATGTGGTTTAAGGAAGTTTAATTCACTATACATGTACTGTTAAAGTGGTATAGGGGTGAATGGATGAAACCATAAATCAAATAACTTTCAAAAGTAATATATGTACTTTGTTGTCATATTAGGAATATTACCCATGTCCGTCAAATGTTCCCAGCCATTTCCAGAACATTTTCAGAAAAAAAAAAATGTTTGTTACTGTATACTATATGGTACATCCAGTTGCCATTTCCACAGAAAAAGTATTACAATGTGGGGCAATACATTATATACAGATATGACAACAGCGTGCTATAAATATTATGCCAGAAAGCTATACAAGGTCATGTAAGGCCTGGCCAACTGGTTCGATCCCGTATTCAATCTGATGCATTGGGGGGGGGGTCCCAAAATCAGAATGAAAAATTTACATCGAAAAAATGTATATTCAGCCCTGAAATTAGAATAACCCGACCTGGTTCAAGGTCTATACCACACCAAAGTCACTTCGTCCCTTCCCCTAAAAGTAATAGGAAATCAGACTTTGTATATAAGTGTGCTGAAAACAACCAATAGGACGTTGCACAAACTAGTATTTATGGGTATGTAAAATTATTTGTGGTATGTGTCAAACGCCACAAGAGGTAAACAATACAGAAGGATTGCATATACTAAGATGGCCAATATAGCAACTCCATGCCCCGTATAGTATACAGTACAAGCTAAAGCAAATAACAAGAGTGCCGTAAGTCACAAAATACGTCCGTGGAATATGGGCCAGACAGCGAAGATGCAGAAATGTGAAGCTGCCATCAAGGCAAGAAACATTAATGAGAATTTGAAACTGTATAGCATTATTTCTTCATCTCGAAGACGTGTGTATAGTTTCAGACCGATCGACTGAACGGATTCAGAGGAGTTGTGTACACAAACTCTGTACCCTATATAGAATTGTATACAAAAAGAGTTATCAGAAGACAACGAAGCTTGCCTGTTGGCAGCCTTCACTCAAACTTGGCACAGTTGCATAAAAAAACATGAATATTATATAACTTGACCTTGGGTTCAGGGGCGTGCGGTGGACCTTGACATTGGGCTCAGTGGTGCAAGGTGGGTCGTGGGTTTGCTATAGCATATTAAGATGAATGCACGTATGAAATATCAATGAGCTCCCTGAAAACCGAAGCAAAACAAAATTTAACCCAACGTTAAGTTTATGAACGCACTAAGTTGGTGATTTTCTACAGCATGATAGCTATTCACATGAGGAATGGATGTATGAATGTGCTAAGTTTGTGACCTTGACCTTGGGAAAAGGGGTGGGGGATGGGTCATGGACTTGCTGTAGCACAATAGAGGATCATCAGATGAATGCATGTATCAAATATCATAGCGTTCCCTGTAAAGAAACAGAAGTTACACAACATTTACCCCAACGTTAAGTTGATGAACATGCTAAGTTTGTGACCTTGACCTTGGGGTAAGGGTTGGGTGGTGGGTTGTGGATTTGCTACAGCATGATAGAGGGTCATCTGAGAAATGCATGTATGAAATATCAAGGCATTCCATGAAAGTAAACAGATGTTATAAGACATTTACCCCAAAGTTAAGTTTATGAATGTGCTAAGTTTGTGACCTTGACCCTGGGGTCAGGGGTGGGCAGTGGGTCATGGATTTGCTATAGCACGATAGAGTATCATCAGATGAATCCATGTATGAAATATCAACGTGTTCCATGAAAGGAAACAGATGTTATAAGACATTTACCCCAACGTGAAGTTTATGAATGTGCTAAGTTTGTGACATTGACCTTGGGGAAAGGGGTGGGAGGTGGGTCATGGATTTTCTATAGTATGATAGAGTATCATCAGATGAATGCATGTATGAAATATGAAGGTATTCCCTGTAAATAAACAGAAGTTACACAACATTTACCCCAACGTTCAGTTTATGAATGTGCTATGTTTGTGACCTTGACCTTGGGGTAAGGGTTGGGTGGTGAGTCGTGGATTTGCTACAGCATGATAGAGGGTCATCTGAGGAATGCATGAATGAAATATCAAGGCGTTCCATGAAAGAAAACAGATGTTATAAGACATTTACCATAACGTTAAGTTTATGAATGTGCTAAGTTTGTGACCTTGACCTTGGGGTAAGGGATGGGCGGTGGGTCATGGATTTGCTATATCACGATAGAGTATCATCAGATGAATCCATGTATGAAATATGAAGGCGTTCCCTGTAAATAAACAGAAGTTACACAACATTTACCCCAACGTTAAGCTTATGAACATGCTAAGTTTGTGACCTTGACCTTGGGGTAAGGGTTGGGTGATGGATCGTAGATTTGCTACAGCATGATAGAGGGTCATCTGATGAATTCATGTATGAAATATGAAGACATTCCCTGTAAATAAACAGAAGTAACACAACATTTACCCCAACGTTAAGTTTATGAACATGCCAAGCTTGTGGCCTTGACCCTGGGGTAAGGGTTGGGTAGTGGGTCATGGATTTGCTACAGCATGATAGAGGGTCATCTGAGGAATGCATGTATGAAATATCAAGGCGTTCCATGAAAGGAAACAGATGTTATAAGAAATTTACCCCAACGTTAAGTTTAAGAATGTGTTAAGGTTGTGACCTTGACCTTGGGGTAAGGGTTGGGTATTTGTAGCATGGATGCACAGCATGATAGGGTCATATCTGAGGAATGCATGTATGAAATAACAAGGTGTTGCATGAAAGGAAACAGAAGTTATAAGACATTTACCCCAACGTTAAGTTTGTGAATGTGCTAAGTTTGTGACCTTGACCCTGGGGTAAGGGTTGCGTGGTGGGTTATGGATTTGCTATAGCACGATAGAGGGTCATCTGAGAAATGCATATATGAAATATCAAGGCGTCCCATGAAAGGAAACAGATGTTATAAGAAATTTACCCCAACGTTAAGTTTATGAATGTGCTATGTTTATGACCTTGACCTTGGGGTAAGGGTTGGGTGGTGGGTCATGGATTTGCTACAGCATGATAGAGGGTCATCTGAGGAATGCGTGTATGAAATAACAAGGTGTTCCATGAAAGGAAACAGATGTTATAAGACATTTACCCCAACGTTAAGTTTGTGGACGACGCCGACGACGTCGGGGGTATGCCATAAGCTCTTCTGCACTTCGTGCAGGCGAGCTAAAAACAGAAGTTATAAGACATTTACCCCAACGTTAAGTTTATGAATGTGCTAAGTTTGTGACCTTGACCTTGGGGTAAGGGATGGGCGGTGGGTCATGGATTTTCAATAGCACGATAGAGTACCATCATGAATCCATGTATGAAATATGAAGGCGTTCCCTGTAAATAAATAGAAGTCACACAACATTTACCCCAACGTTAAGCTTATGAACATGCTAAGTTTGTGACCTTGACCTTGCGCAAAGTGAACTAGATTGGTCAGTAAGCGAGGCTTACGGAATACCCCCCGCGTGGGCCCAGGTACCCCTAAAATATGTAAACAATTTCCAAGTGTGTGGGCTTGTGACCTTGACTCTGGGCTTAGCGGGAGTGGCATGAACGTGAATTTGTCACAGATTGGTACAGGTCCATTGGAGCAATGCGTGTGTGAAATGTGAAGCAGACTGAGCCAGGAAATAGAAGGTATAACCGATTTCTCTGATGTTCAGTTTTGTAAAGAGACTAAGTATGTGACCTTGACCTCGACATAAGCGGGAATTTGTCACAGCATGATAGTAGAGCCTTAGATGAATGCATGTATGAAATATTAAGAATTTTCGATGAAAGAAATAGAAGTTATAACATATTTCTCTGATGTTAAGTTTTGTAAAGAGACTAAGTATGTGAACTTGACCTTGGGATCAGCGGGGGTTGGACGGTCGTAGATTTGTCACAGCATCAAGCATGATAGTACAACCTTAGAGGAATGCACAAGTGAAATATTACAAATTTTCAATAAAGGAAATATACTGATGAGCTTTAGAAACGCAACACCTATATACAGTGCAGTCTCAGTTTTTGTTCCACCGTAGACAACACTTGCAAACTCAACGCGAACGCAACGCGAACGCAACGGTTTGCTGTAGCGTTGTATACGTTGTTTAAACGTATAATACGGTTCGTACACGTGTAATACACATTGTCAAACCGTTTAGTTTAAAAGCGTTGTATACGTTGTTTAAACGTATAATACGGTTCGTACACGTGTAATACACATTGTCAAACCGTTTTTTAGTTTTTAAAGCGTGTAATACGTTTAGCTTCAAGGCGTATAACACGCTTTGGCGTATACATATGTAGCGAGGTGAAAGAGTTGAAACGTGTACAACGCTTTACCTGGAAGCGTGTAGCTATATGAAAGCGTTGAAACGTGTACAACGGTTACACGTTTTAACGCAAATACCTGTTCGGCCCCGATCGCTTCGAGGCGTCCTTGTTTCGTCCCTTTTCAAATATCGCGAATACATACCCTCAGATCGAGTTCAAAGTACATCGGCGGTGTGATTTAGCACTTCAATTGATCCCTAATCCCTGATGACTAATGAGTCACGCTTTTAACACGACAGATGTACCTTGTCGTTTATCAAAATGTTTGAGAATTGTAGATCACGTGAGCCGGCTCATCAGGATCTGCGGCATTCCTATGTACATTTTATATACACAAAAATGACGCCTAGTACAGCGTAATGTAACAGTTCATAACTTAATATGGAATAGCCCGGGCCGATAGTCCGTGTCAGTTAATTGGGGTTAAATATTACGAAGACAGATAAACACAGTGCATGGTTTCTTTATTTTATTTTAACATCATCAGAAATGGCGAGTCTAGGAACTCTCCTATTATCTTTACGCTGAAGCCAGTCTATTTCTGTCACTAATCCGCTATACACCTGTCCGCACGCGTGTGTTAAGATTAATCGATATCTGGAGAAACTGAATACACAGCGAGCTGCACACTGGTTTAACACGGATATGGCCCGCGGATATGTGTCATAAATTACTTGGTGGTCAAAACCGGTAAATTTACAAGGATTAGAGCGAAATAGCAGCCGACTGGCAATTTTTCTCGGACCGATTTTTAAGACTAATTTTCAAATCTCAATCGGTTTGAGAGTTAAAAAATCGGTCCAGAACCGGAAAACTGAAAATGTTAGAAGCCCTGCAGTGAGTCGAGAAGTATATATACACACACGAAGAACGATCAGAGCATGCGCATTCTACGCGATACAAGGTTGGCATACCAAAACGTGTAATGCGTTAAAACCCGTGGAAACGTGTTATACTATACACGGTTTCATCTGTACGGTGCTGTGTACATGTAGATGCGTGTAACCGTTCGTCAAAGAAAGTGTTAATTTTCGTTTAAACGGTTTACCTTAGCGTTGTATACTTTACAACCGTTGTACACGTTTACAACCGTTGTACACGGATTACACGCTTTTGAAACGCAATACGTTGTTTACAACCGTTGTATACGTTTACAACCGTTGTACACGGATTACACGCTTTTGAAACTCAATTGCGCCTTGAACACGGTTCGCTTTTGAAACTCGACTTTCGCGCATGCGCAAGAGTGGGGAAACGCAACGCATGGCCGAAAACGTATTACACGTAGACGACACACGGTTTGAAACGCAACTAACGGAAACTCCACGGATACGCAACGCACAACACTTTGTACACGTATAAACCCGGAACATTTTGACAGAAACAACTGTATGTAGGTACATATCTTTACATTTTAATGCGTTTTTTTGCAAATCAAACATTCCTCATTTACGAAGAATGTCAACTAGAGCTCTGATTGAGTCGAGAAATTGTCGAAACATTGACGTTAAAGCGTCTCGCAGCATCACGTTGACTTATGCCAGACTGCAACATGCCGATAATTTGGTTCCTGGAATCGGAATCGAGACGCGGCATCTTCAAGACAGGTCTAAACTTACAAATTCCTGGCAAAATTGTTAGCCCCGACCACAAGGATATCATATACACACTGATTTACTAGCGAAATTAAATTGCACGTGCACGTGCTGCTAATGCGGGCTATTGAAACAGCGGACAAGTGGGAGAACCGGTTTGCCGTGTGTAGTGTGGAAAATAATGAATATGGGTAATCATAAAATTGATGAATTTCATATATATTATAAAATATCGCAACATATAGGTGTTGCGTTTCTAAAGCTCTTCAGTATAGAAGTTATAACTTATTTCTCTGATGTTAAGTTTTGTATAAGTATTTGACCTTGACCTTGGGATCAGCGGGGGTTGGACGGTCGTGGATTTAGCACAGCATGGTAGTAGAGCCTTACAGGAATGCATGTGTGAAATATTAAGCATTTTAGATGAAGGAAATAGAAGTTATAACAATATTTTCTTATGTTAGTTTTGTAAAGAGACTAAGTATTTACCTTACCATGGGATCAGGGGGGTTGACGGTCGTGGATTTATGGAAGTGAGCCTTAATGCAACATTAGTAGGTAGATCTACAGGAATGCATTTGTTGTGAAATCTTAAGCTATTTAAGATGAGAAATAAAGAGTATTAACAATATCACTCCGATGTTTAAGTTTTGTAAAAGAGAAAGTATTTGACCTTCACCTTGGGATCAGCGGGGGTTGGACGGTCGTGGATTTGGCACAGCATGGTAGATAGAGCCTTACAGGAAATGCATGTGTGAAATATTAAGCATTTTAGATGAAGGAAATAGAAGTTATAACATTTCTCCGATGAATATTTCTTCCGATGTTAGTTTGTAAAGAGACTAAGTATTGACCTTCACCTTGGGATCAGCGGGGGTTTGGACGGTCGTGGATTTGGCACAGCATGGTAGAGAGCCTTACAGAATGCATGTGTGAAAATATTAAGCATTTTAGATGAAGGAAATAGAAGTTTATAACAATATTTCTCCGATGTTAAGTTTTGTAAAGAGACTAAGTATTTGACATTCACCTTGGGATCAGCGGGGGTTGGACGGTCGTGGATTTGGCACAGCATGGTAGTAGAGCCTTACAGAAATGCATGTGTGAAATACTAAGCATTTTAGATGAAGGAAATAGAAGTTATAACAATATTTCTCTGATGTTAAGTTTACAGACGGACGGACGGACGGACGGACGGACAACCTGACTCCAGTATAATTACGATTTGTTTATGTTTGCATGTTACCTGGGTTCCTAGTATGACAGATATGTTCACACCATACAGAAGTGATATATACGATAGTTACATACCTAATATCAAGACTGAAGTTATAATAGTTTACACGTTTTCTGACTTACAATGTACAAGAAAAGTATAGACATACATGTACCAACAGATAACAAAAACAATATACCATATTTTATGTACATCTTGGTGCCGTTTTTCTAGTTTCGAGGTAGAACCAATACTCCATTAAACTGTGTGTATTCCATTGGATGACAGTCCAGGTGTTACATTTATAATAGTATAGCCAATTGTTTTCGTCATTTTAAATATTTTATTTCCACTTCAGGGGACCAGGAGTCTCAGAAATGTCATTTCTGTTACATACATTTACATGACGTAAATACTGCTTTACATTTACATTTTTTTTCTTTTCAACTGCATCATACATAACCAGAAAATGTGTTCATAGAACACGGATGCCCCACATATCGCTTTGATAATAAATGAGGCCAAATTCCAAGTTAAATTTTTTTTTACCGGAGCGTTAAAGTTTTTGAAGCACCAAGTATGTGACCTTGACCCTGGGCTTGGCGGGGGCAGGACAAACGTGGATTTGGCACAGGACAGTAGAGGACCATTAGAGCAATGCGTATATGAAGTATGAAGCTGATCCGTGAAAGGGAACAGAATTATATTTATTTACCCGAGCGTTAAAGTTTTTGAAGCACCAAGTATGTGACCTTGACCCTGGGCTTGGCGGGGGCAGGACGAACGTGGATTTGGCACAGGGCGGTAGAGGACCATTAGAGCAATGCGTATATGAAGTATGAAGCTGATCCGTGAAAGGGAACAGAAATTATAAGATATTTACCTGAGCGTTAAAGTTTTTGAAGCACTAAGTATGTGACCTTGACCCTGGGCTTGGCGGGGGTAGGACAAATGTGGATTTGGCACAGGACAGTAGAGGACCATTAGAGCAATGCGTATATGAAGTATGAAGCTGATCCGTGGAAGGAAACAGAAATTATAAGATATTTACCGAGCGTTAAAGTTTTTGAAGCACCAAGTATGTGACCTTGACCCTGGGCTTGGCAGGGGCAGGACAAACGTAGATTTGGCACAGGACAGTAGAGGACCATTAGAGCAATGCGTATATGAAGTATGAAGATGATCCATGAAAGAAAACATAAATTATACGATATTTACCCCGAGCGTTAAAGTTTTTGAAGCACTAAGTATGTGACCTTGACCCTTGGCTTGGCGGGGGCAGGACGAACGTGGATTTGGCACAGGACAGTAGAGGACCATTAGATCAATGTGTATATGAAGTATGAAGCTGATCCATGGAAGGAAACAGAAATTATAAGATATTTACCCGAGTGTTAAAGTTTTTGAAGCACCAAGTATGTGACCTTGACCCTGGGCTTGGTGGGGGCAGGACGAACGTGGATTTGGCACAGGGCGGTAGAGGACCATTAGAGCAATGTGTATATGAAATATGAAGCAGATCGGTCAAAGGATGAAGAAATTACGAGACATTTACCCGAGCGTTAAAGTTTCGTGACGGACGGACGGACGGGGGACGGACGGACAAGGGTAACACTATATGCCCCCTCCACTATCGTGGTGGGGCATAAAAATGAAGGGGAATCTATTAAGAACTAGAGAAAGTGAGCAGGGGCTCACGTATACCCCTGGCCACCGCCTGGATCGAGAAATAAGAAACTTTAACGAGGGACTGATGGATGGAATTACGAAAACTTTCTACCCCTCGACATAATTTGTATGCCGGGGGTATAATTAGTTACACGTACCTTATACTGGGCTGTGGTTCTGGTCCAGGGACTGTGGACTGTGGCGTCTCGTTCGTCGTGTCCGACAACGTGTCCGTACTGTCAGCCAACTTACTCTCTGTGTCTACCGTCTCAGCAACCTTATCACTGTCGTCTACACTTCGTATAACTAACTTTGCGTCTTTGTTGACAGCCGCTGGAAGGGGAAATTTCTAATTATACAATCCTGTATTTGTATGCACTATTACTGGGGGCAGCTGTTGATCTGAGTTAGCTGTTTTCTGAGACAAACAGGAGTCCTAACTCCAGACAGATCAGTAGCCGATTTTACCAAAAGTGCTAAACATACTTATCTAGCGAAGTATACTTTGAGGGAGTAATGATTTATTTTTCCCCGAAATGCATTATTTCATATAGAACTAACAACTGCATATATATGATAATTAAAAGTATGCAGAATTATTATACTGATTTTTTTGGCTGTGATAATGTAATAAATTAAGTATAATAAACATTAACTAGAAATGTGGTATGTCGGCACACGATTGCCCCCGCTGGCAGCAAAAGAACTGAGGGAAGTAGATGACCATTGGAGCAATGCGTGTGTGAAATGTGAAGCAGATCTGAGCAAGGAAACAGAAATTATAAGCCATTTACCCGAGCGTTAAGGTTTCGGAACGGACGGACGGACGGACGGACGGACGGACGTACGGACGCCAGTAACACTATCAGGCCGTCAAGTGAGGGATTGGTCCAAAAACATACGAAAATAGGAATTCACACGGTGAAAAAAATAGAAAAATATAGTCTAAAATAGGAATAAAATAGTACTTTAAGATGGCTTCCCAACACATTTTATGGCCATTTTTTTATTGATAATGTGTGTTGTACTGCTCAAAAACTATAACTTTTAATTCTTTATTCAAGTTATTAATTGCTTCAATATCCAAAAACATGATTTTGACACATTACTTGTACTCTAATAAGTAAAGTAATGTACATATATGTTAGCCTCCATACCGTCCCATTCAGCCAATCCCATCCACCCGTGTCTTTATGTCTTGGAAAATTTCTAAAAAAAAAATTATTATTATTATTAATGATCATGCTGAATATGGGGGCCTAAAAAATAGGTTAGGTCGGATTACCTGAACCACATACAGTATATACAGTAGGATGAATGTTACAGAGATATAAAGCACTTAACTAGACATTATGTTTGTAAAGCATGGATATGCCCCCCTGCCCCCATGCCATACCGGACTCACTAGAGATTGTGTATAAAAAACAAAACTTACACACATTTCAAAGTCATTTGAGAAAGTCTTGCAAAGTTTTTGACATAAGAAAATGGCCAAGTGCTTCAGCACCATTTTGCAGGTCACAAAGGTAAAGGTCATGTCCAAATATTAAAGCAATCCTTCAAGTAATATTGAAGATATTACATGATGGGGAAACTCTTACAATGTAAGAAAATGGCCAAGTGTTTCAGCACCATTTCGAATGTCACAAAGGTCAAGGTTATGTCATTGGTGGTGCGAGTGCATCACACATGTTCAGGTGAATGAACTGACCAAATATTAAAGCAATCGTTCAAGTAATATTGAAGATATTACATGATAGAGAAACTGTGACAAAGTTTTCGACTTTTTTACGTAAATGTACACAGACTGACGTACAGAACCTGAAGAGCAACGCAATATGCCCGCCTTACTATTGCATAGGGGGCATAACATTACCTAAATGGATTTGTTTACAAAAATCTTTAAAGCAAACCTCTAGTTAATTTGACCTTGAGCATGTGGGGACTATGGGTATTATGCACAATGATTTGATTTATTGGTGTTTAACGGCCAATCAACAGCAAAGGTCATTTAAGGCCGGGCTAACGGGTTCGGTCACATATTAATCTGCTAAATTGGGGGGAAAATCCCAAAATTGCAACGGAATATTTACATTGAAAACAGGAAAATGTATTCTTAGAATACTGATGCCCCACATATCGCTTCGATGGTAAATGAGGCAAAATTCCAAGTCCAAAAGGGGGAGATAATCCATGGCTCAGTGTCAAAGCAAAAATAGAATTTCACATTGTGCATCTGCACACCATAAAGAGCTACATACATAGAATCAAGCCTCCTATTACGGTTTAGCAGTTTTACAAGTTACAAGGCAAATTGGTGAAATCGAAGTCGGAAAGGGGGAGATAATCCATGACCCGGGGGGTTGAATAAAAAATTGAAATAAACTTTGTGCATCTACTCATCATGAGGAAGCAACATACCAAGTTTGAGGTCTGTAGCTGTTATGGTTAAGTTGAAACGTGGGAGATAATCCATGACCCGCGGGTTGAATCAAAAATCAAAATCAACTTTGCGCATATACTCATTATAAGGAAGCTACATGCCAAGTTTCAAGTCTGTAAGTAAGTAATTTGTTTATTATAGTGACATGTGTAAACGTACAAGAATAGATATAACATTGATAATCATACTAATTACACCCAGCCCATTGGACCTATATGTCACCTTGTTGCAACATAAATGTTTCACTTGATTCAAATAATGTCTGGTGTTTACAGATCATGAGTTTCTGGTTGGATGCATTTGTCGGGCAATGACCGGACCAACGCTCAGCCCCCGACCCACGGTCACAACAGCTTATGGAGCATTTTACTCATCAATACTGACAGCATTGATGTCTTAATGCGACCGTATCCTGTACAAATGCGTGAGCAGGTGGATTAGCAGGCTCGGGATTTCCAGCAAATACATGCGACCGAATTATACAATTTGGCTTGTCGATGACCAGTGTAGTTTTTAATCGATATGTGTGTATACGCAGTTCGATTCGAAGCTAAACTGTCAATTGGCTAGTATTATTGAACAGAGCAAAGTTCAATCATGCCGTGTTACTAATCAGCATAATCTGGATTTACTCTGGTCACAAAGGAAAGAAATAGGTGTATACGTCAGTCGCTGAGTGAGGTATTGTGGAATAATAACTGGTGAGCAAATGTGTGTCATCCGAGTTAATCACATATCATTTGACGACTTTCACTTGTGATAGTGTACATGTACTTATTTTGTCAAATTAAGGGTTTATTTGTGAACAGTGTATATGCTTATCAGCATACGGAACACTGCAGTCTGATGAGGAAATCAACTGCTCAATAAATATAACACATACACACCAGACCAATTCGATGCGATATGTTGGCCTACAATATATACCCTGACCAATCCGCACTGGCACGCTGGCTGATCCGGGTCTACAATGGTTGCCCTGTTGTATGGTAGCCTCATTTTCAGTTTGATATTGTGATCAGAGATTGTAGGATTTAGTTGTAAATTATGTTTCGGCGTCTCAGATATGCTTTCACAATATATTTGCTTATTTGTCTAGCACAGTTCTGAATAAGAAAGCAAAGTTTATCTGTATCACTTAGAGTTGTGAAGCTAACTGCTGTATTTAGGTAATTAAAAAGGTTTGTTCTTATGTCTGTATAGAGTTCACAGTGTAGAATGAAGTGAGTTTCACTCTCTACTGCCTGCAGATCACAAAATCTGCATAGCCGCTGGTCGGGGGTTTCACCTATATATCGTCCTGTTTCGATTCTTAGCGGGAGTATACCGCACCGGAATTGTGCCAGTAATGACCGTTCATATTTCTTCATGGAGAGCTGCATGTACTGTTCTTGTTCGAAGCATGTTTTGTATGTAATATATGTTGTTAGTTTAGGAACGTTAGTCACGCTTTGTTGCCAAATATTCGAGTAATAGTTTGTGATATGTGTCTTTGCAACAGTGAGATTTACCACCATTTTATTGTCATAGTAGTTTGTCAAATTCAATTTGGTAAACACTTCACGCAATTCACTGCATCAATTGTTATCACATAAGTACATAATCTCTTGTGAATGCGCGTTTTGTTATTCTATTGTCATCGAATGTATTCAATCTGTTCCAGTAACGGATCATGGATAGCCATCGGCGGTAGTTACTTGGGAGTCAACCAATGTCTCCGGTGATTGCCAAATTGGTGCGAATCGGTGGACTCCCATGTAATAACGTATGGCTATATTTTGAACGTTGTCTATTGATTGGTAAGATTTGTAGCCCCACACACCTGGTGAGTAATCCAGAATGGGTATCACACACGATTTGTATACCTTTTCAAATGATTTAAGGCCGAACTCTTTAATAGAATGTATTTTCGATATAATTTTCCCAAGAGCTCTGCCGGCGCCTTTTGATGGCGCCTTTCGATAACGTCTCTGCGTTAAATGTAAAATTGCACTTGTAATGGAATGTTACACCCAGATATTTGTATGTATCGACTGTTTCCAGGATATTTTGTCCTATTCTAAAAATGTGGTTGGTTTGGGTAGCGCGTCCTTTTCGAAAATGCATGCATTTGGATTTGTTAGTGTTTA
Organism: Conchocele bisecta; assembly: GCA_029237695.1. Lineage (NCBI taxonomy): Eukaryota > Metazoa > Mollusca > Bivalvia > Lucinida > Thyasiridae > Conchocele > Conchocele bisecta. The sequence goes on along the minus strand of CM055271.1, from coordinate 52,950,314 downwards.
TGAGCACTCTCCATCGTTTGCACCAGTCGTGGAGCTTGTTCAGCATGAGTTGGAGATCCGTTTCTGACTTCACAAGATGCACAATATCGTCCGCGTATAGTAAGATAGACAATGTATTGTCATCCAGTTGGCATCCAAGGTCAAGGTCATTTACCTCTTTGACAAGGTCATTTGCAAATATGGAGAACAGTGTTGGAGACAGGTTGTCAACTTGCTTGACACCGGTCTTGCAGTCAAACCATTCCGTTAGTTTGTCATTTATCCGTACACACAATGTAGAATGTCTATATATGCTTTTGATCGAGTCGTATATTTTCCCGTCAATGTTGTCCAGGAGCAGTTTGTACAGCATCATTTCTCGGTCTATGAAGCCAAAACATTTACAGAGATCTATATATGCGGCAAATACTGAAGGATTGTTTCGCACAACACTGCTGAGTGTACATGTATATATATGATCTTCACACAATCTGTTCTTTCTAAACCCATATTGCTCATCCGCCAACATCCCATTTCCCTCTAAATATTGTGTCAATCGTTTGTTAATAAATGCACTAGACAGTTTGCTCACACATGACAATAGACTAATTCCTCTATAATTCATTGGAATACGTGGGTCACTGGCGCTGTCTTTGAGGATCGGATAAATTATGGCCTTTCTCCAGCTAGTACAGTTTAAAAGTTGTACGAGTTACAAGGCAAAATTGGGAAATTCAAGTCGAAAAGGGGGAGATAATCCATGACCCGGGGTTGATTTGTTTGTTTGTTTATTGGTGTTTAACGGTCTATCAACAGCTAAGGTCATATAAAGCCAGGCAAATGGGTTCAATCCCGTTTTAACCTGCTGCATTGGTGGGAAAATCCTAAAATCAGAACAGAATATTTACATCGAGAACAAATATATTCAGACCTGAAATTAGAATAACCCAGGGTTGAATCAAAAATTGAAATAAACTATGCACATTTACTCATAAGGAAGCTAATATACCAAGTTTCAGGTCTGTAGTTAGAACGGTTTAATAGTTTTATGAGTTACAAGGTTGGTGACGGACGGACGGACGGACGGACAAGGGTAACGCTAAGTGCTCCCTCCACTATCGTGGTGGGGCATACACAATATATTCAGCCCTGAACTTAGAATAACCAACCTGTTGCCAGGTCCATACCACACCAAAGTCACTTGACCGCTTCCCCTAAAAGTAATATGATTACAAACCAGAACTGGCTTCGTTAAACAAAGCTAATCCCCTCGCTGGCAGCCTTAATAACAAAAATTAAAGTCCTCAGTGACCTTGGGCGGTCAGACGTGGGTCGTATGCAAAACAAACTAGAACTATCACAGGAGTGATCATAATACCCCCACAAAGAGTTGGACTTACAAATAGCTTAACATTAGAAGAGTTTTATAGGTTTGAATAAAAATTACATGATCATTATTTAATGCTGGCCTTACAGATGTGTGACATTGACCTTTTACCTGCGTACGTGGTCAATGAAAATGAGATAATCTGAAAACATTTGAAAATTAAATCATCAGTTATAGAGGATCTTACACGAGTAATGGATTAAAGGTACATGCCCACGCAGCAGGTTACACTGTACTACTACTTTTCATTTTCTGTCATGCCTTATATGAGCCATTTGTCTACCCACTAACAAGTTATTTTTAATTACGGCGCGTGTTAATTGGTGTTAAATCGCATTTTATATGCCGCGACCAGAAAGGGTATTTTCTGACCTCGTGCTATTTTTACCAATACGCGTCATGTGACGCGGTCAATTATATCACATCTTTGACATGCGCAGTGAAGTATCGGAAGTAGAGAAGAAAAATCTCTGTTCGAGTCAACATTTCTAAATCTCCACGTAACTCTTTCCATTTGGCGATCTGGTCGCCAATATTAACCACTCTCTCTCTCTCTGTACTGCCTGTCCCTCAGACATTTCGCCTTTTTTTGGCCGACGCCGTTTCATACAATTTCCGTCCTGGACGTTTCGACATGTTGATATTCTTGTTTACATATTGGGAAGCCTACTGGCGCGCGTAGTATACTGCGCATGCGCACCGCAAGCCGTGATGTGAAAGTCGTCGTCCCCGCACATTATCAAAATAGACTGTTACCGCCGCGCGTCGCTAACAGTAAATTGATAATTAATAAATGATTATATTTGTATAGCGGGCACTCGTAATTTTTAGAACTGGTGGAATAGTGACATAATTATACACTTATTTAATTCCCATAAAGAACAGTTTGTGCCTACTGCGTGGGTATGTACCTTAAAGGTATGTAAGCTAAAAGGATGATATTTTTGTAAAAAAAATATTTGTTCGGCATAAAGAGTGTGTATAGTTTCAGATCAATCCACTGAACGGTTTCAGAGGAGTTGTGTACACAAACTATGCAGTTTATCTGTCTGCCGCCTGCAATAGGTTTGACCTTCAACTGTGACCTTGACCATGCATCGGTGTAGAAGATATAGAGCGGAAGGGAATTTCAATAGGTTTGACCTTTGACTTTCAACTGTGACCTTGACCTTGGACATAGGTGCGTGGTTATTGATCGCGACACACCTTCTCATCCTGAGAAACATTTGTGCCAAGGCATTTGCTAATCCATGCATCGGTGTAGAAGATATAGAGCGGAAGGGAATTTCAATAGGTTTGACCTTTGACCTTCAACTGTGACCTTGACCTTGGACGTAGGTGCGTGGTTATTGATCGTGGCACACCTTCTCATCATGAGAAACATTTGTGCCAAGCCATTTGATAATGCATGCATCGGTGTAGAAGATATAGAGCGGAAGGGAATTTCAATAGGTTTGACCTTTGACCTTCAACTGTGACCTTGACCTTTGACGTAGGTGCGTGGTTATTGCTCGCGACACACCTTCTCATCATCAGAAACATTTGTGCCAAGCCATTTGATAATCCATGCATGGGTGTAGAAAATATAGAGCGGAAGGGAATTTCCAACAGACCGACCGACCAACAGACGGACCGACCGACCGACAAGCTGACTCCTATATACCCCCTCAAACTTTGTTTGTGGGGGTATAATTACCATCCCTAGACACACATTGTGATCAAATATTATTAAAATCCGTGAAGTGGTTCATGAGTTATTGAACAATTAAAGGTGTTACTAACGTACGTACGTACATGGACTAACGATATATCCCCTCTTCCCTATCAGCGAGAGGATAATCATCATAATACACATAAAGGGTATAACCATATTAAAATGTCACATACAAAAATGCCAAAGATGTATGTAAGGGCCAATGAATATATGGAGGATGATAAATATGGTTAAAGATGTTAAAGTCGATCGGTAACGGGGTTGCAGAGACATAAAGTACTGAAAATCTTTCACGCAAATGTTGCCAATGGACAGACAGAAATTATAAAGATATATACCCCTCGACATACTTTACATGCTGGGGATATAAAAAGCAGCACTGGAGGCAAGGAATGCTAATGACTTTCAATCTTCTGTATACAGGTCAGTAAAATAGTTCTTACCTTCCAATTTGCAAAGTACATGTACAAAATACTAATGTACAATTAATGGACTAATGCAAATTTAGGCACAATTTGAAAGACGACCTGCTGGAAAATGGCACAGAAGATTGCCATAGCAATCTAACACAGATGAATACTAGTGTTATGCATTAATAGTTATGTAGTTATGTTACAATGTACAGTATTTATCTATATGGTCAATTTCACTTCCATGTTCATAGTTAAATTGGGCAAAAATGTGTGTGGTTTTTCAAAAAAGCCAAACAATAGGATAAATAGGAACATTTGGTCAGAAAACAGGAAAAAATAGGAATTGCCAGCGCTCCAGATAAGGAATTTGACATTGGTTGCTGTTACTCCATACTTTTGAAATCAATTGGGTATTCTCAATTTTGAATTGGGTATTTGAAAAACGTTACCCCATCATTTTTTCAATTGGGTATTTCCATATTTTGATACAAAAACCGATTCGGAAACAAATCGTACAAACTCTGTACCCTATATAGAATTGTATACAAAAATGCAGAAAAAATGGATAAGTTAAAAAGGCGATATTTTTGTTAAACAATATTTTTTTGGCATAAAAACACCAAGGTGCACATCTTCAATATGTATAGAAGACGTGTGTATAGTTTCAGATCAATCGACTGAACGGTTTCAGAGGAGTTGTGTACACAAACTATTTACCCTATATATATAATTGTATAGAAAAATGTAGAAAAAATGGCTAAGTTAAAAAAGGCGATATTTTTGTTAAAACATATTTTTTCGGCATAAAAACACCAAGGTGCACATCTTCAATATGTGTAGAACACGTGTGTATAGTTTCAGATCGATCGACAAAACGGTTTCGGAGGAGTTGTGTACACAAACTATGTACCGTATATATAATTGTATTGAAAAATGTAGAAAAAATGGCTAAGTTAAAAAGGCGATATTTTTGTTAAACAATATTTGTTGGGCATAAAAACACCAAGGTGCACATCTTCAATATGTGTAGAACACATGTGTATAGTTTCAGATCGATCGACTTATCGGAGGAGTTGTGTACACAAACTCTGTACCATATATATAATTGTATAGAAAAATGTAAAACAAATGGCTAAGTTAGGCCGACCTTAAAAATATGTTTGACATCATCGTTGGTAACACGTTCCCCCTAAAGTTTTATAAAACCGTGATGTATTCAAATTCTGACTTTATTTTTGGGTGATTTTGTCAGATCCAATGGCAAATACAATGTAATTCTGCATAAACTTACGGAATATCTCCCGCGTGGGCCCAGGTACCCCTAAATATGTAGATTTTCCCCAAGTATGTGGGCCTTGACCTTGGGACCAGCATCGGTCGGATGGTCATGTATTTGTCACATCATAATAGTAGACCCTTAGAGGCATGCATTTGTGAAATATTAGGACTTTTCGATGAAGGAAATAGAAGTTATAACCCATTTCTCCGATGTTACGTTTTGTAAAGAGACTAAGAATATGACCTTGACCTCGGGATCAGCGTGGGTTGGACGGTCGTATATTTGTTGCAGCATGATAGTAGAGCCTTCTAGGAATGCATGCGTGCAATATTAGGAATATAATTTATAACATATTTCTCTGATGTTAAGTTTTGTAAAGACACTAAGTATATCACTAAAATGCAACAGAAAACAGGATATCGAGCTCTTGATCTAAAATATACTCAAGGGAGGCATGGCCCCAGACCTCCAAGCATACTACACAAATGCTATGTATTTCTTCATAAAAGATATGACTAAATGCAGCAGAACGCAGGATATCAAGGTCATTGATCTAAAATATTATTCCCGGGAGAGTATGCCCCATGACCCCCAAGAATACTACACAAATTACAATGTATTTCGTCATAAAAGATATGACTAAAATACAGCAGAACGCAGTATTTTAGCTATTGTTTTAAAACAGTCCCCCGAGCCTACTCCCTCGTTTTGCATGCTAAAAATATTTCTCTCTGAACTTCAACATTAATGCATGCCTGCCGGGTCTATCACCCCATGATATATGACCAAATATGTATCTGAAAAGGGAATGGACCTAGCATAATATTGCATGATGTACCTATAGCGGTACGTATAGCTATTGTGAGTGCTTGTCATTTCAACTGTCAGTGCAGCTATGGCAAGCGAACTAGCAAGCTTTGGTGGTTTCTCGGGACTTGTACTTAACAGTCTCCTCCAAATGTAATTCAAAGCAACTTTTGTGACACGTGCACTATAGCGATGCACACGCTAACACAATACCGACTTAGGCTAATACAACATATGGCTTTGAATGTTGCAACTTAGATTTTAAACAATGTAAATAATAAACGCTTAAGACATATAATTTCGAGACCAGGTAACTTTATTTCAAATTATAGTTATCATAAAACAAAAACTAGTGTTGGCATCACTATTTATTTGTCAGTATTATCGACTTTACTTTCTTCTTTTTTTTTTTTTAAATCCAGATGACTTACAGGTGTAATCCGCCCATATCTGAGACCCAGTGCCTTTGAATTTTAAACCGGTGGTTTGCCCACTGTCAAAACCGGGCGGTGAAGACATTGATTGGTGCATAATACACAGGAAAATGTATTTCTGTTTTCTGGAATTGGGTCAGTAATAGGACGATATCACATATAATAGTGTAAATTGAATGAAAAATATAACGTCAATAAGCAGGAAATTGGATTCCCATTTCCGAGGGAGCATGCCCCTAGACGCCCTAGCGTACTCCATCACTTCGCTCAGTCGTATATTCAGTCTTTTTATTCGTGTGTATCATAATTTCAGCCGTGGCTACGCCCCTGAGCGAGCTAGTGGTGGGGTAATTTTTAACCAAGTGTTGGTGCGTCACAGATAGATATAGAGTTAGTGTATATTGTGTTAGTACATGCATAGAGAAGTGGACGTTAGCCGTTACGGGGACAAAGGGATTCGACTGCCACACAGTCATGCGCGGATACAATGTTGGCGGGGGTGGGTCCAAGACTAGATTAAGTTTGTGAAATTATTTCATGCATGACCAATATCAATATAATCATTCAAATATTCAACCATCGAGTTGTTTATTTTGGACGGAATTAGGGGTCCAGACCCGGTGGACCAACCCCTGGATCCGTGCCTGACACAGCAAACATTGTGACACAATACTATTAAATGACATGATGTGTGACATTGTTTACGACGTCAACTTCCAAACCAAAAATAACATCAACAAGAAATGTGTCTGCCGAACGCGGATGCCACCTGCAGCATATTTGAGAAACTGTGACAAAGTGGTTAACCGACAAGTGTGACGGACGGACGGACGGACGGACGGACGTTCTTACAGTACTATACTTATGTGGCTTATCACATGTTAAATATTAGCCACATAAAACAATTTTTAGCCACATAAAAGGATTTTTTAGGTGGCTAATTGTAACCAACCCTATCCTTTACTAAGTCCATAACCCTGTGGGGCTAGCCACATTTATAAGTACCCTAATGTGTGCCCGGACGGACGGACGGACGGACCAGACGGACGTTCTTACATTAGGGTACTTATGTGGCTTATCACATGTTAAATATTAGCCACATAAAACGATTTTTAGCCACATAAAAGGATTTTTTAGGTGGCTAATTGTAACCAACCCTATCCTTTACCAAGTCCATAACCCTGTGGGGCTAGCCACATAAGTACCCTAATGTGTGCCCGGACAGGGACGGACGGACGGACGGACGGACGTTCTTACAGTACTATATTTATGTGGCTTATCACATGTTAAATATTAGCCACATAAAACGATTTTTAGCCACATAAAAGGATTTTTTAGGTGGCTAATTGTAACCAACCCTATCCTTTACTAAGTCCATAACCCTGTGGGGCTAGCCACATAAGTACCCTAATGTATGCCCGGACGGACGGACGGACGGTCCAAACACTATATGCCACCCGTTTCTTCGAAACCCGGTGGCATAAAAATGAAGTCTTCATGTCGAAATTAGCTGAAAATGTGGTATCGCTTGCGACTCCACTGGTTGAATAGTATATTTTAACAAGAACTGCGTCTGTCGAATGCGGATGCCACCTGCAGCATATTTGAGAAACTGTGACAAAGTGGTTAACCGAAAAGTGTGACGGACGGACGTTCTTACAGTACTATACTTATGTGGCTTATCACATGTTAAATATTAGCCACATAAAACGATTTTTAGCCACATAAAAGGATTTTTTAGGTGGCTAATTGTAACCAACCCTATCCTTTACTAAGTCCATAACCCTGTGGGGCTAGCCACATAAGTACCCTAATGTGTGCCCGGATGGACAGACGGACGGATGGACCGACGTTCTTACAGTACTATACTTATGTGGCTTATCACATGTTAAATATTAGCCACATAAAACGATTTTTAGCCACATAAAAGGATTTTTTAGGTGGCTAATTGTAACCAACCCTATCCTTTACCAAGTCCATAACCCTGTGGGCTAGCCACATAAGTACCCTAATGTGTGCCCGGACAGACGGACGGATGGACGGATGGATGGACAGACGGACAGACAGACGGTCCAAACACTATATGCCACCCGTTTCTTCGAAACCCGGTGGCATAATGAGTAACGGTGGCCATATTGGCGGCCATCTTGGATTTCTCAAATTGCTCCAGGATATCCTGTGCATATTTTTTAGCCAAAGCAATATGCTTAGAAGCCTCAGTTGCATGTGTGTTGGTCAAGTGAACCTTCTTATTGCACATACAAAGTTTTGGCTTTATTTACAAGCCATTTAATTGGAAAGATGCCGCCAATCGTGGCCATCTTGAATTTTGTTGTCAATGAGGTGGTTAATCACAAAAATAACTTCGGAAATGGATTGCTCGCCCTCAAATTAGTAAAAACGATATATTATTACGGTTTCTAGCCCCTTGGGTTTAACTGTTCATTTTTCTTTCCTTTTTAAATGGCCGCCGGTGGCCATCTTGAATTTCTCGGATTGCTCAAGGATATCCAATTGTTATCCGCCTGATATTCGTCATAGAGGTCCCAATCAAGTATAATACAGCAAGAAAAAAACGTTGTCAACCGATGAAGGGTATAGGTGTCCGGCTATCTGACTATGGTTAGCGCGGCGCCGAAAACATCCCCGTTTCCTGATCATTCCTGTATGGTGCCAAAGGACAGGGACATGCTAGACAACGAAAATGACGAATATGAAGAACGAATCAGGCAAACTAATGACAATAAAACACTACAACAGTATACAATAAATAAAGTGTAATGTTATAGACATAGTTTTATTGCATAAAATGGGCACTCACAGTGCAATCACGCAGTGTAATAAAAATCCTATTACAATAGCGGCCATCTTGGATGACATGACCAACCAATTTTGACAAAAAAATCCACAGAGCGATCGCCTCTTTAATACCTTCGATTTGATATAGACATGACCATATTTGGTCAAAAATAAAATTTGACCCCATGGGCCACGCCCATTTTTGACCCCGGGGTCACTATTTTAACAACTTTGAAAGAGCTTTGTACATCGATCATCCTACCAAGTGTTGTTGAAATCAGGTTGGCGGTTCTTTGAGAAGAAGATTTTTGAAGAATTTGTGCTACTTTTAGAGGGCGGACATCTTGGATTACGTAATGACGTCACTTTAACAATTTTGTAATCCCCCTACCTAACATGACCATGAAGTTTGGTGACTATAGGCCCAATGGTTACCGAGGAGAAGACGTTTGAAAATGTTCACGGACGACGGACGGACGGACAGACACATTGCGGTAACAATAGCTCACATGAGCTTCGCTAAAAACTGACAATATAATTTGAGCTACCTGTGATCTTTAATACCTATGTTTTATGCATGATTGACAAAAATATCACGAAAATGAGCAACTGGTGATCTGAGGATCCACATTGTGACCCCTTAAGGGGAATGTGACGGCATGAACCCATGTCTATATTGTTCAGTATATATGTCTGAATAACACACTCTTGAGTGGGGCACTTCTCCCGAAGAAGAACGTGTAAAAATATGTTTTATGCAGGTTTTACAAAATAACACAAACGTTGGCAACTTGTGATCTGAGGATCCCCATTGCGACCCTTTTAGTGGAATTTGACTACATGTCTAGTATATATGAATATCAGGAACACAGAATTGAGTGGGGTTCCTCTCCCGAAGCATTATGTAAAATATTATTTTTTATGCAGGGTTGACAAAAATAACATGACAATGGGCAACTGGTGACTTGAGGATCCCCATTGCGACTTCATCAGGGGAATGTGACTTGCTGCCAGGTGTACATTGGATACATTGTCTGATTCTATGATAAAATGTAAAAATACTCATATAATGTACCGTGTATGAGGGTGGGTCAATAAGTAGTGTCACTTGACAATTATCTTTCTAACAACTCATCAAACTTTAATAAAAATTGACACTTGCATTCATTGACGTTATTCGCATTAACATTGTGTTCGTGGCGTTGATACAGTATATGGCGTCACAGTCCCGTAGCCAGGGGGGATCGGAGAAGTCGGACGACCCCCCGCCCAGCCTCGAGGTCCACTTTTTTAGCAAAAAAGCATGGCCCCCGGACCCCCCCTAGATACCTCAGGCCCCTTGGGCCTTCGAAACGACCACCCCCCCCCTTCAAACAGGTCTGGATATGGGCCTGCGTCATAATGATGTCAACATTTATGACGGCATGTCTGGCACAGCGGTCAGAATTGCTAACGAAACATAAATGGGGTACATTTAACATTACGCAAACACGTCTTATTTGGAATTAATAAATCAGTGAACTACTTTTGGCAAGGGAGATAATCAATACACGTGAACTATTTTCATACGAGCCAAGCGGATTGTTCTGTTTATTAATATATATAGTTTTAATCTATCTCCTGTGATATATAATGATACATGTTATGGGTACTAATACATGTTGTTTCAATAGCGAAACTCTGTAACGGTATCGTTGTAGATGGAGTTGCAAATAATTTAATAATGATTACATTCAAATGGTTGTGTAATACTGATAGCACTTCTGTATAAATGAAATTGTCGTAAATGGCGCAATAGTCCTGCGGTTAAGCTCGCCGACTTCTATGATTTAATTACCGATTCCCGAAAGGGTCAGGGGTTCAAACCTCGACTTGGTATATTGTTTTTTTTCTCCATATATATTATTTTTGTGATTTTAATATTTTCACAATTTTATGATTTTAATAAAAATAGCTATAAATTGATAGAAACTTACCAACGATGAAAGTGTCCTTTTTTAAGTAATATATACACAGACAGTTTGTTACTGTTTTTTTAAGTTTGAGGTACTGTTTATACCATATAA
>CM055271.1:52913023-52938936 GCA_029237695.1 Conchocele bisecta | reverse complement strand
CCTGTGAACAAATGCCATACATCCATGCTGCCCTCAATAATATGACCTTGACCTTTTGACCTTGACAACTTTTAACTTTCTCACACATTTAGAAGTTTGCCAATTCTATCATAACTTCTATATCCCTTGATGGATTACTTTAATATTTCGATACATCAAACATGTGGACAAATGTCACACACCCATGCTGCCCATAATGTGACCTTGACCTTTTGACCTTCACAACTCTTAACTTTTTCACACATTCACAAGTAAAATACGCATTGAATTTAAATTATGGGCATCTAATACTCTTTATATACAAAACTTTTTGGGCTATTTTGTTAATCAGATTAGGCGTATTTTTTAAAACATCTGCAAAGAAGTACTCAGTGACAAACACTGCAGTTCCTGTAGAGACAGCTTATTCATCTGGGGGTCATTTCACTTAACTTCTTACAACTGAAATGTTTGTAATTGCAAAATTAGGATTGTCTGTAGATTTCATGTTAACACTGTTTTCTTATAAACAATTACTGGATTTACACTTATTGAACATATGCTGCATATGCAGCCTAATCCATCAATTAAAATTTCTAGATGATCCTAATATTACACTTACAAACATTTTAGTTGTACAAAGTTTAGTGAAATGGCCGCCATGGATTTACAGTGTTTGCAAATGTTGGCTTTTTGGTTTGTTGTGTTGAAAGGAGTAACCCTTACTATGCTGAATTAAATTTTGTCGTCAGCTGGAAATGTTTTATTTTCAATATTTCTCGATAAAAACCTGTTTTGGCAGCGCATGAGAATCGTCTCCACTGGATACGATTCTCATGTGCTATCAGAACATGTTTGTTTTGTTAAGGATTAGGGCAAACATGAAAAACAGCAGTCAACAATTTTCGTATCCCGCGTAGTGAGGGTTAATGGTTACCTAACTTGAAACACACAAGTAACTTCCTAGTACTGCAACAAACTAGTCTTATAAATAACTCACAAACATCGCCAATTAGGATAATTATTGTTGAGCCCGCTTGTTACTGCACCCGCTGTGGTGAGTGCCTTCGTGTGTCCGGCATTTGTGTTTAAGTTTTTAAGTACCAAATCTCTCCACTACCTTAAGTCTGATTGATGTTTAACTACGCATACTTCTTTATCACCATCCATATTTTCATTCTATAGCCCACACATGCGGCCGGCCCCCATGCCGAAGGTCAGGGTCAAATTACTTTATAATTTGTGTTAATTAATGTTTTTGTAAAATCTGCTTTAGAATTTTTGCGAACATAACCCGAGTCCAGTTGTATATCTCTAAAAACAAACACGCCGGATAACCATTTGCAAAAATCACTCTTCCATGTGTTACATTAAAGAGATGGGGTTAAATTGCTACCCTCGCGACAGGTATGGAGCGGGGTAGCAATTTTCTTTCTACCCGAACCCCTACTCAGATTTACTTCAAATAAATACACTCTGAGACTATCAAATGCCTGGGCGCGCTCGACATGCGGACCATAGCATCTGTTTACTGAATGTGTGGTGCTCCCATGCATACAGGTATATTCCTCTTGGTACGGTATATAACCTTACTGTTGGACAGATGTAAATGTCCACGCACTATAGGGTTTCCATACACTCAACCATCGCTCCAGATAAGCTGCATATTTGCTTAAATACCCAATTAAAATTGCCAAAAACCCAATGAAAATCAGAAGTAGCGAGTATCAAAAAGCAATTCATATTTTGTGGTACCTTTACCATGCTGCAGAAAACAATAAACAGACCACAAATGTAGCATACCGGTATTTATCTTACCGTATTCTTGCGATTATAAGTCACATTTTTTTTACTCAGATTTGTATCCCAGAAAGCCCCTGCGTCTTATAAATACATGTAGATACATGAGCATTTTTTTCCACCCGAAATATTGACATAAACGACCAAAAATAAAAAAAATAAAATGCGTTCCTATATTTGTTGTTGTTGTTAGTCTTTGGGGTAAAATCCGGTATTGGAATATTGGATTTGTATTCTAAACAGTTCGCGCCTTACTCGCACCCGTTCTGGTGTGTCACATTCGGTACACATTTTCTATACCGAAGGCGAACAGTGTATACCAAGATCAGATCCGGTCGACATTTTCTCTGCCGAATCACAATCTGGCCTCTATCATTTTAATTACCTTTTGAAAACATTTACCGGGCCCATATCGGTCGGTGTCATTTTGCCGTGAAAAATATTGCATGACGCCATTAACGATAAATCCCAATATGCATAATGCAATTCCACATCGAAAGTTATAAAACTGATGAAAGTGGCAAGCCTAAGTCAGCTGGCCGACATCAAACACACCGCGTGTCAAGATTTACAACACAAAGCCATATCAAATATCAACACACGCGTTGTTGACGTCAGTTTCGTATTCGTCACTAAACTGGTACACTGTCTGATGCGTCCCAAGTGAAATAATACTACCAAGAACCAGACTCTGTTTATGACAAGGCAAACGTGTTTATGTGAATTGGGTCTATCTCTGACAAATCCCGGCTTATTGCATTAGTGGCCAGACCAGGCGGTGGATTCGCGTAGTCTGCACATGGTTTACAATGTTCACCAATCTCTAATTAAAAACATTATAATTACGTCTGCGTACAATGCAAATTCGTCATAGCTATAGGCTGCTTTCAGCGTCAATTACGGAAGATACAACTGATTGTCAAATATTACATACTGTAGGCGAAAGTTGTGTGTTGCTTTGTGGAAAGGAATCGATAACACCCAACCGTGTCAACTAACAGGTGCTTATCTTATGTCATCATTCAGCACGAGGCAATAAACTGTGTGACCTTTGGGCTATGTTTTGAAATTGCACTGATTGGTCAACATGCTTTTTAATGTGTGCCGATCATCCTCGCATCATGCGGGCAATCAGTAACCCATTTCATGCTGAGGATACGCTTATGTTTGCGGAAAATCCTAAATATAAATATTTTCCTTCTATGCTCTCAGAAGTATATGCCGCGATCACCATTTAAACCGTTTCATCGAGACGGTACAAATGAGTGGTCACAACATGTACTTTCAGTGAGAAATAACAAAAATAAAAATATAATATTTAATAAATTTCATATCCGTAAATATTCAGAAAGAAACGAGTTAAAAAAACACTCTGGATTATATGCAGATCTGTCGCCATATTTCGCCGATATTGATTTTGAAAATAGTTTCCGTAAATGGTGTTGAAAAGAGATAATACATACCGCAATCAATAATTAACAATATAATACCACTTTCGGCAGTAATACGATCGCAAATATAACACGATTTATGACAATAGTCTGTTACACATTTAACACGATTTTGATATACAAATAAGGCAAAAATATCGGGAGCCAATGCACAACCGTGTACTAACCGAGAACGTGTTATAGTGAAGCGTGTACTACCGAGTTCACAATGTAATTGAAGATACTAGAAAACGGTGAAATACGGACCGGGGAATCACGGACATAGAGTCGGCAAATTACGGAATTATGATAGGGAAAAAACGTCCAAGGTACGAATAAAAAAACAGTGTGGGGGAATAAATAACAACAACTTGGCGAGTTTTTTTTTTAGTTTTTAGCTCACCTGAGCAAAGCTCATGTGAGCTATTGTTATGGCAAAGTGTCCGTCGTCCGTCCGTCCGTCCGTCTTTTCAATCATCTTCTTCTCCCGAACTGCTGAGCCGATATTGGTCAAACTTCACAGGGATGATATATGGGTGATGCCATTTCAGATTTGTTAAAATGGAGGTCATCGACAATCCAAGATGGCCGCCATGGAAAAGTAGGTCAAATTCTTAAAAAATCTTCTTCTCACGAACCGCCAGGCCGATTTCGACGATACTTGGTATGAATGATCGATAGTTAGCGCTGTTTCAGATTTGTTCATATGGTGGCCCGTGGGTCAAAAATGGGCGTCGCCCGAGGGGTCAAATAGGGGTCAAATTTTATTTTTAACCGAATATAGTCATGTAATATATCAAATCGAAGGTATCGACGAGACAATCACTCTGGAACATTTTTTGTCTAAATCATATGATTACGTCATCCAAGATGGCCACTGATAGTTCAAATGGTCATTCTTTTACTAAAGATTTCAAACGTCTTCTTCTTGTAAACTGCTTGGCCGATATTGGCCAAACTTAGCTGTAATCGTCTGTGGTTGAAGCCTGTTCATTTTTGTTAAAATGGAGGTCATCACCAAATCCAAGATGGCCGCCGTTGAGAAGTAGGTCAAATTCTTAAAAAATCTTCTTCTCACGAACCGCCAGGCCGATTTCGACGATACTGGGTATGAATGATCGTTAGTTAGCGCTGTTTCAGATTTGTTCATATGGTGGCCCCTGGGTCAAAAATGGGCGTGGCCCGAGGGGTCAACTAGGGGTCAAATTATATTTTGCCCGAATATGGTCATATAATATATCAAATCGAAGGTATCGACTAGTTGATCACTCTGGACCATTTTTTGTCTAAATCAGATGATTTTGTCATCCAAGGTGGCCACCGAAAGGTAAAAAAGTTGTTCTTTTACTAAATATTTCAAACGTATTCTTCTTGTGAACTGCTTGGCCGATATTGGCAAAATTTAACTGTAATGGTCTGTGGGTGAAGCCTGTCCATGTTGTAAAATGGAGGTCATCACCAAATCCAAGATGTCCGCCGTTGAAAAGTAGGTCAAATTGTCAAAAAATCTTCTTCTCACAAACCTCCAGGCCGATTTCGACGAAACTTGGTGTGAATGATTTGAATAGTCAACGCTGTTTGTCGATTTGTTCATATGGTGGCCCCTGGGTCAAAAATGGGCGTGGCCCGAGGGGTCAACTAGGGTCAAATTATATTTTTTGCCCGAATATGGATATAATAATATCAAATCGAAGGTATCGACTAGTCTATCACTCTGGAGCATTTTTGTCTAAATCAAGATGATTTTGTCATCCAGATGGCTACCGAAAGGTAAAAAAGTTTGTTCTTTTACTAAAGATTTCAAACCGTATTCTTCTTGTGAACTGCTTGGCCGATATTGGCCAAACATTAACTGTAATGGTCTGTGGGTGAAGCCTGTCCATTTTTGTTAAAATGGAGGTCATCACCAAATCCAAGATGTCCGCCGTTGAAAAGTAGGTCAAATTGTCAAAAAAATCTTCTCACAAACCGCCAGGCCGATTTCGACGAAACTTTGTATGAATGATGGATAGTTAACGCTGATTCAGATTTGTTCATAGGTGGCCTCTGGGTCAAAAATGGTCATGGCCCGAGGGGTCAAATAGGGGTCAAATTTTATTTTGACCGAATATGGTCATTTTATATATCAAATCGAAGGTATAGCAGTAAATCACATGCACATTCGCAATATATGTTAGATCAGAAGGTACCAACAAATTCTGTGGAACATTTGAAGTTGTAAGTGAAGAGTCTTTGTGAAATCAAGATGACCACTATGGAGGCTTTTAGGTGAGCGATACAGGCCCATTTGGGCCTCTTGTTTTGTTTCATTTTGTTAGGAAAATTGGGTGCGTCTTATAATCTCATGTAGACATTTTCCCCCAGATTTTGGACTGAAAATAGGGGTGTGTCTTATGCACTCTTGCGACCTATAACACACCTTGGTATTTCATTAGAATTGGAGGCAAGGAGACAATTCTAATGAAATGCCAAGACCTGTTTTAATTTCGAAGCAAACTATTCAATAATTGTTGTCTGTTGATGTGTAAACAGTAGTGTGATTTTATTTTACCCAATTAAAATTTTGAAATACCCAATTGCTTCAGAAATGATGGAGTGACGATACTCAATTATTAATTCCTTATCTGGAGCCCTGCTCAACTATCACGTGTATTGGTTGTAGAGGCTCTCTAAAAGTGGTTACTGTTCCATGAAACCCCCTACAACAGACTAACGATCTCTGGAAATGTATATACCGATTATCTTGAAATAATGCCCTCATGATTAGGTCCTATCGCTAAACAAACTCGGTTCGCTATACTCGCGCGTTTGTTTCATGTAAGGACCCAATCACTCGTGCTTTATTTATCGATAATCAGCTCACCTTGTTAAATAAACATTTTCTAACATTTAATACACGGTACTTTATAAAAACAAAGCGAATCAAGTGTAAAATATGGCCAAGAGGTGTGCGAATCAATTTCTGGAGGAGGGTCGTTGTGAAGACGACTGTCTCGCGATTCAGGAGGTGTGTCTGGGAACAGCATTTAATTGGCCGTAGGAAACACATCATTGCGACGTTACTGACGCCATTTCTCCATATAAGGTATTAAAGCACGAGAGTGGTGTAAACTACTGCTGCTGGGTGGTGTAATTCACCGTTATATTTCTGTAAACTACTGGCTGAAATGTACCGGTAAGAAATAAATATATTTACTTGCATATATTTATAGCAGGATTATTATCAAATATATGTACAGTGATAACTTTACACATACCGGTACATGGTGTATTGGCTACTGTATACCTTAATGTGCAGAGCGCACGCAAGTGAATTACTGGGAAGCAATGACCCGTAAAAACACAATATCCATATAGCCGTACCCATGTATAAAAATAGTTCCTATGGGTATATAACAACAAACACGAAGAAGCGGTGGGGTGTTCAGCAAGTTTATTGAATTAGAATACATGTACAATGTTAATACAAATGTGTCCTGTGACATAAAACCCAATCAGTCCTTGAGATCCATCTGTATTTGTCAGGATCTGCACCAGCACACAGCCGTAGACACTACCACAGCAGCCACGGTGCTCCGTTGACTATTTTGGCTCTAGAACGCAAGAAGCACCATTTTAATATGGCATTATTTTATTCACCGCTACGGGCCTGCAGCAATATACACATGTAGATTGTTATCAAGCTACAGCAGTGTGATATGTGATCAGAATCTACACTGGTCACAAATCACATAAGCCCCATTCTTTTTCAGTCACAGCCACATACATTTTACTTCTTCAGGCTGGGACCAGGTGCCTCCAGATGACGATGATGTTTCCATAGCGGCTGATCTTCTTCGTGTGAAAGGGGTTAGAAACAGTTATTTATACGCCCATGCGTCAGTATTTATAAAATTCTGGAATGATATGGAGACTGTATTAACGCGCCTTGCAACTGCCGCTGGTATCACCAAGGATGTTGTAACTAAACAGATAGCCAATGAGAAAATGCGGCAACTAGATCCGCCTTCTGAAAACCGTGCGTGGGTAGAATTTATAAATTTGTACCGTGAAGAAGTCCGGTGTTTCCACGTGTCTCAGCAGAGTACTTTATCAAGCCTTCAGGATCAGGTAAGGGTTTTAAATGTCATGAATGTAGCTACAGGATCTTAATTGGATTGTGATTTAATATAATATTTATTATTCATATTTGCAAAATATGTGTACACATCGTAACGAGCCGTCTCATCAGGATCGGAACTGTGGATATTTACTGATTTTTTTACAAAAAAAACCCCCCAGCTTTCGTAAATAATGGAATATTTCAAAAGTCTACAAGGAAGAGTCCATACCAGTTAAATGTACTTAGGGGTGAAAGTGTTAATATAATAAGGAACTTGTTCTGCCAAGTTCCTAATGAAATGGGCCAACAAGTTTAATAGATATCATTTTATTTCATTAGCACATCATCATATGAGTTGCGTCGCGAGAAAACCTGTCTTCAGGAAATTTTTGGTCAAATTGACATTTTGTTACTATGACAAATATATTTTTATGATGAATTGGATACTTCTTATCACGCCTGCCTTACCAGTTTTCACCTGTAAATGGGGACGATAACAGTTGACATGGACGGTGAGCGGTAAACTGTGCCAAAGAAAGTATTTTGTCAAAATAACGGACAGGAAAAAAGAAACGTGTCCACTAGAGCAAAGTCGATGGTGCGCCATCGCAAAATACCCACTTTTCCTCGGCCAATAGATCATATAAAGGTGGATAGAAGGCCATAAAAAATGTACTTTGTTTTCAAAAATCCCTGCGTGTCGAGCGTTTTATTGCCATTGAGAAATAAAATAGTACTGTAAATTCGCCACATGATGAATAAAAAACACTACCATTCAAAAATATGTTCAATCCAATCATGTCTGATGAAAATCTGGTTATTTTTCAGGTCATAAAAGGTTATAGTAACATTATAGAGCATATACGCTTCTGGTGACTTGAACAAATCAGAATCAAACATCTCAAACAAAAGAAATATATTAAAAAATCGGCCCTCCAGCGTCACATTCCACAAACCCCTTGTCTGAGAACCAAAGTACTTACTTTTACAGCCTAATCAACACACGAGAGGTTGAATTAAAAATCGAATATCACTACATCTACACACCATATAATAATTCTATGCAAGTTTCATTACTTGTGGGGGAGGGGGGGTCGAATAACAAAAATCACTTTGCCCATCCACACACCATAAGGAATTCCCACACCAAGTTTCAAGTCCCTACCTACATGTAGTATGATTAAAATGATTTTACTTCTTGCAGGGCAAAAGTGGCGAATCGTAAGTCAAAAAGGGGGAGATAATCCATGCAGGCGGTGTCTATTCTAAAATTGAAATTCTGCTTGAAAGTTTTACTTCTTACAAGGAAAAATTGAATCCATGACCGGGGGTCGATTCAAAAATCGAAATTCACTTTGCGCATCTACACACCATAAGGAAGGCACGCACTAAGTTTGAAGTCCCCACCTATTACGGAAAAAAATGTTTTACTTCTTTCGTGACGGAACGGACGGAAAAACGGACACCCGTGACGAACACAATATACCCATTTTATTTAAAAAAGTGGGTATAATAACAGACTAACATTTTATATGTGATGGCAACAGAAAATAAAAAAATAAATTACTCACAACTCCGTTGTTCTTACATTGTAGTTGCAGACAAGTAGCACTCAAATACTTGTGAGTCTCCATATCATCCGAAGCGGACGATATGGGAGTATTTGAATCATTACATTTTCACAACTAACATGTGCCAATAATTCGATAACTTAAACTAATTAAATTATATAACGCTCACATTGGTAAAAATGTATTAAAATAATAAAAACATCGAGATCCGCTGTTGTTCTGTTTTTTCAAATGAGGGGTACATTCAGCAACGTTACTGATTTATTGTTATGATTTCCGCTCTCGGGATGTTGGTAATATATCCCTGAACTTGTCGTTAGTTCTCTTTACGGTATTAGGACATAGATATAGGACATAGATATATACACTTGATTTCAATGATAATTGCTTCATAAGAGCAATGTGATATATGAATATAACATATGTGAATATTGTCTTGTTACTGTATAAAATATGGAGCATTGAGTTGCCATCTCCGCCATCTTTGTATGTACAAGCCATCGTACAGTTTCACCACTTCATGCGTTTGACACATACAGCAAATAATATGACAGCAAACCAAATAAAATTTGGTGAAATACATAATAGACACATATGACAACGGCAAGCTATACATATTATGCCAGCCAACTATACAAAAGACGAGATATCTGAGCATTTCTCCCATCAATCTCAAAATAAATGTTTAGGTGTAAACTTCAATCTGATTCAATGTTAGTGTACACATTGCCCATAGGTAAAGCCATATTTACTCGCATAGTAGGTGAGTAGACACCAGGGACAATACACTCAGGTAACTGCTTACATGTACATGTCACTGGATTTGATAGCTAATAACAGAGTGCAGTAATTTGTATATATGGTATGTGTTGTGTGGTTTGTCAGGTAAAAGTGATACACTGTGCGATTTTCTGTGTATGAGTTATTTATAATGGTGGTTCATGTTTTTTGTCGCGCCCGCTTGCGGATAGCGCAATATAGTCGGCACTTTGGCGTACGTACGTACGTGTGTCCGGTTAAAGTTTTTGGTTAAGCTGTTTGGTTAAGTTTTTTGGTTAAGTTTTTTGGTTAAAGTTTTTGGTTAAGTTCTTTGGTTAAAGTTTTTGGTTAAGTTTTTAGCTCACCTGAGCAAAGCTCATGTGAGCTATTGTTATGGCAAAGTGTCCGTCGTCCGTCCGTCCGTGAACATTTTCAATCATCTTCTTCTCCCGAACTGCTGAGCCGATATTGGTTAAACTTCACAGGGATGATATATGGGTGATGCCATTTCAGATTTGTTAAAATGGAGGTCATCGACAATCCAAGATGGCCGCCATGGAAAAGTAGGTCAAATTCTTAAAAAATCTTCTTCTCACGAACCGCCAGGCCGATTTCGACGATACTTGGTATGAATGATCGATAGTTAGCGCTGTTTCAGATTTGTTCATATGATGGCCCGTGGGTCAAAAATGGGCGTCGCCCAAGGGGTCAAATAGGGGTCAAATTTTATTTTTAACCGAATATAATCATGTAATATATCAAATCGAAGGTATTGACGAGACTATCACTCTGGAACATTTTTTGTCTAAATCATATGATTACGTCATCCAAGATGGCCACCGATAGTTCAAATGGTCATTCTTTTACTAAAGATTTCAAACGTCTTTTTTAGCTCACCTGAGCAAAGCTCATGTGAGCTATTGTTACCGCAATGTGTCCGTCGTCCGTCGTCCGTCATCCGTGAACATTTTCAAACGTCTTCTCCTCGGTAACCATGGTCATGGTCCTTAGGTAGGGGGACTACAAAATTGTTAAAATGACGTCATCACGTAATCCAAGATGGCCGCCGTCTAAAAATAGCACAAATTCTCCAAAAATCTTCTTCTCAAGAACCGCCAAGCGGATTTCGACAAAACTTGGTTGGAATGATCGATGTACATTGCTCTTTCAAAGTTGTTAAAATGGTGACCGCGGGGTCAAAAATGGGCGTGGCCTGTGGGGTCAAATTGGGGTCAAATTTTATTTTTGACCGAATATGGTCATGTTATATATCAAATCGAAGGTATCAATGAGGCGATCACTCTGGTACATTTTTTGTCGAAATCGGATTGTTATGTCATCCAAGATGGCCGCCGAAATTTCAAATGGTCGTTCTTTTATTAGAGATTTCAAAATTCTTCTTCACATGGACCGCTTGGCCCATGGTAGCCAAACTTCACTGTTATGGTCCATTAGTGAAGCCTTTTCAGATTTGTTGAAATGGAGATCATCACAAATCCAAGATGGCCGCCGTCTAAAAATAGCATAAATTCTTAAAAAATCTTCTTCTCATGAACCGCTAGCCGGATTTCGACGAAACTTAGTAGGAATGATCGATGTACATTGCTCCTTCAAAGTTGTTAAAATGGTGACCCCGGGGTCAAAAATGGGCGTGGCCCGTGGGGTGAAATTGAGGTCAAATTTTATTTTTGACCGAATATGGTCATGTTATATATCAAATCGAAGGTATCAATGTGGCGATCACTCTGGTACATTTTTTGTCAAAATCGGATTGTTATGTCATCCAAGATGGCCGCCGAAATTTCTTCTTCACATGAACCGCTTGGCCCATGGTAGTCAAACTTAAAAGTTATGGTCCATGGGTGAAGCCTTTTCAGATTTGTTAAAATGGAGGTCATCGCTAATCCAAGATGGCCGCCGTCTAAAAATAGCATAAATTCTTAAAAATCTTCTTCTCATGAACCGCTAGCTGGATTTCGACGAATCTTGGTAGGGATGATTGATGTACATTGCCCTTTCAAACTTGTTAAAATCGTGACCCCGGGGTCAAAAATGGGCGTAGCCCGTGGGGTCAAATTGGGGTCAAATTTTATTTTTGACCGAATATGGTCATGTTATATATCAAATCGAAGGTATCAATGTGGCGATCACTCTGGTACATTTTTTGTCGAAATCGGATTGTTATGTTATCCCAGATGGCCGCCGAAATGTCGAATGGTCGTTCTTTTATTAGAGATTTCAAAATTCTTCTTCACATGAACCGCTTGGCCCATGGTAGCCAAACTTAAAAGTTATGGTCCATGGGTGAAGCCTTTTCAGATTTGTTAAAATGGAGGTCATCGCTAATCCAAGATGGCCGCCGTCTAAAAATAGCATAAATTTTTAAAAAATAAAAATCTTCTTCTCATGAACCGCTAGCCGGATTTCGACGAAACTTGGTAGGAATGATCGATGTGCAATGCTCTTTCAAAGTTGTTAAATTGGTGACCCCGCGGTCAAAAATGGGCGTGGCCCGTGGGATCAAATTTTATTTTTGACCGAATATGGTCATGTTATATATCAAATCGAAGGTATCAATGAGGCGATCACTCTGGTACATTTTTTGTCGAAATCGGATTGTTATGTCATCCAAGATGGCCGACGAAATGTCAAAAGGTTCTTTTATTAGAGATTTCAAAATTCTTTTTCACATGAACCGCTTGGCCCATGGTAGCCAAACTTAAAAGTTATGGTCCATGGGTGAAGCCTTTTCAGATTTGTTAAAATGGAGGTCATCGCTAATCCAAGATGGCCGCCATCTAAAAATAGCATAAGTTTTTAAAAAATCTTCTCATGAACCGCTAGCCGGATTTTGACGAAACTTGGTAGGAATGATCGATGTACAATGCTCTTTCAAAGTTGTTAAAATGGTGACCCTGGGGTTAAAAAATGGGCGTGGCCCGTGGGGTCAAATTTTATTTTTGACCGAATATGGTCATGTTATATATCAAATCGAAGGTATCAATGAGGCGATCACTCTGGTACATTTTTTGTCGAAATCGGATTGTTATGTCATCCAAGATGGCCGCCGAAATGTCAAAAGGTTCTTTTATTAGAGATTTAAAAATTCTTTTTCACATGAACCGCTTGGCCCATGGTAGCCAAACTTAAAAGTTATGGTCCATTGGTGAAGCCTTTTCAGATTTGTTAAAATGGAGGTCATCGCTTTTCCAAGATGGCCGCCGTCTAAAAATAGCATAAATTCTTAAAAAATCTTCTCATGAACCGCTGGCCGGATTTCGACTAAACTTGGTAGGAATGAGGGGTCATATAGGGGTAAATTTTATTTTTAACCGAATATTGTCATATAATATATCAAATCGAAGGTATTGACGAGACGATCACTCTGGAGAATTTTTTGTCTAAATCAGATTACGTCATCCAAGATGGCCACTGATAGTTCAAAAGGTCATTCTTTTACTAAAGATTTCAAACGTCTTTTTCTTGTGAACTGCTTGGCCGATATTGGCCAAACTTAACTGTAATGGTCTGTGGGTGAAGCCTGTTCATTTTTGTTAAAATGGAGGTCATCACCAAATCCAAGATGTCCGCCGCTGAAAAGTAGGTCAGATTGTCAAAAAATCTTCTCACAAACCTCCAGGCCGATTTCGACGAAACTTGGTGTGAATGATTGATAGTTAACGCTGTTTCAGATTTGTTCATATGGTGGCCCCTGGGTCAAAAATGGGCGTGGCCCGAGGGGTCAACTAGGGGTCAAATTATATTTTTGCCCGAATATGGTCATTTTATATATCAAATCGAAGGTATAGCAGTAAATCACATGCACATTCGCAATATATGTTAGAGCAGAAGGTACCAACAAATTCTGTGGAACATTTGAAGTTGTAAGTGAAGAGTCTTTGTGAAATCAAGATGACCACTATGGAGGCTTTTAGGTGAGCGATACAGGCCCATTTGGGCCTCTTGTTTGGTTAAGTTTTTTGGTTAAAGTTTTTTGTTACACTATATCTCTGCAACTGCTTTGCCCATTACCTTGAAACTTCACATGGGTGTTTATCATCATCTATATTTTCATTCTACCCCCCTCCCGTGCGGCCCCTGTGCCCAATGTCAAGGTCAAATTACTTTGAAGTTTTTGTTTAAGTTTAAGTTTTTTGGTTAAAGTTTTTGGTTAACTTTTTTGGTTAAAGTTTTTTGTTATACTATATCTCTGCAACTGCTTTGCCCATTACCTTGAATCTTCACATGGGTGTTTATCATCATCTATATTTTCATTCTACCCCCCTCCCGTGCGGCCCCTGTGCCCAATGTCAAGGTCAAATTACTTTGAAGTTTTTGGTTAAGTTTTTTGGTTAAGTTTTTTGGTTAAAGTTTTTGGTTAAGTTTTTTGGTTAAAGTTTATTGTTATACTATATCTTTTTTTTAGTGTCCATGCCTCGCTACAAGCCGCGACATGCAGGCCGCGGCCATCTAGTTTTAAAAACACAGGCACAGTCTGTTCTCCTGGCTTTTCTACATGTGATTAGCTACATTAGATCATATGTTCTACTTCACATTTTGAGTTCTTTGTCAAACGGCAGAAAAGTGAAATTGGCTGAAGGCTGGAATACACAAAGATGGCCAAGTATTCACATATACATGTATGTTATACATATATTCACATTTACGAAGCAATTATCTTTGAATCAAACGATGATCATGTATAGAACGGGTCCTTAACACCAACCAAACATAATGTGAACATCTGCCAAGCTTCGATAATTGGAAATTACGGCGGAAATTACGTCACCTAATTTCACAACGTCATATCTTGTGACGTCGTTAGACTCCCGAAGACAGGGTTTTCGTGCGACATAGTTGCAATCGGTAACTCTTGCAATCTACTCCTGTAATGTCCGTAGGCTACGGACGGTATCGGAGTAAATTTTTTTAAGCTCATTTGCATATTTGTTACACGTGTGTATATTTCATACACTGTGTTCCCTACAGTAGCATTTTGTTTCACCCACGTTTGCGCTATGTTTAATTACCAGTAAACGTAAAACCAATTTTCGGGGTTTCTGTGTATTTGTATGTCTTTTCTTCACTGCGCATGCTCAGCATTTTCATCGGATCAAATAGCACACTCCGGTAACCTGATAACGATCGATATGGCTTGTTAGAACAGGTGTTTCCTTTAAGGACTGGCGACCAGTACAGATCCTGATCAGACTGTGCGGACACACAGACTTTCTTTATCGGATTTACACATGTTTGAGGGAAATAAATCCGGTATTTCAAAATGGTAGTTGAATAAACTCTATGTAATATACATCAATGAGTAGTATATAAGAGTCAAAATGATACAAGTTTATTTGTGGATGAAAATTTGCACACAACATCCTCTTTTGAGCCAACATACGTGTGGAAAAGTAGGTGAATTTTTATCTCCAAAATATGAGAAAATATGACATACAAGAATGAGAATTTTGTTTCTCTCGTATGTATTCCACAATTGGGACGAAAAACATCCCATTCTATTGTGACCAAAACGGCGCCCAGTTGTACTACAAGTCCAATTGTGTATATCGGTACGAATTGTGGATACTTGTGTCCCAATGTGTATGATTTCGTCCCAATAGTGGATACATTGCAAAAATCGGCAAAAACATCCACAATTGGGACGAAAACATCCACAATTGTACTACCAAAAAAAAAAAAAAAAAAAAATAAAAAATCACCAAAATATGACAAAATATGACAAAATACAATGAGATACACAATTGGGACCAAATCATCCACAATTGGACAAGAGTATCCACAATTGGGCACGATATCCACAATTAAACTTGTAGTACAAAAGACGATGTTTTCGCCCGATAGTGGATGGGCTTCTAGTACATTCTGCACGGAGCCACAATTGTTTCTGTTGTATGTATCCACAATTGGGACGAAAACATCCACAATTGTACTACCAAAATTGAAAAAAAAAATCACCAAAATATGACAAAATACAATGAGAATATCCACAATTGGGACGAAGACATCCACTATTGAACGCGAGTATCCACAATTGGAACTTGTATCATTTTGACTCCCAAGAGACAAAATATACCACCCATTTGTGTATTTGGACACATTTGGGAAAAGTGTAGAAAAAATTCGTCTCCCAAGAGACAAACAGAAATGATACACACATTTGTGTATTTGGACACATTTGGGAAAAGTGTAGAAAAAATTTGTCTCCCAAGAGACAAACAGAAATGATACACACATTTGTGTATTTGGACACATTTGGGAAAAGTGTAGAAACAATTCGTCTCCCAAGAGACAAACAGAAATGATACACACATTTGTGTATTTGGACACATTTGGGAAAGACGGTTTGGAAAAAGAGGCTCGCATCTACAAGACCTTTTCTCGCAGAGCGCGAACACACGACTCGGCGATTTCTCGTTTTCGTGTTTCTACGGCCAGCGCCTTCTCTAGATCTGCAATCCGGAGTTGTAGCCGCGCGTTGTTTTCGCTTGTTGGGGGGCCATCCGGACACGAGGTGTGGCCGTGCCTAGCTAGGGACCGTGCATGGGAAAAAGGTCTTTCCGCAACCATCGCACAAGAAGCGCGGCGGACTACATTTTTTCGTTTCTCGTGTCGAGCCAAGTTGTACTTTTTGGCAAAGACTCTACCACACTTTTCGCACTCCATTTTCCCAATAGTGTAGAAAAAAATCATCTCCCAAGAGACATCCACAATCGAACGCCCATTTGAAGATATGGTACCCCATTGGAATAGACTACAACTAGCCATGCCATACAAGGAATGCGAAACATGCGGCAAGGGTTTTGACAAGCCCACAAATCTTCGAAGACACATGGGTCGCAAGAACCCGTGTAGACCTCCCACGAGAGAGTGTCCCGGATGTGGAGGGAAGTTCGCCACCTACAAGACTCTCTGGCAACATCGCTCGAACAGGTGTCCCGAGGGGGCAGAAGATAGAACCACGGAGGGTAGCAAAAAGAAGGCTGCGACCAGGAAGAGGATCCTGGTACTGGAGAGGAGGGTGGTAGAGTTGGAGGAGGAGGTAGCTAGACTGCGGGATGGAAAACCTCGCGAGGGAGCGAGACACGAGAACGACGACGACGAGATCGATTGGGCAGATCTCGATCTGTAGAGAGAGGGGGATTCCCCACTTTTTGCACTGGCCAGTTTGCCCATCTCGACTCCCAACGGCAAACAAAACACCAGAAAACCTCTCCCCAAAGTAGGTAGAAAAATGAAATACCACCCAATTGTACACATTCGGACTTTTGGGAAAGTTGAAGAAAAATATTCTCCCAAGAGCAAAACAAAAACAAAATCTAGACCACATCGAAAAAAACAGAAAACCTCTCTCCAAAGGAGGTAGAAAAATTGGAAACGGAAAGAAAGACAACTCGAACGGGAAAAACAACTCGGTACAAAACGAGAAAGACAACTCGGAAATACAACTCGAAAAGACAATTCGAAAAAGACAAAGAACTTTTTTTTTTTTTCAAAAACGGCTACTCCATGTAGAACGGGTCGCTACTACCAGAGTGCTGGTGTACGGAGTCGCTAGTTTTTTCCTTCGGCGTACCGGACTGTTTTGCGGAGTGCACGAACTGGGCGTCGGTGTCTGTTTTGCTCTTCCAGAGTCTACAGGCCTCTAGACCCACGAATGGGAACAGTGGTCTGCAGACCGCGTACGCCACCACCGCTACACCCAGCCACCACTTCGCATTCTCTACGGTTCTCCAGACGTTGTGCACCTCCCACCCGGATTCCGTCTGGCACTCTTCTTCCTCCGGGCACTCGTCTTTCTTCGGACACTCGGAATCGGCATCATCGAAAATTGCGTCCAACAGTCTACGTTCCAACGCGTCCAACCGGTTCTCCAAACGTCTCTCCATGTCGGACAGGTGCGTCGATTCTTCGAACGAGCTGGCGTTCGTACATCTTGCAGTAGACCCGTGGGGAACTCGTGGGGCCCGCAAAAAACCAGGCTGCGGACACCCTGTGTACTACGGGGGTAGGGGTTTCTTGTTCTTCGGGGGTTTCTTCGGGTTTTGTACTACGTTCCGCATCGACATCGTACCAGATTTTTCGAAGTCTGGCACTGCCGATCCCGTACTTCTTTTTTGTTTCGTCGGCCGTCGACTTTCCACGGGCGGAAATAATTTCTCGAATATTTTCCAGAGACAAATAGGTTTTTGGCATGTTTGCAAAATAGCTTTTCTATCTAGAGAGGGGGACATTTGTCCAACATGGGAATTCCCAAATCGTTCGAAATGGTCGAAATGCTTGCTTCGCTCGGGGTGCTCGGTGCTCGGGGTGCTCGGGGTGCGGGGTGCTCGGATTGCGCGCCAGGAAATCCAGTCCGCTCGGGAAGGTCGAAATGCCTGCTCGCGATTCCCAGGGGGCTCGGGTTCTCTGGGTGCCCAGTTTGCTTCCCAGGATTTCTATTTTTGCTATCCTTGTTGGCTAGAAAAGGAGAACCCGAGCCCCCTGGGACGATGTCGATGCGGAACGTAGTACAAAACCCGAAGAAACCCCCGAAGAACAAGAAACCCCTACCCCCGTAGTACACAGGGTGTCCGCGCCTGGTTTTGCGGGCCCCACCGAGTTCCCCACGGATCTACTGCAAGATGTACGAAACGCCAGCTCGTTCGAAGAATCGACGCACCTGTCGACATGGAGAGACGTTTGGAGAACCGGTTGGACGCGTTGGAACGTAGATTGTTGGACGCAATTTTCGACGATGCCGATTCCGAGTGTCCGAAGATAGACGAGTGCCCGGAGGAAGAAGAGTGCCAGACGGAATCCGGGTGGGAGGTGCACGACGTCTGGAGAACCGTAGAGAATGCGAAGTGGTGGCTGGGTGTAGCGGTGGTGGCGTACGCAGTCTGCAGACCACTGTTCCCATTCGTGGGTCTAGAGGCCTGTAGACTCTGGAAGAGCAAAACAGACACCGACGCCCAGTTCGTGCACTCCGCAAAACAGTCCGGTACGCCGAAGGAAAAAACTAGCGACTCCGTACACCAGCACTCTGGTAGTAGCGACCCGTTCTACATGGAGTAGCCGTTTTTGAAAAAAAAAAAGTTCTTTGTCTTTTTCGAATTGTCTTTTCGAGTTGTATTTCCGAGTTGTCTTTCTCGTTTTGTACCGAGTTGTCTTTCCCGTTCGAGTTGTCTTTCTTTCCGTTTCCAATTTTTCTACCTCCTTTGGAGAGAGGTTTTCTGTTTTTTCGATGTGGTCTAGATTTTGTTTTGCTCTTGGGAGAATATTTTTCTTCGACTTTCCCAAAAGTCTGAATGTGTACAATTGGGTGGTATCATTTTTTCTACCTACTTTGGGGAGAGGTTTTCTGGTGTTTTGTTTGCCGTTGGGAGTCGAGATGGGCAAACTGGCCAGTGCAAAAAGTGGGGAATCCCAATCGATCTCGTCGTCGTCGTTCTCGTGTCTCGCTCCCTCGCGAGGTTTTCCATCCCGCAGTCTAGCTACCTCCTCCTCCAACTCTACCACCCTCCTCTCCAGTACCAGGACCCTCTTCCTGGTCACAGCCTTCTTCTTGCTACCCTCCGTGGTTCTATCTTCTGCCCCCTCGGGACACCTGTTCGAGCGATGTTGCCAGAGAGTCTTGTAGGTGGCGAACTTCCCTCCACATCCGGGACACTCTCTCGTGTGAGGTCTACACGGGTTCTTGCGACCCATGTGTCTTGAAGATTTGTGGGCTTGTCGAAACCCTTGCCGCATGTTTCACATTCCTTGTATGGCATGGCTAGTTGTAGTCTATTCCAATGGGGTACCATATCTTCAAATGGGCATTCGATTGTGGATGTCTCTTGGGAGATGATTTTTTTTCTACACTTTTCCAAACCCAAATAGTTTTGCGCCCAATTAGACACAAAACACTATTGGGAAAATGGAGTGCGAAAAGTGTGGTAGAGTCTTTGCCAAAAAGTACAACTTGGCTCGACACGAGAAACAAAAAAATGGGTGTAGTCCGCCGCGCTTCTTGTGCGATGGTTCGCGGAAAGACTTTTTCCCATGCACGGTCCCTAGCTAGGCACGGCCACACCTCGTGTCCGGATGGCCCCCCAAGCGAAAACGCGCGGCTACAACTCCGGATTGCAGATCTAGAGAAGGTGCTGGCCGTAGAAACACGAAAACGAGAAATCGCCGAGTCGTGTGTCGCGCTCTGCGAGAAAAGGTCTTGTAAATGCGAGCCTCTTTTTCCAAACGTCTTTCCCAAATGTGTCCAAATACACAAATGTGTGTATCAATTTCTGTTTGTCTCTTGGGAGACGAATTGTTTCTACACTTTTCCCAAATGTGTCCAAATACACAAATGTGTGTATCATTTCTGTTTGTCTCTTGGGAGACTAATTTTTTCTACACTTTTCCCAAATGTGTCCAAATACACAAATGTGTGTATCATTTCTGTTTGTCTCTTGGGAGACGAATTGTTTCTACACTTTTCCCAAATGTGTCCAAATACACAAATGGGTGGTATATTTTGTCTCTTGGGAGTCAAAATGATACAAGTTCCAATTGTGGATACTCGCGTTCAATAGTGGATGTCTTCGTCCCAATTGTGGATATTCTCATTGTATTTTGTCATATTTTGTCATATTTTGTTGATTTTTTTTCTTCAATTTTGGTAGTACAATTGTGGATGTTTTCGTCCCAATTGTGGATACATACAACAGAAACAATTGTGGCTCCGTGCAGAATGTACTAGAATCCCATCCACTATCGGGCGAAAACATCGTCTTTTGTACTACAAGTTTAATTGTGGATATCGTGTCCAAATTGTGGATACTCGCGTTCAATAGTGGATGTCTTCGTCCCAATTGTGGATATTCTCATTGTATTTTGTCATATTTTGGTGATTTTTTTTTTCAATTTTGGTAGTACAATTGTGGATGTTTTCGTCCCAATTGTGGATACATACAACAGAAACAATTGTGGCTCCGTGCAGAATGTACTAGAAGCCCATCCACTATCGGGCGAAAACATCGTCTTTCGTACTACAAGTTTAATTGTGGATATCGTGTCCAAATTGTGGATACTCGCGTTCAATAGTGGATGTCTTCGTCCCAATTGTGGATATTCTCATTGTATTTTGTCATATTTTGTCATATTTTGGTGATATTTTTTTGCAATTTTGGTAGTACAATTGTGGATGTTTTCGTCCCAATTGTGGATACATACAACAGAAACAATTGTGGCTCCGTGCAGAATGTACTAGAACCCCATCCACTATCGGGCGAAAACATCGTCTTTTGTACTACAAGTTTAATTGTGGATATCGTGCCCAATTGTGGATACTCTTGTCCAATTGTGGATGATTTGGTCCCAATTGTGTATATTCTCATTGTATTTTGTCATATTTTGGTGATTTTTTTTTTTTTTTTGGTAGTACAATTGTGGATGTTTTCGTCCCAATTGTGGATGTTTTTGCCGATTTTTGCAATGTATCCACTATTGGGACGAAATCATACACTATTGGGACACAAGTATCCACAATTCGTACCGATATACACAATTGGACTTGTAGTACAACTGGCGCCGTTTTGGTCACAATAGTGGATGTTTTCGTCCCAATTGTGGATACATACGAGAGAAACAAAATTCTCATTCTTGTATGTCATATTTTCTCATATTTTGGAGATAAAAATTCACCTACTTTTCCACACGTATGTTGGCTCAAAAGAGGATGTTGTGTGCAATTTTTCATCCACAAATAAACTTGTATCATTTTGACTCTTATATACTACTCAATGCGCTTCTTATCCGGAGCTCTGACATTTCACATGTCTGTGTCCAAGGTGAGCAGGCCAATGATTTCACTGATGCTGTTCGACAGTATGACGAAGGCATACAGACACGTGTATCTAGCCTTGAGGACGAAGTGGTCATGCTGGGACAGGAGGTGAAAAGTCTGGTTACTCATACCACTGATATACACACACATGTATAACTCACAGGTGGAAGACGTGTACCTGTGACAATTCCCCCTATGAGATAATGCGTTGCTCTTGAGGTTCCGTACTTCTGTCCGTCCGTGTTCATTTACGTCTAAAAGTCTAAAAGTTTTTAGGGTTTCTCCAGTTAGAGTCCAGTATGCCACGGGGGCATATTCATGTTTTACAAATATAATGTCTAGTTTTATGTTACAGATCGGATTTTGTATTGGACAACATCGATAGATTTGTGATGGTATGACCAATTAATGACATCAAAACATGACGCAATGCACATTCAAACAGTTAACAGTTCAACAGTTAACTAAATGCATGGTTAGTGTCGTCAAATATATATATATTCGGTTTCGCCCCAACAACTTTATACAAAAGCTATATAAGGCTCAACCGAATATATTTTATATTCGACGGCACTAACCATGTTTTTACTATATCCTTGTTTCCTGTTTTCCGAAAATATATACACAGGCAGCCGTTTGCTCATGTCTTTGTAAGCCGTTGAATCATATGAGACACGCCATGTAATTTTATACCTAAGAACATGTGCGATATCTCATGAAAAATATTTACAAAATTTACGATATTTTCCGTAAATGACATCGAAAGATGACAAAATATTTCATCATTCGATGTCATCAACAGAAAATATAACATTTTCTGTAAATATATTTCATGAAAAATCGCACATGTTCTTAGGTACAAAATCGCATGGCGTGTCTCATATCTTGTCCACAGGTGAGAGGAAGGGTCCAGTCTGCGGATCATTTGGAGCCGATTTGTTCATCATCAAATGATGTTACGACAAATTCGAGTGGCATGGACAAGTTGACACTAGGGCAAAAAAGTAAGACAGTACTCACTGTTGTTGCACTCCGCACACAGCTTAAAATGTTTCCCATTGAAATAGGTTCCAGATTCCTGAAAAATTCCCATTCATCTACATGCAAAATACATTGCATAAACACCTTTGTGTCTAGTACTAGTTACTAGATGAGATGTGTGAGCAATAGCTCAATAGTCCCGATATTTTTTATATTGTTACCACATTTCGTCTGTCCGGCGTATGTCTGTCCGTCAACACTTCCTACATTTTCTTCTGAATCGCTGGGCCGATGTTGATCAAACTTCATGGGTATGGTCCATGCATTACTCCATTTCAGATTTGTTAAAAATGGACGTCGTCGCATATCCAAGATGGCTGCAGTAGAAAAGTATGTCAAATTCTTAAAAAATCTTCTCACTAACCACTAGACTGATTTCGAAATGATCGATAGTCATTGCTCTTTCAGATTTGTTAACATGATGACCCATGGGTTTGGCCTGGGGTCAAGTAGAGGTTAAGTTTCACATTTGACCAAATATGGTTATGCGATATATCAAATTGAAGGTATCAAGGAGACGATCACTCTGGAGCAAATCAAAATCAGATGATTTTGTCATCAGAGATGGCTGCCAAAAAGGTTGAAAGGTCATCCTTTTATTAGCCAGGTTTTTTGAAAAAAAATCCAGGCTATTGGATTGGCGAAAGCCGGGCGGGCGGCGGCGGCGTGCGGCGGGCGGGCGGGCGCGGCGGCTGGGCGGGCGGGCGGGCGCGGCGTCCACAATCAATGTTAAGTTTTCGTGTTTGAGTCCATTTCTTTGTTACTGTACCACCTAGGACCACCAAACTTTCACAGCTTCATAATCAAGGGGTGCCCACCACATATCACTATCCAACATGTTACTTTTTTTATAACTTCACCCATTTTTTCCGCGTAGTCGACTTAGCCATTTTCAATGTTAAGTTTTCGCGTTTACAATGTTAAGTTTTCGTGTTTAAGTCCATTTCTTTCGTACTGTACCACCTAGGACCACCAAACTTTCACAGCTTCATAATCAAGGGGTACCCACCACATATCACTATCCAACATGTTACTTTTTTTTTAACTTCACCCATTTTTTCCGCGCAGTCGACTTAGCCATTTTCAATGTTAAGTTTTTGCGTTTACAATGTTAAGTTTCGTGTTTAAGTCCATTTCTTTGGTACTGTACCACCTAGGACCACCAAACTTTCACAGCTTATAACCAAGGGGTGCCTACCACATACAACTATCCAACATGTGACCATTTTTTTACCTTCACCTATTATTTCTACGTAATTGACTTAGCCATTTTCAACGTTAACTTTTTAACGTACGTCTGGTTAGAGTTTTTTGGTTAAAACTTTTTTGTTATACTATATCTCTGCAACTGCTTCGCCCATTACCTTGAAACTTCACATGGGTGTTTATCATCATCCATATTTTCATTCTAACCCCCAACCGTGCGGCCCCTGTGCCCAATGTCAAGGTCAAATTACTTTGAATTTTTTTGTTAAAGTTTTTTCGTGTACTATATCTCTGCAACTGCTTCACCCATACCTTGATACTTCACATGGGTGTTTATCATCATTGTCGCACCTGCTTGCGGAAAGCGCGATCTGTGCCCAATGTCAAGGTCAAATTTACTTTGAATTTTTTTGTTAAAGTTTTTTCGTGTACTATATCTCTGCAACTGCTTCACCCAATACCTTGATACTTCACATGAGTGTTTTATCATCATTGTCGCACCTGCTTGCGGAAAGCGCGATCCTGTGCCCAATGTCAAGGTCAAATTACTTTGAACTTTTTTGTTAAAGTTTTTTCGTGTACTATATCTCTGCAACTGCTTCACCCAATACCTTGATACTTCACATGGGTGTTTATCATCATTGTCGCACCTGCTTGCGGAAAGGGCGATCCTGTGCCCAATGTCAAGGTCAAATTACTTTGAATTTTTTTTGTTAAAGTTTTTTTCGTGTACTATATCTCTGCAACTGCTTCACCCAATACCTTGATACTTCACATGGGTGTTTATCATCATTGTTGCACCTGCTTGCGGAAAGCGCGATCCTGTGCCCAATGTCAAGGTCAAATTACTTTGAATTTTTTTTTTGAATTTTTTCGTGTACTATATCTCTGCAACTGCTTCACCCAATACCTTGATACTTCACATAGGTGTTTATCATCATTGTCGCACCTGCTTGCGGAAAGCGCGATCCTGTGCCCTATGTCAAGTTCAAATTACTTTGAATTTTTTTGTTAAAGTTTTTTCGTGTACTATATCTCTGCAACTGCTTCACCCAATAATACCTTGATACTTCACATGGGTGTTTATCATCATTGTCGCACCTGCTTGCGGAAAGGGCGATCCTGTGCCCAATGTCAAGGTCAAATTACTTTGAATTTTTTTGTTAAAGTTTTTTCGTTCTGTACTATATCTCTGCAACTGCTTCACCCAATACCTTGATACTTCACATGGGTGTTTATCATCATTGTTGCACCTGCTTGCGGAAAGCGCGATCCTGTGCCCAATGTCAAGGTCAAATTACTTTGAATTTTTTTTTTGAATTTTTTTTCGTGTACTATATCTCTGCAACTGCTTCACCCAATACCTTGATACTTCACATAGGTGTTTATCATCATTGTCGCACCTGCTTGCGGAAAGCGCGATCCTGTGCCCTATGTCAAGTTCAAATTACTTTGAATTTTTTTGTTAAAGTTTTTTCGTGTACTATATCTCTGCAACTGCTTCACCAATACCTTGATACTTCACATGGGTGTTTATCATCATTGTCGCACCTGCTTGCGGAAAGGGCGATCCTGTGCCCAATGTCAAGGTCAAATTACTTTGAATTTTTTTGTTAAAGTTTTTTCGTGTACTATATCTCTGCAACTGCTTCACCCAATACCTTGATACTTCACATGGGTGTTTATCATCATTGTTGCACCTGCTTGCGGAAAGCGCGATCCTGTGCCCAATGTCAAGGTCAAATTACTTTGAATTTTTTTTTTGAATTTTTTTTCGTGTACTATATCTCTGCAACTGCTTCACCCAATACCTTGATACTTCACATAGGTGTTTATCATCATTGTCGCACCTGCTTGCGGAAAGCGCGATCCTGTGCCCTATGTTAAGTTCAAATTACTTTGAATTTTTTTGTTAAAGTTTTTTCGTGTACTATATCTCTGCAACTGCTTCACCCAATACCTTGATACTTCACATGGGTGTTTATCATCATTGTCACACCTGCTTGCGGAAAGCGCGATATCGTCGCCATTTTGGCATACGTCCGTACGTCCGTCCGTTCGTCCGTTCGTCCGTTCGTCCGTGTGTCCGGTTAAAGTTTTTTTGGTTAAAGTTTTTCCATCTACTATATCTATTTTTTTTAGTGTCCATGCCTCGCCCCAAGGCACGACATGCAGGCCACGGCCATCTAGTCTACAAAAAG
>CM055271.1:52869338-52912523 GCA_029237695.1 Conchocele bisecta | reverse complement strand
CCTACATTTAACCTTGAATTACTTAGTTAATTCCCCTTGGTTAAGGTTTTTAGTCAACCTTGGTTAAGGTTTTTACTCAAGCTTGTACATGGAATACTATTGTGCATACAGACACCATACTTGTACAACCTTTTTCTCATAGGGATGTACATCAATAACCCCTGATCTATATTTGACTTCACCTACATTTCCTCTACAATTACTTAGTTAATTCTCTTTGGTTAAGGTTTTTAGTCAACCTTGTAGATGGAATATCCTGGCCCTACACCAAACCATACTTGGACAACTTCATCTCTAGTGATGTACATCAACAACCCCTGACCTATATTTCACATTGACCTACATTTAACTTGAATTAATTAGTTAATCCCCCTTGGTTAAGGTTTTTAGTCAACCTTGGTTAAGGTTTTTAGTCAAGCATGTATATGGAACACTATTGTGCATACAGACACCATACTTGGATAACTTTTTCTCATAGGGATGTACATCAATAAACCCCTGACCTATATTTTACCTTCACCTACATTTAACCTTGAATTACTTGGTTAATGTTTATAGTCAAGCTTGTATATGGAATACTCCTGGGCCTACAGCAACCATACTTGTAAAACTTCATCTCCTAGTGATGTACATCAATAACCCCTGACCTATATATGTCATTGACCTACATTTAACCTTGAATTACTTACTTAATTTCCCTTGGTTGTTTTTTAGTCAACCTTGGTTAAGATTTTTATGCAGGCCGCAGCCACCTTGTTTGTCAAGCTATGTGTACATCGACAACCCTCGTAGTCGAGCTATGCTGTTCTCCTACAGCTCTTGTTACTCAAGCTTGTATATGGAATACTCCTGGGCCTACAGCAACCATACTTGGAAATCTTTATCTCCTAGTGATGTACATCAATAACCCCTGACCTATATCTGACATTGACCTACATTTAACCTTGAATTACTTACTTAATTTCCCTTGGTTAATGTTTTTAGTCAACCTTGGTTAAGGTTTTTATGCAGGCCGCAGCCACCTTCTTTGTCAAGCTATGTGTACATCGACAACCCTCGTAGTCGAGCTATGCTGTTCTCCTACAGCTCTTGTTTATTTCTCGGTCCAGGCGGCGGCCAGGGGTATACATGAGCCCCTGCTCACTTTCTCTAGTTCTTCATAGATTCCCCTTCAGTTTTATGTATAATGCTGTTGAAAAGAAAACAATGTAAATGTAAAGCAGTAATGATGTCATATAAATGTACGTAACGGAAATTACATTTCTGAGACTCCTGGGGTGCGTTTCACTAAACTTAGTACGACTAAAATGTTCGTAAGTGTAAATTTAGGATCGTCTGTAAATTTCAATTGATGGATTTACATTTATTGAGCATAGGCTGCATATGCAGCCTATGCTCAATAAATGCAAATCCAATAATTGTTTACAAGAAAACATTGTTAATGTGAAATGTACAGACTATCATAATTTTGCACTTACGAACATTTTAGTCGTAAGAAGTTTAGTGAAACGGGCCCCTGGTCCCCTGAAGTGGAAATAAAATATTTAAAATGACGAGAACAATCTGACAATTGGCTATACTATTATAAATAACACCTGGACTGTCATCCAATGGAATAAACACAGTTTAATGGATTATTGGTTCTACCTCGAAACTAGAAAAACGGCACCAAGATGTACATAAAATATGGAATCACTGGTATATTGTTTTTGTTATCTGATGGTATGTCTGTACTTTTCTTGTAAGTCTGAAAACGTTTAAACTATTATAGCTTCAGTCTTGATATTAGGTATGTAACTATCGTATATATCACTTCTATATGGTGTGAAGATATCTGCCATATAAGGAACCCAGGTAACATGCAAA
Organism: Conchocele bisecta; assembly: GCA_029237695.1. Classification (NCBI taxonomy): domain Eukaryota; kingdom Metazoa; phylum Mollusca; class Bivalvia; order Lucinida; family Thyasiridae; genus Conchocele; species Conchocele bisecta. The sequence goes on along the minus strand of CM055271.1, from coordinate 52,910,657 downwards.
AATAAAAAAAATCATAATTCACTTTGCGCATCGACACATTATAAGGAAGCCACGTAACGATTATGAAGTCTCAAGGTATTATGATTTGAAAGTTTTACTTTGTACACGGCAAAATTACAAAATGCAATGTCCCAAAAGGGGTAGATAATCCATGAAAAATAACACTGCACATCTAAAAATCCTAAGGAAACGACATACCAAATATGAAGTTATTACAGTTTGTTTTCTTCTTACAAGGCAAACTTGAAAAATTCTATGTCAGAAAGGGCGAGATAATCCATGACCCATGGGTCATATAAAAATCCTAGTACAGTTTACAGGTTTTACCTACAAGACATGCTACGGTGAAAACAATAAACCTTTTTTTTGTCAAAAGTGTGTAAACAAAAAATGCATATTATATTAGTGTTTACAATGACTTGTTCAAAGAATACTTTGTATACTTTTATCTTTTACATTGTTTTGTTTGACAACTTTTGTGAATTTATATATTCCTGTGCTGAATTTGATATAAATTGTAGTGCATGTGTACCCAAAATTGATGTAAACTACAGAGCTCCAGATAAGTTTTGTATCTAAAGAGTAGTATACCCCAAGATTTCAAATTCAATGCGTATTTTACTTTTACAAATATATTATTGATTTTCTTCAGTATTAAATAGCAACAAATGATAAAAACATTAAACAAATTTAAAAATTCACTTGACAATATAATGTAAGTAATGACATTTGTTTCAAAGGTGCTGGGTTCATACTTGCATTGTATTTTGATCCCACTGATTTCATCAAAATTGCCAAGCGTACTTACATTGTATCTAGCTACGTATACTTTCAGGGAGTAATCATTTATTTTTTCCAAAATGCATTATTATCCCCTCGCCGATAGGCTACATGGGATCTATATTGTTAGTCCATGTACATGTACGTACTTACGTGCATCCGTGCGTGTGTACGTACATTAGTAACACCTTTCATTTTTCAATAACTCATGAACTGCTACACTGATTTTGATAATATTTGGCCACAATGTGTGTCTTGGGAGGCTGTTTTGTTTTGTATACGACCCACGTCCGACCGCCCAAGGTCAAGGTCAACGTATGCAGAATTATTATACTGAATTTATGGCTGTAATAATGTAACAAATTCAGTATAATAAAAATAAATAAATTGATCTGTAAATGGAAAATTTCTCTCTCGAAGTGTACTTCGCAAGATAAATATACATGTACTTTGAAATTTTAGTGAAATAGGCTACTGGTCTTCTGGATTTGACTTCGACTAAGGCCCCAAGCTCTATATGACCTTTGCTGTTGCTGGGAGATTAAAGATACATGCCCACTCAGTAGGCACAAACTGTTCTTTATAGGAATTAAAAACATATAAGTGTATAATTGTGTCACTATTCCACCAGTTCTAAAAATTACAAGTGTCCGCTATACAGATATAATCATTTAGTAATATTTATTTTAGTGATAGTGAGTCGCAGTGCCTACTAAGTGGGTATGTACCTTTAAACCCTTTCACTTTTGTTTGCATTTCAGCATCGACATGTCTAATGAGGAATCGGTAAACTTCTTAAGGGTTGTCTCCCTTGTAATTACAACTGGCTCCGACTTATTGCGAAAGGTATTACTGAAGCAGATTCCTCCGAATAAAGGGCTTGGCCAGTTCTTAAAAGATAAACGGACAGCATTGGATGCCTTGAAAAAGAAGAAGGTTTTGACAGAGCCTCAGTTTCACCTGGTAACGGCTCCGGATCCTGATGAGGAAAAATTCGACATCACAACGCTGGCTGCTCTCCTCCGAAGCATCTGCAGTATTGGGGAACCTGTTAAAGGTATCGATCACGTTATTCTGCCAATGAACCTTTCGCTATCAACCACATTAAATCTAAAAATACTTAAATGTAAGTGTTTACTTAAATCGAGAACAAAAAAGTCACCCTTCCCAAAAAAAAAAAATTGATTTTGAAGAAATTCCATCAATATTGATTTTATTGCGAAAAATAGATATTCCTATGGGAATTTAATATTTTATGGAGTTTTATCAAATAAACAAAATTGGGGAGGGTGACCTTTTTGTTATTTCTGAAATAGTACTTACCTTTAGATATTTCTGAAATTTAATGTATTTAATAGCCAAATGTTCGTCGGCAGCAAAATGTGGAATAGACAGTAGACACCCATACATATCTGGCATATATGTAGATAGTTCCATGCTCATTTGTGGGCTATTCTGTAAGATAAGACTATTTATAAAGCTATTTTTCAATGGTAATTTTGTTTGTGTCACAGGTCCGAGTCTTCCACCTGTAGATTATCCCTGTTGTGGACTATTCCGTTAATAAGATAAGGAGAACATCTGAAAATACTCACAAGCACTGCAGAACCTGATTCTATATCCCTTGATGGATTACTTTACTATTTCAATACATCAAAACCTGTGGACACACATCCATGCTGCCCATAATGTGACCTTATTTATAATTTTTCCGGAGTTTCTCAATTCTGTCATATCTTCTATATCCGTTGAAGTATTACTTTAATATTTAGTTTAAACGATATGTATTTAAAGTTATGGCAAGTGATATATTATATACATACAATTGAGGACAGGATTAGAAAACAAGCTTTTACACTTATGTAAATTCTTCTCCTGACTTTAATATTTCAAGACACCATACGTGTGCACAAATGTCACACACTCATGCTGCTCTTAATATGACCATCACCATTTGACCTTCACAACTGTGCTTATGAATACTTATCAGTTTTGGTTAATTAACTTTGCCACAGTTTCTCCAATATGCCACCCTAATATGTAGCCTAATGCATCAATTAAAATTTCTAGACAATCCTAATATTGCACTTACAAACATTTAGTTTAGTGAAACGGCCCCCTGGATTTACAGTGTTTGCAAATGTTGGCTTTTTTTGGTCTGGTTGACAGGATGAACCCTTTCTACTATGCTGAATTAAATTTTGTCGTCAGCTGGTTTTAATTTCAATATTTCTCGATAAAAACCTGCTTTGGCAGTGCATGAGAATCATCTCCACTGGAGACGATTCTCATGTGCTGTCAGAACATTTTTTTTTGTTAAGAATTAAGGCAAAAATGAAAAACAGCAGACGACAATTTTCGTCTCCCACGTAGTGAGGGTTAATGGTTACCTAACTTGGAAAACACAAGTAACTTCCTAGTACTGCAACAACCTAGTCATATAAATAAGTCGCAAACATCGCCAATTGGGATAATTGTTGTTGAGCCCGCTTGTTACTGCACCCGCTGTGGTGAGTGCCTTCGTGCTTCTGGCATTTGTGTTAAAGTTTTAAGTACCAAATCTCTCCGCAACCTTAAGTCTGGTAGATGTTAAACTACGCATACATGTAGTTCTTTATCACCATCCATATTTTCATTCTATAGCCCACCCATCCGGCTGGCCCCCATGCCGAAGGTTAGGGGCAAATTACTTTATTTGTGTTAATTTTTTTTTAATCTGTTTTAAAGTTTTAACGTACATGATATCTCCACAACCCTGCATCCAATTGATGTGAAACTTCACACACCTCTTTATCACTATCAATACTTGAATTGTATAGCCCAAACATATGCTGCACATGCTCAAGGTCAAATTACTTTGAAATTTGCGTTAACATTTTTGTAAAATCTGCTTTAAAGTGTTTAAGTACCCAATATCTCAACAACCTGAAGTCCAATTGACTTGAAACATGTGTGACGCACTCGCACCACCGATGACATGACATCAACCTTTGTGATCTTCGAAATGGTGCTGAAACACTCGGCCATTTTCTTACGTCAAAAAGTTTGTAAGAGTTTCTCCATCATGTAATATCTTCAATAATACTTGAAGGATTGCTTTAATATTTGGACAGTTCATTCACCTGAACATGCACTCACACCACCAATTACATGACATTGACCTTCGAAATGGTGCTGAAACACTTTGCCATTTTGTTCCATCGAAAAGTTTGTAAGAGTTTCTCTATCATGTAATATCTTCAATGTTACTTGAATGATTGCTTTTATATTTGGTCACTTCATGCATTCACCGGAACATGTGTGATGCAATCACACCACCAATGACATGACTTTTACCTTTGGGACCTTCAAAATGATGCTGAAACACTTAGCCATTTTCTTATGTCAAAAGATTTGTAAGACTTTCTCATATGACTATGAAATTTGTTGTAAATTTAAAGTTTTCATTTTTATACACAATCTGTACTTACAGTCCAGTATGCCATGGGGTAATATCCATGTTTTACAAACATAATGTCTAGTTATTTAATGACATAATATAAATGGTATTCAACTTAACCATTCATTCACCGTCATCTCTCCTGTGATAGATGACTTATTATACCCACTTTTTTTGGGGGAAAAAATGGGTATATTGTTTTCGTCACGAGTGTCCGTCCGTCCGTACGTCCGTACGTACATCCGTCCGTACGTCCATCACGTTTCTTGTAACTCAAAAAACTTTTTCACCTTCATACCTACGCGCCTGATATTTGGTATGTAGCTTCGTTATCATGTGCAGATGCGCAATGTGATTTCGGATTTTGGATCCGACCCTCCATCATGGATTATCTCCCCCTTTCGGACTCAGAATTTCCCATTTTTTCCTTGTAACTCGAAAACCTTTTTCACCTTCATACCTACGCGCCTCATATTTGCTATGTAGCTTCGTTATCATGTGCAGATGCGCAATGTGATTTCGGATTTTTGATCCGACCCTCCATCATGGATTATCTCCCCCTTTCGGACTCAGAATTTCCCATTTTTTCCTGTAACTCGAAAAAACTTTTTCACCTTCCATACCTAACGCGCCTCATATTTGCTATGTAGCTTCGTTTTCATGTGCAGATGCGCAAAGTGAATTCGGATTTTTGATCCGACCCTCCATCATGGATTATCTCCCCCTTTCGGACTCTCCCATTTTTTCCTTGTAACTCGAACAACTTTTTCACCTTCATACCTACGCGCCTCATATTTGCTATGTAGCTCCGTTATCATGTGCAGATGCGCAAAATGAATTCGGATTTTTGATCCGACCCTCCATCATGGATTATCTCCCCCTTTCGGACTCAGAATTTCCCATTTTTTCCTTGTAACTCGAACAACTTTTTCACCTTCATACCTACGCGCCTCATATTTGCTATGTAGCTTCGTTATCATGTGCAGATGCGCAAAGTGAATTCGGATTTTTGATCCGACCCTCTATCATGGATTATCTCCCCCTTTCGGACTCAGAATTTCCCATTTTTTCCTTGTAACTCGAAAAACTTTTTACACCTTCATACCTACGCGCCTCTATTTGCTATGTAGCTTCGTTATCATGTGCAGATGCGCAAAGTGAATTCGGATTTTTGATCCGACCCTCCATCATGGATTATCTCCCCCTTTCGGACTCAAGAATTTATTTTCCCATTTTTTCCTTGTAACTCGAACAACTTTTTCACCTTCATACCTACGCGCCTCATATTTGCTATGTAGCTTCGTTATCATGTGCAGATGCGCAAAGTGAATTCGGAGTTTTTGATCCGACCCTCCATCATGGATTATCTCCCCCTTTCGGACTCAGAATTTCCCATTTTTTCCTTGTAACTCGAAAAACATTTTCACCTTCATACCTACGCGCCTCATATTTGCTATGTAGCTTCGTTATCATGTGCAGATGCGCAAAGTGAATTCGGATTTTTGATCCGACCCTCCATCATGGATTATCTCCCCCTTTCGGACTCAGAACTTCCCATTTTTTCCTTGTAACTCGAAAAACCTTTTCACCTTCATACCTACGCGCCTCATATTTGCTATGTAGCTTCGTTATCATGTGCAGATGCGCAAAGTGAATTCGGATTTTTGATCCGACCCTCCATCATGGATTATCTCCCCCTTTCGGACTCAGAATTTCCCACTTTTTCCTTGTAACTCGAACAACTTTTTCACCTTCATACCTACGCGCCTCATATTTGCTATGTAGCTTCGTTATCATGTGCAGATGCGCAAAGTGAATTCGGATTTTTGATCCGACCCTCCATCATGGATTATCTCCCCCTTTCGGACTCAGAATTTCCCTTTTTTTCCTTGTAACTCGAAAAACCTTTTCACCTTCATACCTACGCGCCTCATATTTGCTATGTAGCTTCGTTATCATGTGCAGATGCGCAAAGTGAATTCGGATTTTTGATCCGACCCTCCATCATGGATTATCTCCCCCCTTTCGGACTCAGAATTTCCCATTTTTTCCTTGTAACTCGAAAAAACCTTTTCACCTTCATACCTACGCGCCTCATATTTTGCTATGTAGCTTCGTTATCATGTGCAGATGCGCAAAGTGAATTCGGAATTTTTGATCCGACCCTCCATCATGGATTATCTCCCCCTTTCGGACTCAGAATTTCCCATTTTTTCCTTGTAACTCGAAAAACTTTTTCACCTTCATACCTACGCGCCTCATATTTGCTATGTAGCTTCGTTATCATGTGCAGATGCGCAAAGTGAATTCGATTTTTCATCCGACCCTCCATCATGGATTATCTCCCCCTTTCGGACTCAGAATTCCCATTTTTTCCTTGTAACTCGAAAAACTTTTTCACCTTCATACCTACGCGCCTCATATTTGCTATGTAGCTTCGTTATCATGTGCAGATGGCGCAAAGTGAGTTCGATTTTTCATCCGACCCTCCATCATGGATTATCTCCCCCTTTCGGGACTCAGAATTTATTTCCCATTTTTTCCTTGTAACTCGAAAAACTTTTTCACCTTCATACCTACGCGCCTCATATTTGCTATGTAGCTTCGTTATCATGTGCACATGCGCAAAGTGAATTCAGATTTTTCATCCGACCCTCCATCATGGATTATCTCCCCCTTTCGGACTCATTTTTTCCTTGTAACTCGAAAAACTTTTTCACCTTAATACCTACGCGTCTGATATTTGGTTCGTAGCTTCGTTTTGATGTGCTGATGCGCAAAGTGAATTCGGATTTTTTATCCGACCCTCCATCATGGATTACCTCCCCCTTTCGGACTTAGCATTTGGGGAAAGTGGGTATATTGCGATGGCGCGCCATCGACTTTTTCTAGTTTCCAATGAGTTTGTAGGCGGGCAACCACTGTTGCTAGGCAACCGTTATGTATACTGCAAACCTGAGCAGATTCTATGTTTATAACAAAAACTATTTAATGCCCCCTATGCGATAGCAAGGGGGGCATATTGTGTTGCTTTTGAGGTTCCGTCCGTCCGTGTACATATACATCAAACAGTTCGTATGAGTTTCTCCAGCATGTAATATCTTCAATAGTATGTGAAGGATTCCTTCGATACTCAGACACTCGAATCACCTGAACATTTGTCACACACTCGGGCCACCATTGCCACGACCTTGACTTTGGTCACCTTCGAAATGTCGCTAACACACTTAGCCATTTTGTTTTGTTGAAAAGTTTGTAAGAGTTTCTCCAACATGTCGATACTTGGACACTTAAATCACCTGAACATTTGTCATACACTTGCGCAACCATTAACTTGACCATCACCTATTTCTTACTGTCACAAGGTCGCTGAAACGCTTAGCCATTTTTACATTCAAGTATGCTAAGCCATGTTTTACAAAGATAATGTCTAGTTTATATTTCATCAAATGGTGGGTGGCAGGTGGGAGCATGCGATGGGTAATTTAACGATCAGGGTTCATCCTTACCGGAATTCCGAATGGAGACCTGGTTTGGCCCTCACATACGTCTTTGGCATTTTGTATGTGACAGTTGAATCTGGTTATACCCCTTATGTGAGTATTACGATTATTTGTAATCTTATTTTAGGGGAAGGGGCCAAGTGACTTCCTGTGGTATGGACCTGGCACCAGGTCAGGTTATTCCAATTTCAGGGCTGAATATAATTTTTCTCGATGTAAATATTCCGTTCTGATTTGGGATTTTCCCCCCAATGCAGCAGGTTACAACTGGATTGAACCCGTTTGCCCGGCCTTACATGACCTCAGCTGTTTATAGGCCGTTAAACACCAATAAACAAACAAGGTCAAATGACTTTGACATGTTTGTTAAAGTTTTTACATACCATATATCTTCAAAACCCCTACTCTGATTTTCTTCAAGCTTTCAACACACCATTTTCATCCATATTTTCATTCTATAGCCCACCCATGCAGCCCACATGTCCAATGTCAAGGTCAAATTACCATACTTGTGTTTGTTTTTACATACCTTATATCTTCAAAAACTTCACTCTGATTTACTGCAAAAATCGAACACTTATTTATCCTCGTCTTCCATATTTTCATTCTATAGCCCACCTATGTGGCCCACATGCCCAAGATCGAGGTCAAATGACATTGAAATTTGCATTAAAATGTTTACATACCTTATATCTCCAGAGCCCTTACTCCGATTTACTACAAACTTCAAATACTTTGTTAGTATCATGCATATTTTCATTCTACAGCCCAACTACCCATGGTCAAGGTCCAATATTCGAAATATGTATTATCTGTTTTTCTATACCTTATATCCCCCACACCCTAGCTACAATAGATTGTCTGCGATATGTTATCTACGGCTACAATTTGACCTATTAAAAAAATGTGAACAACCGAAGTGCATACTTAAACCTGCTGCATGTAGGTACAATTTTAGTAAACTGTATATTTTATACCTTTAAACAAATAATATTTGATGTAGAACTAGTAAATTGCCAAAAAATAATAGAACAGGGAAATCATTTTCCCATGGAAGCCATCTTTTCTCTAGTTGTTGTTCAACATTCAACATAGCGAAATGAAGCTTTCAAATTTACAATATATACATACCTTGACACGGTAAAATAACCAATTTCTGCATGTGTATGTTCTTTATTAATAAGTTATTGATGCAGCTTTGACAGTTTTATATCGCTAACATATCAAGCACGCCGGATAACCATTTGCAAAAATCACTCTTCCATGTGTTACATTACAAGAGATGGGGTTAATAAATTGCTACCCTCGCGAGAGGTTTGGAGCGGGGTAGCAATTTTGTTTCTTCCTGAACCCCTACTCAGATTTACTTCAAATAAATATACTCTGAGACTATCAAATGCCTGGGCACTCTCGACATGCGGACCATAGCAATCTGATTACTGAATGTGTGGTGCTCCATGCATACAGGTACATTCCTCATGTTATATAACCTTACTGTTGGACAGATGTAAATGTCCACACACTATAGGATTTCCACTCAACCAGAGCTCAAGATAGGCTGCATATTTGCTTAAATACCCAATTAAAATTGCCAAAATCCCAATGGAAATCGGAAGTAGCGAGTATCAAAAAGCAATATAAAATTTGTGGTACCTTTACCATGCTGCACAAAACAACAAACTGACCACAAATATAGCATATTTGTCTTATTTTCCATGATAACACACCTTGGCATTTCATTAGAATTAAAGACAATTCTAATGAAATGCCAAGACATGTTTTCATTTCGAAGCAAACTATTCAATAATTTCTGTCTGTTGATGTGTAAACAGTAGTGTAATTTTATTTTACTCAAATTAAAATTTTGAAATACCCAATTGCTTCAGAAATGATGGAGTGACAATACTCAATTACTAATTCCTTATCTGGAGCCCTGCTCAACTATCTTGTGTATTGGTTGTAGAGGCTCTCTAAAAGTGGTTACTCTTCCATGAAACCCCCTACGACAGACCAACGATCTCTAGAAATATATATATCGATTATCTTGAAATAATGCCCTCGTCATTAGTTCCTATCGCTAAACACTCGGTTCGCTATGCTCGCTCGTTTCTTTCGCGTAAGGACCCAATCACTCGTGCATTATTTAACGATAATCAGCTCACCTTGTTAAATAAACATTTTCTTACATTTAATACACGATAATTTATAAAAACAAATCAAATCAAGAGTAACATATGGCCAAGAAGTGTGCAAATCAATTTCTGGAGGAGGGTCGTTGTGAAGGTGACTGTCTCGCAATTCAGGGGATGTGTCTGAGAACAGCATTTAATTGGCCGTAGGAAACACGTCATTGCGACGTTACTGACGTCATTTCTCCATATAAGGTAAGCACGATACTGGTGTAAACTACTGCTGCCGAGTTGTGTAATTCATCGTTATATTTCCGTAAACTACTGGCTGAAATGTACGAAATAAATATATTTACTTGGATATCGCAAGATTATTATCAAATGTATGTAAAGTGATAACTTTACACATACATGGTGTATTGGCTACTGCATACGTCAACGTGCAGAGCCCACGCAAGTTGATTACTGGTAAGCAATGACATGTAAAAACACAATAAACATATAGCCGTACCCATGTATAATAATAGTTCCTATGGGTATATAACAACAAACACGAAGAAGGGGTGTTCAGCAAGTTTGTTGAATTAGCATACATGTACAATGTTAATACAAATGTGTCATGTGACATAAAACCCAATCAGTCCTTGAGATCCATCTGTATTTGTGGCAGTGACTGGAGAAATTAGGCTTTTGGCTTTTGCGAACCGTGTAGATCCAGATCAGCCTGTGCATCCGCACAATCTGATCAGGATCTGCACCAGCACACGGCCATAGAAACCACCACGGTGGCCACGGCGCTCCGTTGACTATTTGTTTGGCTCTAGAACGCAGGAAACACCATTTTGAGGGTATATGTTGAATTTTTCTCCCCCCACCCCCCCCCCCCCCCCACCCCCCCCCAATAGTCCATGGGATTATTTTATTTACCGCAACAGGCCTGCAGCAATATAGATTGTTATCAAGCTACAGGAGTGTGATACATGATCAGAATCTACACTGATCACAAATCACATAAGCCCCATATTTTTCAGTTACAGCCACATAGATTTTACTTCTTCAGGCTGGAACCAGGTGCCTCCAGATCACAATGATGTTTCCATAGCGGCTGATCTTCTTCGTCTGAAAGACGTTAGAAACAATGTAATCGCCCATGCGCCGGTGTTATGCTTAGCAACCACAGAATTCACAAACATCTGGAAGAAAATGGAGACTGTATTAACACGCCTTGCAACTCACGCTGGTATCAAAGAGGATGTTGTAACTAAACAGATAGCCAATGAGAAAATGCGGCCACTAGATTCAACTATGCAGTTGGAACAACTTATATTTAATAAGTGGTACCGTGAAGAAGTCCAGAGGTTACAGGGTCAGCTAACAGAATTGTTGGCTTCACACGAGTCTCAGAAGAGTAATTTATCAAGTCTTCAGAATCAGGTAAGGTTTTTAATGTAGCTACAGAATCTTAATTGGATCATGATTTAATATAATATTTATTATTCATATTTGCAACCTCTGTACACATCGTAACGAGCCGCATCAGGATCCGCACTGGATATTTACTGATTTTTTTACAAAAACACATCTTTCCCAAATAATTGAATAGTTCAAAAGTCTGCAAGGAAGAGTCAATACCAGTTACTTAGGTGTGAAAGTGTTTTAAAACGGCATTTTCATTGGATAAGAAAACCAGACATCTGAAAACAGTTTCAGATTTTGCAAGCGTGAAAACTGGGATTGTTATATGACTGCCGTAATGTGAAGTGCATGACCATGGCTGTATGGCATTGCTCATTTCGGGTTGCAAGCGTGAAAACTGGGATTGTTATATGACTGCCGTAATGTGAAGTGCATGACCATGGCTGTATGGCATTGCTCATTTCGGGGCCAAGCCAACACTTACGTAATGCATGTGTCTCATGACGTTACTAGACGATACTCATGACGTTACTAGAACGGTCCATTACGTCACCAGTTATCAAGAGTCGCACTGAAATTTTGAAATTGATGCGTATGATGATGGGGCACCTGCATCACACAACATGTACTGTAGCCCCGGAATATGTATGTGTAAATCAGCTGTTTGAATGGAACGGGTTATGAAAGTACCGAAAGTACTGCATAATAATTATATGCTCAATTTGCATGATATGTCCTACGGAAGTGTAACAATAATGTTCGGGCATGACCATCCATGATCCATCTGTGGGTAAACGTTTGATGTGGCACTTGGGAACTTGGGAACCCGCGGCCTAGGGCCTTAGGATTCAAACAATTCCCTCTTGCCACGGCAAACGTTTATCCACAGCTGGACAGTGTCAAACTTTATATTTATTTGGCTAACAGGAGTAAAGGACACATGCATTTGGACCAGATTCACTTCTGGCTTCCAAGTGGAATACAGATGTTGCTGTGACTGGAAAAATGGGGCTTATGGGGATTTGTGACCAGATGTCTTTTTTTTAATAAGCTCTATGTAAAATACACCAATATGCTTCTTATCTGGAGCTCTGACATTTCACAGGTCAATGTCCAAGGTGAGCAAAACCGGGATTTGACTGATCGCATACAGACATGTGAATCTAACTATCGGGAGGAAGTGACCAATCTGAAACAGGAGATGAAGAGTGTGATTCCTCCTACCACCGATATAGACGCACAGGTATAACTCACAGGTGGAAGACATGGACCTGTGACAGAAAAATGCCCATTTTTATTGGGCGTTTTTATGCCCCGTATGCGTTTATGCCCCACAACTTGATAGGGGCTCGCTAAAGCTCGGCCCCCGAAAGCTGTCTAAGGCTCAACCGAATATATTTTATATTCGACGGCACTAACCATGTGTTTACTATATCCTGGTTTTCTCTTTTTTCCCAAAATATATACACAGGCAGCCAGTTGCTCATGACTGTCCGCCGTTGAATCATATGAGATACGCTACACGATTTTGTACCTAAGAACATGTGCGATATCTCATGAAAAATATTTACAAATTTTTTCGTAAATGACGTCGAAAGTTGACAACATTTTAATTTACCGGTACTATTCCGCATTTGCTATGAAATTTTCACCATCTTTCGACGTCATCAACACAAAATATCACATTTTCTGTATTTAAATATATTTCATGAACAATCGCACATGTTCTTGGGTACAAAATCGCATGGCGTGTCTAATATCTTATACACAGGTGAGAGGAAGGGCCCAATCTGAGGAGCAGGAGATTCGTGCATCATTAGAGTATATGGCGACGGTTGTGAGTGGTGCTGCCATGAAGTTGATACAAGTGCAAAACAGTAAGACAGTACTCACTGTTGTTGTACTCCGCGCCAGCGTAAAATATTTCCCATTGATATAGGTTCCAGTTTCCTGAATAAATCCCATTCATCTACATGCAAAATATATTGCATAAACACCTTTTTGTCTAGTACTAGTTACTAGATGAGATGTGTTAGCAATAGCTCGATAGTCCCGATATTTTTAGCTCGTGAGCTATTGTTACCGCAATGTGTCCGTCGTCCGTGAACATTTTCAAACGTCTTCTCCTCTGTAACCATTGGGCCTATAGTCACCAAACGTCATGGTCATGGTACTTAAGTAGGGGGATTACAAAATTGTTAAAATGACGTCATTACATAATCCAAGATGGCCGTCTAAAAATAGCACAAATTCTTCAAAAAATTTCTTCTCCAGAACCGTCAACTGGATTGATCAATTTTATTTTTGACCGAATATGGTCATGTCATATATCAAATAGAAGGTATCAATGAGGCAATCACTTTGGTGCATTTTTTGTCGAAATTGGATGGTTATATCATCCAAAATGGCCGCCGAAAGGTCAAAAGGTAATTCTTTTATTAGAGATTTCAAAATTCTGCTTCACATGAACCGCTTGGCCCATGGTAGCCAAACTTAAATGTTATGGTCCATGGGTGAAGCCTTTTCAGATTTGTTAAAATGGAGGTCATCGCTAATCCAAGATGGCCACCATCTAAAAATAGCATAAATTCTTAAAAAATCTTCTTCTCATGAACCGCCAGCCGGATTTCGACGAAACTTGGTAGGAATATCGATGTACAATGCTCTTTAAAAGTTGTTAAAATGGTGACCCCGGGTCAAAAATGGGTGTGGTCCGTGGGGTGAAATTGGGGTCAAATTTTATTTTTGACCGAATATGGTCATGTCTATATCAAATCGAAGGTATCAAAGTGGGATCGCTCTGGTACATTTTTTGTCGAAATTGGATGGTCATGTCATCCAAGATGGCCGCCGATAGGTCAAAAGGTTCTTTTATTAGAGATTTCAAAATTCTTCTTCACACAAACCGCTTGGCCCATGGTGGCCAAACTTCACAGTTATGGTCCATGGGTGAAGCCTTTTCAGATTTGTTAAAACAGAGGTCGTCGCTTATCCAAGATGGCCGCCGTCTAAAAATAGCACAAATTCTTAAAAAATCTTTTTCTCATGAACCGCCAGCGGGATTTCTACTGAACTTGGTAGGAATGATCGACGTAGAATGCTCTTTCAAAGGTGTAAAAATGGTGACCCCGGGGTCAAAAATGGGCTTGGCCCGTGGGGTGAAATTTTATTTTTGACCAAATATGCTCATGTCATATATCAAATTGAAGGTATCGATGAGGCAATTGCTCTGGTGCAATATTTGTCGGAATCAGATGATTATGTCGTCCATGATCGCCTCCAAAAGGTCCATTTATTCGAGATTTTGAACGTATTTTTCTCAGGAACCACATGGCCGATGCTGGCCAAACTTCATAGTAAGTTAAAATCCTTGGGTGAAGCATTTTCAGATTTGGTAAAATGAGAGTCATCGCTTAATCCAAGATGACCGCCATCTAAAAATAGCTCATTTTTTTAAAACACATTAACTCTATGTCACATTCTCCTCTGGTGTTCATGGAGTCAGGTGAGCGAATTAGGGCCATCATGGCCCTCTTGTTTATATTGTTACCAATTTTCGTCTCCATCTTCCGTCCGTCCGGCGTATGTCCGTCCGTCAAGACTTCCTACATCTTCTTCTGAACCGCTGGGCCGATGTTGACTAAACTTCACGGGTATGGTCCATGCATTACTCCTTTTCAGATTTGTTAAAAATGGTCGTCGTCGCATATCCAAGATGGCTGCAGTAGAAAATTAGGTCAAATTCTTAAAATATCTTCTCACTAAACATGTCAGTAATGATCAATAGTCATTGCTCTTGGGCTAGGCCTGGGGGTCAAGTAGAGGTAAAATTTCACATTTGACCAAATATGGTTATGTTATATACCAAATTGAAGGTATCAAGGAGACGATCACTCTGGCGCAAATCAAAATCAGATGATTACGTCATCAGAGATGGCCGCCAAAAAGGTCGAAAGGTCATCCTTTTATTGTAGATTTCAAACGTCTTTCTCGCGTGAAACATTGGCCAATGCTGGTCAAACTTCAGTTATTATCCGTCGGTAAAGCCTTTTCATATTTGTTAAAATGTAGGTCGTTGCATAATCAGGCTGCGATAGAAAATTAGATCAATGTCTTCAAAAATCTTCTCGTAACTGCCAGACTGCTCTTGATCTACAGTGTTTGCACATGTTGGCTTTGTAGTCTGTAGGGTTAAAAGGGTTAACCTTTTCAACATTACAGACCTATTTTCTGATGTTTGCATACAGCCGTCTCATCAGAGTATATTCTCTTTTTTGCATGTAATTTTGATATTTTTTAGAGAGAAAAAACATCCCCTTTTTAACTTGTCTGTTTTCCAAGAAAACTGAAAGAGCTATTGTCACCACTCCATCATCGTCCGCGGAGTCGTGTCGTGAGCTTCTCAACAACACCTTGGCATATGTTCATGAAACTTGAACGCAGCTTCCTTCTTGCATCATTCACAACCCACTCATTATCCACCCACCCATCCATTTCCTTGACCTACTTTTTCTGCTTGAATTACTTAGAAATTTTATACTCTTAAATCTTTGTTAGCTTTTACATTTGACTCATTTTCACAACAACCTATTGGTGGTTTATGTTTTCATTCACTGTCATTGCTGATCATTTCGGTGATAAAATTTCAGATGAGTGTTGCATCGTTTTGCAGTGCTCTTGTTTATAAATGGACTTTCGACTGAAAATTATGTTGTCATTATTGGATTGCTCAGAAAATTAACGTATCACAGTCCAGGGCTCTAGATAAGGATTTATTCATTGAGTATTTTTACTCCATGATATTTTTTTCAATTGGGTATTTTCAATTATCAATTGGGTACCTTACAACCGTTACCCCATTGTGTAAAATTGAATAGGGTATTTTCCAATTCTGGTATCAAAATGTGCAATAAACATGGCTACACAAAACGTTGAATACGTGCATGTGACATCTTTTCAGGGTTGGCCGGGAAATACCGGGGGCGGTAATTCCCGTCGGGAAATACCATACCGGTATTTCCCGACCTGGGAAATACTCCCCAAAGTGGGAAATACCGGGAAATACCGGGAAATATGAATTTTGATGTTATTATTTGATAATTAAAGTTATTTAAATTAAGTTTTAAGCTCAGTAATAGTCAATTAAACAATCAACAACTTAATAATTAGATATAGGGGTTAATTACAATGTATAGATCTGTTTCATTCCCAACTAGGGGTACTCATCAGGTGGAATATTTGGCAACCATGACATTTATATTTTGGTTGTATTATTTTTTTGTAAATTACTTCGTCATTTTAGCCAGGTTTTTTTGAAAAAAAATCCAGGCTATGGATTGGCGAAAGCCGGGCGGCGCGGGAGGGCGGGCGGCGGCGGGCGGCGGCGCGTCCACAATCAATGTTAAGTTTTCGTGTTTGAGTCCATTTCTTTGTTACTGTACCACCTAGGACCACCAAACTTTCACAGCTTCATAATCAAGGGGTGCCCACCACATATCACTATCCAACATGTTACTTTTTTTTTAACTTCACACATTTTTTCCGCGCAGTCGACTTAGCCATTTTCAATGTTAAGTTTTCGCGTTTACAATGTTAAGTTTTCGTGTTTAAGTCCATTTCTTTGGTACTGTACCACCTAGGACCACCAAACTTTCACAGCTTCATAATCAAGGGGTACCCACCACATATCACTATCCAACATGTTACTTTTTTTTTTAACTTCACCCATTTTTTCCGCGCAGTAGACTTAGCCATTTTCAATGTTAAGTTTTCGCGTTTACAATGTTAAGTTTTCGTGTTTATGTCCATTTCTTTGGTACTGTACCACCTAGGACCACCAAACTTTCACAGCTTCATAACCAAGGGGTGCCTACCACATACAACTATCCAACATGTGACCATTTTTTTTACCTTCACCTATTATTTCTACGTAATTGACTTAGCCATTTTCAACGTTAACTTTTTAACGTACGTCTGCTTAAAGTTTTTTGGTTAAAACTTTTTCGTTATACTATATCTCTGCAACTGCTTCGCCCATTACTTGAAACTTCACATGGGTGTTTATCATCATCCATATTTTCATTCTAACCCCAACCGTGCGGCCCCTGTGCCCAATGTCAAGGTCAAATTACTTTGAATTTTTTTTTTTAAAGTTTTAGATCGTGTACTATATCTCTGCAACTGTTTCACCCAATACCTTGATACTTCACATGGGTGTTTATCATCATTGTCGCACCTGCTTGCGGATAGCGCGATCCTGTGCCCAATGTCAAGGTCAAATTACTTTGAATGTTAAAGTTTTTTCGTGTACTATATCTCTGCAACTGCTTCACCCAATACCTTGATACTTCACATGGGTGTTTATCATCATTGTCGCACCTGCTTGCGGAAAGCGCGATCTGTGCCAATGTCAAGGTCAAATTACTTTGAATTTTTTTTGTTAAAGTTTTTTCGTGTACTATATCTCTGCAACTGCTTCACCCAATACCTTGATACTTCACATGGGTGTTTATCATCATTGTCGCACCTGCTTGCGGAAAGCGCGATCCTGTGCCCAATGTCAAGGTCAAATTACTTTGAATTTTTTTGTTAATGTATTTTCGTGTACTATCTCTGCAACTGCTTCACCCATACCTTGATACTTCACATGGGTGTTTATCATCATTGTCACACTGCTTGCATGGAAAGCGCGATCCTGTGCCAATGTCAAGGTCAAATTACTTTGAATTTTTTTTGTTAAAGTTTTTTCGTGTACTATATCTCTGCAACTGCTTCACCAATACCTTGATACTTCACATGGGTGTTTATCATCATTGTTGCACCTGCTTGCGGAAAGCGCGATCCTGTGCCCAATGTCAAGGTCAAATTACTTTGAATTTTTTTTGTTAAAGATTTTTCGTGTCTACTATCTCTGCAACTGCTTCACCCAATACCTTGATACTTCACATGGGTGTTTATCATCATTGTCGCACCTGCTTGCGGAAAGCGCGATCCTGTGCCCTATGTCAAGTTCAAATTACTTTGAATTTTTTTGTTAAAGTTTTTTCGTGTACTATATACTCTGCAACTGCTTCACCCAATACCTTGATACTTCACATGGGTGTTTATCATCATTGTCACACCTGCTTGCGGAAAGCACGATATCGTCGCATTTTGGCATACGTCCGTCCGTTCGTCCGTGTGTCCGGTTAAAGTTTTTTGGTTAAAGTTTTTCCATCTACTATATCTATTTTTTTAGTGTCCATGCCTCGCCCCAAGGTGCGACATGCAGGCCACGGCCATCTAGTCTACAAAAAGTGGGTATAATTATGTTATCCAAGTGTCTATGCTTGGAAAAAACCTGGCCTTCGTGGCTTTGCCTCGTTTCTTGTTTAGGAAGCATCTGAGTGTCTGCTAGATACAATTCACAAGGATAACGTCATCATGATCAGACTATGTTTAGACAACAGGCTGTTCATTGGCAACCTTCTCCCACACTAATATTCGGTATCAAGAAATGAGAATAAATGATCTTAGCATGCATGATGTGCATACACAGTCTCTTACAAGTCTTATATGACTGACAATGTACCGTTGTTTAATGCTTTGCATTTGTATTACTTATTTGCATTATTGTATCCTCCGGACTCTGTCGGGGGATACTATGGATTTGACAGCGCGCCGCGTCCGCGGTCCGTGTACGCGTCCGCCGCAGACACTTCTTGTCCGGAGCATAACTCGAACACCCTTTGGAATATTTTCATGAAACTTCACACATGCATAGACCACGACCCGAAGGTGTGTCGCGCACAAGAATGACAACTCTTGGATAGCTAATTTTTGAGTTATCTCCCTTTTTTGTTTCTCGCACTGATTTCGTGTCCGGAGCATAACTCCACCACCCTTTCGAATATTTTCATGAAACTTCACACATGCATAGACCACGACCCGAAGGTGTGTCGCACACAAGAATGACAACTCTTGCATAGCTATTTTTTGAGTTATCTCGCTTTTTTGTTTCGCGCACTGATTGACCATAACTCGACCACCCTTTGGAATATTTTTATGAAACTTAACACATTCAATTAGACCACGAACCGAAGGTGTGTTGTGCACAAGAATGACAACTCTTGCATAGCTAATTTTTGAGTTATCTCCCTTTTTTGTTTTCGCTCACTGATTTCCTGTCCGGAGCATAACTCGACCACCCTTTGGAATATTTTCATGAAACTTCACACATGCATAGACCACGACCCGGAGGTGTGTCCGCGCACAAGAATGACAACTCTTGCGTAGCTAATTTTTCAGTTATCTCCCTTTTTTGTTTTGCGCACTACAAACTGGACAATAATGCATGAAGACCATTTTCTCGTCTGCTCTGTACACCTTTTCTCGTGTGCTCTGTACACCTTACCTGTAGAGAGAACAATAGAGACTGGTAGAACCATTCACCTGTCCATGTGCTGCATGTGCTAGCATGTGCAGATGTCCAGTCTTGACCACAGGTAATTTATACAGGTAAATTACTACATTGGATATTACATTTCCGTAAACTGTGTTGAAAATATTGTGGCATTATGTGGACCTGTGCAGATATATGTAGATAAATATAGGACTATTAAAAAAAAAATCTGGTCTCCAATAGCAAGCATTATTATTTTTAAACTTTTTTTTTAATTTTTTTTTTTTTTTTTTTATTTTTTTTTTTTTTTTTATTTTTTTTTTCAAATTATTTTTCAATTTGACTGAAAAAAAAAAAAAAAAATCTGGGCTCCAGTAGCAAGCATTATTATTTTTAAACTTTTTTTTTCCATTTTTTTTTTTTTGTTTTTTTTTTTTTGTTTCATTTTTTTTTTTTTTTTTTTTTTCAAATTATTTTTCAATTTTTGTCTAGTAGCATAAGGTCGTAAGTGCTATATACAGACTATTCACCTGTGCATGTTCTAGCATGTGCAACTGACCACTGACCACTTACAGGTATTTATACAGGTAAATGATTATATTACATTTTCCGTAAACTGTGTTGAAAATATTGTGGCATTATGTGGACCTGTGCAGATATATGTAGATAAATATAGGACTATTAAAAAAAAAATCTGGGCTCCAGTAGCAAGCATTATTATTTTTAATTTTTAAACTTTTTTTCCATTTTTTTTTTCATTTTTTTTTTCATTTTTTTTTTCAATTTTTGTCTAGTAGCATAAGGTCGTAAGTGCTATATACAGACTATTATCATATAATAAAACAATTATTGACTAGTGAGCCATAGAATATAATCTGATATTCTATGGTTCACTAGTCAATAATTGTATAATATGTTCGGGCCAGTGAAAATTGCTTTCGGGCCCAGGCTCGAGGTCAAGGTGGGACAAGGCGAGGCATCTGATTCCGCGGAATTCTTGTTTACTTATCTCCCTTTGTTGTTTCGTGCTCTGATTTTGTATCCAGAGCATAACTCGAACACGCATATACGCATTGCTCTAATGGTCCTCTACCGCCCTGTGCCAAATCCACGTTCGTCCTGCCCCCCGCCAATCCCAGGGTCAAGGTCACATACTTGGTGCTTCAAAAACTTTAACGCTCAGGTAAAAGAAAATTTTGACTTGCAATTTGGCCTCATTTATTATCAAAGCGATATGTGGGACATCCGTGTTCTATGAACACATTTTCTAGTTTATTAAACTTCACACATGCATAGAAGACGACCCAAAGGTGTGTCTCACGTAAGAATGACAACTCTTGCGTCGTTAATTTCTTAGTTATCTCCCTTTGTTGTTTCGTGCACTGATTTTGTGTCTGGAGCATAACTCGAACACCCTTTGGAATATTTTCATGAAACTTCACACATGCATAGACCACGACCCTAAAGGTGTGTCCCGCAAGAATGACAACTCTTCTATCACTAATTCTTTAGTTATCTCCCTTTGTTTTTCCGTCACTGATTTTGTCTCCGGAGCATAACTCGAACACCCTTTTTTCAAACTACTTGTGTATCTGGGGAGGGGGATACACATGCGCTTGTCGACAAGCGTCCATTTCTAGTTATTATGACATTTATTTAACGTGAACACTATGGGCCAGGATGGTACGTATCAGATACAGTACCTAAAATCGTTAAAATTAGCCAAAAGCCTACTAATGTCTACTTATTTGCATGTACATTGATGAGAATTGTATAATAAGAACCCAGGTGGTCTGTAAATGATCATGTCAAGTTGTAAAACAATTACACTTACACTGTACATGGATTATCCCTGTTATCAACAGGGATTTTCTCAAAATTCCAAAAGCAGCTTTTATTAGTGGCAGGTTACTATAGTAATGACGGGTGTTTTCATATACAATAAAATAGACAGTTGGCAAATACTACATAGACTTGTATATAGGGAAGAAAATTGTCTAGAAAATAATGATGTTTTTTTTCTCTAATTATTTATTGCAGAATGTTTTATCTGTAGGCTTATCAGTATACATCCGAAGTATATCCGAATGAAAAGAAACTTAGTCTATTTGCACGAACTCGGACGTTTCGCATCACAAACGTTTCAGACCAGGGTCGAAGTCAGCCATATCCTTCTTTTTTCGGTCACATCTCAAAGCAATTACTTACGCGTCGTCACCTGCGAACACTGTGCGTATTAAATGGCGAATTACAAAAAGGAATCGCCATTATCAATCGTAATCGACCGACCGGAAATTCATATGAAGTGCTTTTCACAAATACCGTCACCGTGTAATCTGCTAAAAAATAGTAACCGTGCGTATCCTATTTATAAAACATCCATAGACGCTTATTATATGTATAGTTGCATCATCGATATAGACGCTTATTGTAACCAAATAAGACAGATAGGCTAGCGGTGATTTTGTGACTGATTTTGCCATCGACGTCTTTGGCATTTTTCAATAATTTTATTGAAAACTGTCCTTGTAAAATTATCAGTACGCATATATTTTCAAGCCAATTGATTACTCGATGTTTTAATTGGGTTTTGGTATGCAGGGCTTTCAATTTGAATTGGGTTTTCAGATTTTTTGATCGCGTATTTACGCAAATACGCAGCTTATCAAGGCCTCTGCAGTCCATTCCAGTATTAGGGTTGAAAGGGTTAATGAAACTTGTTTATCACTTCCACCTTGTACCAGGATGGGCCATGGTCTAGGGGATGTGGCATTGTACTTTTCTGGAGTTTATGAGTTCAATCCTGACACTAGGGGTGAAAAATACTTTCAAAAAGTATTTCCATCCCATTGGTCCGTTGGATGAGACATTAAAACGTCGTCCTGTCTCTATATGACCTTTTTCCACCTTCTACCACTCACCCCAACTAACCCACCCAACCAACCATGTTACAGGTAAACAGCTAAAATATCGCGGCCATGATACTACACAGCCAGTCACTCGCAGAGAGGGAGAGATTACAGACCAAGACATCTGTAAAATAAGTAACAGCGTAGGCAGGGACTGGCAAAGCCTGGGAACGTATTTGGACTACAACTATGCTCAAATAGAAATATTGCGTTTAAATAATTCGTCAAATGTGGGAGATGCGATATTTATGATGATAAAGAAATGGCACGATGTTGTAGTTTCGTGCAATGAGAATCCACGTATGCTGTTGGCGAGTGCGTTTTCAGAACGTGGAAACAACGAAATGGCAGAGACCATAGTGAGCAGGGACAAAGTGAAAGGTATGTTTAATTATTGTTTAATTGAGACAACCATGAGATTTTGTATCTAAGAACATGTGCGATATCATGAAACATACATGTATTTACAAAATGCATTCATCTGATGATACTCTATCGTGCTATAGCAAATCCATGACACCCCACCCCTTTCCCCAAGGTCAAGGTCACAAACTTAGCACATTCATAAACTTAACGTTGGGGTAAATGTCTTATAACTTCTGTTTCCTTTCATGGAACACCTTGTTATTTCATACATGCATTCCTCAGATGACCCTCTATCATGCTGTAGCAAATCCATGACCCACCACCCAGCCCTTACCCCAAGGTCAAGGTCACAAACTTAGCACATTCATAAACTTAACGTTGGGGTAAATGTCTTATAACATCTGTTTCCTTTCATGGAATGCCTTGATATTTCATACATGCATTAATTTGATGATACTCTATCATGCTATAGCAAATCCATGACCCCACCACCCATCCCTTACCCCAAGGCCAAGGTCACAAACTTAGCACAGTCATAAACTTAATGCTGGGGTAAATGTCTTATAACTTCTGTTACCTTTCATGGAACACCTTGTTATTTCATACATGCCTTCCTCAGATGACCCTATATCATGCTGTAGTAAATACATGACCCACCACCCAGCCCTTACCCCAAGGTCAAGGTCACAAACTTAGCACATTCATAAACTTAACGTTGGGGTAAATGTCTTATAACTTCTGTTTCCTTTCATGGAATGCCATGATATTTCATACATGCATTAATTTGATGATACTCTATCATGCTATAGCAAATCCATGACCCACCACCCATCCCTTACCCCAAGGCCAAGTTCACAAACTTAGCACAGTCATAAACTTAACGCTGGGATAAATGTCTTATAACATCGGTTTCCTTTCATGGAATGCCTTGATATTTCATACATGCAATCATCTGATCATACTCTATCGTGCTATAGTAAATCCATGACACACCGCCCATTCCTTACCCCAAACTCAGGCCACATTTCTAGTTACATCTGTTTCCTTTCATGGAACGCCTTGATATTTCATACATGCATTCCTCAGATGACCCTCTATCATGCTGTAGCAAATCCACGACCCACCACACAACCCTTACGCACAGGCCAAGGTCACAAACTTAGCATGTTCATAAACTTAACGTTGGGGTAAATGTTGTGTAACTTCTGTTTCTTTACAGGAAACACCTTCATATTTCATACATGCATTCATCTGATGATACTCTATCGTGCTATTGCAAATCCATGATCCACCCCCACCCCTTTCCCCAAGGTCAATGTCACAAAATTACCACATTCATGATCTTAACGACGTTGGGGTAAATGTCTTATTATACCCCCCGCAACAATGCTTAATATTTCACACATGCATTCCTATAAGGCTCTACTACCATGCTGTGCCAAATCCACTACCGTCCAACCCCCGCTGATCCCAAGGTTAACGTCAAATACTTAGTCACTTTACAAAACTTAACATCAG
The DNA here is from genome assembly GCA_029237695.1 of Conchocele bisecta. Classification (NCBI taxonomy): domain Eukaryota; kingdom Metazoa; phylum Mollusca; class Bivalvia; order Lucinida; family Thyasiridae; genus Conchocele; species Conchocele bisecta. The sequence continues at coordinate 52,886,217 of CM055271.1, read as the reverse complement.
AGAAATATTGTTATAACTTCTATTTCCTTCATCTAAAATGCTTAATATTTCATACATGCATTCCTGTAAGGCTCTACAACCATGCTGTGCCAAATCCACGACCGACCAACCCCCGCTGATCCCAAGGTCAAGGTCAAATACTTAGTCTCATTACAAAACTTAACATCAGAGAAATAAGTTATAACGTCTATTTCCTTCATTGAAAATTCTTAATATCATGCTATCATGCTGTGAAATATCTACGACCGTCCAATCCCCGCTGATCCCAAGGTCAATGTCACATACTTAGTCACTTTACAAAACTTAACATCAGAGAAATATGTTATAACTTCTATTTCTTTCATCGAAAATTCTTAATATTTCATGCATGCATTCCTCTCAGGCTCTACTATCATGCTGTGACAAATTCCCGCTGATCTTGAGGTCAAGGTCACATACTTAGTCTCTTTACAAAACTTAACATCAGAGAAATCGGTTATAACTTCTATTTCCTTGCTCGGATCTGCTTCACATTTCACACATGCATTGCTCCAATGGACCTCTACCACCCTGTGACAAATTCACGTTCATGCTGCTCCCGCTAAGTCAAGGTCACAAGCCCACACACTTGGACATTTTTACATATTTTAGGGGTACCTGGGCCCACACGGGGGGTATTCCGTAAGCCTCACTTACTGACCAATCTAGTTACATCTGTTTCCTTTCATGGAACGCCTTGATATTTCATACATGCATTCCTCAGATGACCCTCTATCATGCTGTAGCAAATACATGACTCGCCACCCAACCCTTACGCCAAGGCCAAGGTGACAAACTTAGCATGTTTATAAACTTAACGTTGCGGTAAATGTTGTGTAACTTCTGTTTGTTTACTGGGAACGCCTTGATATTTCATACATGCATTCATCTGATGATACTCTTATCGTGCTATAGAAAATCCATGACCCACCCCCACCCCTTTTCCCAAACTCAAGATTACAAACTTAGCACACTCATAAACTTAGCATTGGGGTAAATGTCTTATAACATCTGTTTCCTTTCATGGAACACCTTGATATTTCATACATGCATTCCTCAGATGAACCTCTATCATGCTGTAGCAAATCCACGACCCACCACCCAACCCTTACCCCAAGGTCAAGGTCACAAACTTAGCATGTTCATAAACTTAACATTGGGGTAAATGTCTTATAAGATGCGTTTCCTTTCATGGAACACTTTGATATTTGATACATGCATTCATGTGATGATACTCTATCATGCTATAGCAAATCCATGACCCACCACCCTCCCCTTACCCCAAGGTCAAGGTCACAAACTTAGCACATTCATAAACTTAACATTGGGGTAAATGTCTTATAACATCTGTTTCCTTTCATGGAACGCCTTGATATTTCATACATGCATTCCGCAGATGACCCTCTGTCATGCTGTAGCAAATCCACGACCCACCTTCCACCACTGAGCCCAATATCAAGCTCCACCGCACACCCCTTAACCCAAGGTCAAGTTATATAATGTTCATGTTTTTTATACAACTGTACCAAGTTTGAGTGAAGGCTGCCAACAGGCGAGCTTCGTTGTCTTCTGACGACTCTTGTTATCAATTTCATGACTATATACGAGTATGGCTTATGAAAACGTAGATTTCAAAAGAGGTAAAATTCGAGACACGGCATTGTATTTATTGCATATTGTCCATATAATTTTCAAATATTTTGTTTTTCAATTAATATTTGAAATGATTCCATGTTACCATGACAACCGAAAAATAATAATGTATTGATAGAAATGTAGCTTCATTATTTTGTATTGCATTTTATACTACATTTATTTTTTCCAAATCATCAACGACTCCTGACTACATATAGCATGCACTTACATGTATCCTCAATATTTCAATATGTATACACGTTACCATGGTAACAAAATCACCCATGTACTGCAATGTATCTCAAATGGCATATGTACTTATGTTAGTAGAACATGCTAACATTATGAGACTCAGAGTGTATATATCATTATGGTCATAGCATAATGATGATGCAGTCAAAGAAACAGTTTTATTTGTGACAATAACAACAATGTGCTACAATCATTATGGTAATTATGTGTAGTAATAAATGTTATTTTGTGTATCGGCGTAGCAGCGTGTACATACTAAACGTGTTGCCAAGTACAGACATTGTAAATGGCGTTACAACATGATTATATTGGTTTTATACTATTATGCATTAATCCTACCGGTATTACTTTTAAATAGGGGAAGGGGCCAAGTGACTTTGGTGCAGTATGGACCTGGCACCAGGTCAGGTTATTCTAATTTCAGGGCTGAATATGTTGTATCTCGATGTAAATATTCCGTTCTGATTTTGGGATTTTCCCCCCAATGCAGCAGGTTAAAACGAGATCAAACATGTTTGCCCGGCCTTACATGACCTTAGCTGTTGATAGGCCGTTAAACACCAATAAACAAACAAACTATTATGCATATTTGGTATAACATATGTTCAATTACAATTATATCCTTAGTTTAATGCGGTAAATAATGTTACATTACATGGCAGTATAAACATATATTTATACCCCCGCAACAAGTTTTGTGGGGGGTATACTTGAGTCAGGTTACTAGGAATTATATCATATTGTCGGATACATATATGTATACACATACTACGAATTATTAGTGACACTGTTCCACCTCTAATTATATTCGCATGTGTAAGCACTAATTTCACATTACAATATAATTGTCAGTAAAAAAAGAATTTATACATAATTAGACAAATGATCAATAAAGTTCTTGTGGTGTCGCCAGATTGCCACAAATATTTGTTTTGTACATGTTGTATGACTGGAGACGCACACACATCCTACATACTTACCGTATGAACCTAGCAATGTGTCCTGAGGACCCCACTAGGTAATTACTAATTAGGTAAATTAAAGCTATTTAATCCATGTCTAATTCTAAAAAGTAGAATTTGCCTGTACAGCGGATGGACATCTAATATTACATGACAAATACTTATTTGACTGTCAAATTCTTACCTCGACAAATTTTGTTTTTAATCTAATTTTCTGTGTCACTTTTCTGTGTACCCCCACCCGCCCCACAGCGGGGAATTAAACATTTATACAGTAATTAATTATTGTTTTCCTTTGCTCAGTGAAGTTAATAGTCAAATTCTTGACTCAAATATGCATGTGTTTGTCTCTTTCAACTCTAGACACCTCAGTACCGTAACCAGGATGAGGCAGACGAGGAGGTCGCCTCGTCACTTATTTTGTCAATTTTTTATTTTTTTTTGTTGCTAAGAATAAACAAATACCCGGGGAGGTGGCGGGCAGAATGTTCCCTGACCCCCTTATTGGGACTTAGTTCGCCTCGTCTGGTTTTTATACGACCATTTTAAAAAACGGTACGTATTATGTTTTACCGCACGGCGGGCGGGCTTTGAAGAAAATGCGCATAGTTCGTATACGCAACTCCTCCGAAACCGTTCAGTCGATCGATCTGAAACTATACACACGCCTTCTACACATATTGAAGATGTGCACCTTGGTGTTTTTATGCCGAAAAAATATTTTTTAACAAAAATATCACCTTTTTAACTTAGCCATTTTTTCTACATTTTTCTATACAATTCTATATACGGTACAGAGTTTGTGTACACAACTCCTCCGAAACCGTTCAGTAGATCATTCTGAAACTATACACACGTCTTCTACACATATTGAAGATGTGCACCTTGTTCTTTTTATGCCGAAAAAATATTTTTTAACAAAAATATCTCCTTTTTAACTTAGCCATTTTTTCTACATTTTTCTATACAATTCTATATACGGTACAGAGTTTGTGTACACAACTCCTCCGAAACCGTTCAGTCAATCGTTCTGAAACTATACACACGTTTTCTAAACATATTGAAGATGTGCACCTTGGTGTTTGTATGCCGAAAAAATATTTTTTAACAAAAATATCACCTTTTTAACTTAGCCATTTGTTCTGCATTTTTCTATACAATTCTATATACGGTACAGAGTTTGTGTACACAACTCCTCCGAAACTGTTCTGTCGATCGTTGTGAAACTATACACACGTTTTCTACACATATTGAAGATGTGCACCTTGGTGTTTTTATGGCGAAAAAATATTTTTTAACAAAAATATCACCTTTTTAACATAGCCATTTTTTCTACATTTTTCTATACAATTCTATATACGGTACAGAGTTTGTGTACACAACTCCTCCGAAACCGTTCAGTCGATCGTTCTGAAACTTGGTGTTTTTATGCCGAACAAATATTTTTTAGCAAAAATATCACCTTTTTAACTTAGCCATTTTTGTAGCGCCCGCTTGCGGAAAGCGCGATATAGTTGGTACTTTGGCGTTCGTACGTACGTACGTAAAAGTACGTACGTACGTGTGTCCGGTTAAAGTTTTTGGTTAAGTTGTTTGGTTAAGTTTTTTGGTTAAAGTTTTTGGTTAAGTTCTTTGGTTAAAGTTTTTGGTTAAAGTTTTTCGTTATACTATATCTCTGCAACTGCTTTGCCCATTACCTTGAAACTTCACATGGGTGTTTATCATCATCTATATTTTCATTCTACCCCCCTCCCGTGCCCAATGTCAAGGTCAAATTACTTTGAAGTTTTTGGTTAAGTTTTTTGGTTAAAGTTTTTGGTTAAGTTTTTTGGTTAAAGTTTTTGGTTAAGTTTTTTGGTTAAAGTTTTTTGTTATACTATATCTCTGCAACTGCTTTGCCCATTACCTTGAAACTTCACATGGGTGTTTATCATCATCTATATTTTCATTCTACCCCCCTCCCTCCGTGCGGCCCCTGTGCCCAATGTCAAGGTCAAATTACTTTGAAGTTTTTGGTTAAGTTTTTTGGTTAAGTTTTTGGTTAAAGTTTTTTGTTATACTATATCTCTGCAACTGCTTTGCCCATTACCTTGAAACTTCACATGGGTGTTTATCATCATCTATAGTGTCATTCTACCCCCCTCCCGTGCGGCCCCTGTGCCCAATGTCAAGGTCAAATTACTTTGAAGTTTTTGGTTAAGTTTCTTGGTTAAAGTTTTTGGTTAAGTTTTTTGGTTAAAGTTTTTGGTTAAGTTTTTGGGTTAAAGTTTTTCGTTATACTATATCTCTGCAACTGCTTTGCCCATTACCTTGAAACTTCACATGGGTGTTTATCATCATCTATATTTTCATTCTACCCCCCTCCCGTGCGGCCCCTGTGCCCAATGTCAAGGTCAAATTACTTTGAAGTTTTTGGTTAAGTTTTTTGGTTAAGTTTTTGGGTTAAAGTTTTTGGTTAAGTTTTTTGGTTAAGTTTTTCGTTATACTATATCTCTGCAACTGCTTTGCCCATTACCTTGAAACTTCACATGGGTGTTTATCATCATCTATATTTTCATTCTACCCCTCTCCCGTGCGGCCCCTGTGCCCAATGTCAAGGTCAAATTACTTTGAAGTTTTTGGTTAAGTTTTTTGGTTAAAGTTTTTGGTTAAGTTTTTTGGTTAAGATTTTTGGTTAAAGTTTTTGGTTAAGTTTTTTGGTTAAGTTTTTTGGTTAAAGTTTTTTGTTAAAGTTTTTTGTTAAGTTTTTTGGTTAAGTTTTTTGGTTAAAGTTTTTTGTTATACTATATCTCTGCAACTGCTTTGCCCATTACCTTGAAACTTCACATGGGTGTTTATCATCATCTATATTTTCATTCTACCCCACTCCTGTGTGGCCCCTGTGCCCAATGTCAAGGTCAAATTACTTTGATGTTTTTGGTTAAAGTTTTTTTATAGTCGGCACTTTGGCGTACGTACGTGTGTCCGGTTAAAGTTTTTGGTTAAGTTTTTTTGGTTAAAGTTTTTCGTTATACTATATCTTTTTTTTTAGTGTCCATGCCTCGCCACAAGGTGCGACATGCAGGCCGCTGCCATCTAGTTTCTACATTATTGTATCCAATTCCCTATCATTTCTACTTTGCACTCTACTTTTCTATCTCTGCCTAAATTAGTATACATGTTTAGCACCAGGAGATGAAGAAATAATGCTATAGACTTTCAAATTCTCATTAATGTTTCTTGCCTTGGTGACAGCTTCACATTTCTGCATCTTCGTTGTCTGGCCCATATTCGACGGGCGTATTTTGTAACTTGCGGCACTCTTGTTACCTCTGGTTATGGCCTGAAAACAGTGTATCTATCCTGATGAACCGACTCGTAATGAGTCGTCCTGCAGCATTTGAGGATATTTTTTTGCAAAATGACCTCCTTTTCTGCACAATGGAAGTCTCAAACTTAACATGAAACAGTTCTTGCCAGTTACACCCACAGGAATCTTCGGAATGTCAAATTATTGGTGGATTAACTGTGCAGTTGGTCATGGACATGCATAGACGGATGGATGGATTACAAAGTCCTCAGATTTTGATCAAATACAATGGCCCCTCTCAACCCACACACGGAAAGAAAATTACGAGTATTTATTTTAAAATCTAAAAATACTTACAAATAGAGCAGATTCTGATGACACGGCTCGTTATGAGTCGGCTCACCTGTGACTACACGGTTTTGTTGAAACTTTTGAATTAACTCGGGTTAATCGAGTAAACCAGTTCAACTTCAAGTAAAGCTTATTTTCGAATGACAGATCGCAATCATATTTTTTTAGTGCTATTCTATCACACCGTTAAAGATACATATGGCAATGTTGTGTTTGGAAAATGAGACACATTTCGGAAATAAAAATAATATGTTTCATTGGGATTCGAACCCGCACATTGATTCTCCGCTAATGGTGCAATTTCAAAATCTGGAAATAATAATACACAACTAGATATTATGCTTGGTATGCACAACTAGAAATTATGTTTGTAAAACATGGATATGCCCCCATGGCATACTGGACTAACTTGAAATTGTATGTCAAAAACAAATTTTTTTTAATTTACACAATTTTCAGTCATTTGAGAAAGTCCTACACACATTTTGACATAAGAAAATGGCTAATTGTTTCAGCACCATTTTGAAGGTCACAAATGTCATGTCATTGGTGATGTGATTGCATCACACATGAACGAACTGTCCAAATATTAAAGGAATCCTATGTTGGATAATATTCAACGTAACAAAATTTCTAAGTGTTTCAGTGATAGTTGGAAGGTGACAAATGTCAAGGTCGTGTTAATGGTGGCGCAGGTGTGTAACAAATGTTCAGGTGATGCAAGTGTCCAAGTATTGAAGCAATGATTTATCGTAATATTGATGATATTACATGTTGGAATAACTCTTATAAATGTTTCGATGTACACGGACGGATGGACGGACGTACGTATGGACGGAAGGACTGGTGTGGGGCAAGGATATTCCACCCGAGTGTCACAATATGTCGTCGGAGGCTTTGCCAAGTTTCTGACAACATATTCTGATCACGAGGGTGGAATATCCTTCTCCCACACCAGTGCATATGATGGATACTTTTTCTTGCCCCTATATAGAACATATTTGCGAATCTCAAAATATTTATCCGACCCAGAATAATACTCCACTTTTAATTCGCTGAATTTATGCGACTTTTGATATGTCCAACGTGCTCGCCATGTCAACAAAATGTCAAAACTTGTTTTAACCCACGAATTGGATGCTAATACCAGTTAAATGGATCGTTTCCACATTATTATTAAATTAATGTTCAATGACATCACATTTCAGCCCCCGTGTGACTATATGGATATCCTTGTCTCAGGGCACCTGGTGGGCGAGAAAAAATGAATACACATTTCCATGTCCGTTTTTGTATGAATAATATCGTCTAGCATTACAAGATCCGGATACAGATAGCAAAACATCTGATCAAATATTAATGGAAGAAACAATTTTTAGTTGAAATTAACATGAAAATAAGACCCACTACACTTCTGTGTTATTTTTCATAGGTTATGTTTACGACCTTGACTATTTGAAAAGCATGTTAACAAAACACCTAAAGGAGTATGTAAACAAGTACAAACTGATACATGGAACCCTATCTGGATTTCGAAAATCTCATTATTGCCACACTTTCTGGATTTTAAAAGTACATGCCCACGCAGTAGGCATAGAATGTTCTTTATATCAGACATCATCCGAGACATTTTCTGGAAAATTAAACATTCATTCACCATTACCCCTCGTATTGATTGGCATTATTATACATTTTATATCGGCCATAAATTTCCACAATGATATCAGGGGGGCGATAACCATGTTTCCTTAAAATGTTAACGGACAGTACTATTTATTATCTGTATTTTACTTTTTGATGTGCAATGATCATACTTTATAATCTGTTGAAAATATGATTTGTTTCAGGTGGCGCACTTAATTAGTAGTAGTTTTTGTCTCGCCCGCGAAGCGGAAAGCGAAACGTTGGTTTTGCTTTTCCGGCCGCGGCGGCGTCGGCGTCATCATTCAATGTTAAGTTTTCGTGTTACGGTCATTACTTCAACACCTTATCAGCTACAGTCATCAAACTTTATACATACCTTTACTATGATATGTAGATGAATATAGGACTATTAAAAAAAATTCCGGGGTCAAGGTCAAACTATTTCTTTCTATGCTACAAACTGAACATTAATGCATGAAGACCCGTTTTCTCGTGCGCTCTGTACATGTTTACCTGTAGAGAGAACAAATAGCCTTCTCCAGTTGAACACTTGTGCATGTGCAAGCATGTGCAAATTTCCAGCTTGACCACTAAATGTCCAGCTAAATTATTACAGGTAATTTATACAGGTAAATTATTATACCGGGGTGGGTACACCGTTTAAACCGTAAACCGTGTTGACAATATTGTGGCAATATGTGGACCTGTGCAGATATGATATGTAGATAAATATAGGACTATTATAAAAATTCTGGGCTCCAGTAGCGAGCATTATTTTTTTGTTAATTTTTAAACTTTTTTTTTTAAACTTTTTTTCCATTTTTAGCCAGGTTTTTTTTTGGGAAAAAATCCACGCTATTGGATTGGCGAAAGCCAGGCGGGCGGGCAACGTCCACAATCAATGTTAAGTTTTCGTGTTTGAGTCCATTTCTTTGTTACTGTAACACATAGGACCAACAAACTTTCACAGCTTCATAACCAAGAGGGTGCCCACCACATCACTATCCAACATGTTACCTTTTTTTGAACTTGACCCATTTTTTCCGCGCAGTCAACATTAACGTTTCGCGTTTTCAATGTTAAGTTTTCGTGTTTAAGTCCATTTCTTATTACTGTACCACCGAGGACCACCAAACTTTCACAGCTTCATAATCAAGGGGTGCCCACCACATATCACTATCCAACATGTTGGCCCCGTGCCGGCACCGGGGCGGGATCAACTGATCCTGAGAATAGTGCTGCAGTAGCCATTGCTTGTCGTAAAAGGCGACTAAACTGGCTTAAACGATTGGGTTATACTTTCCGGAACCCACTATACCGGATTTGGCCCTCATGTACATTTTTGGCTTTCTTGTATGTGAGAGTTGAGTCGGGCTATGCCCCATATATAAAAGTAAGATTAGCGCTAATCCTATTACTTTTAGGGGATGGGATAAATGATGTCTGGGTGTGGCGAGGGCCTGGCACCAGATCAGGTTGTTCTAATTTCAGGACTGAATATATATTTTGATTGTAAATATTGAGTTCTGAAGTTGGGATTTACCCCTTGGACAGGTGGATACGGGACTCGACCCCGTTGACCCGTCTCCGTGTAGACTCCCTGAGGCTTGTACCTCTATGTCAGAAAAGCGGACGTTAAACCCTATTCACTCACTCACTCACTATCCAACATGTTACTTTTTAGCCAGGTTTTTTGAAAAAAAAGTCCAGGCTATTGGATTGGCGAAAGCCGGGCTGGGCGCGGGCGGGCGGCCGGACGGCGTCCACAATCAATGTTTTAAGTTTTCGTGTCCGTCGTCCGTCGTCGTCCGTCATCGTCCGTGAACATTTTCAAACGTCTTCTCCTCAGTAACCATTGGGCCTATAGTCACCAAACTTCATGGTCATGGTCCTTAGGTAGGGGGATTACAAAATTGTTAAAATGACGTCATTACGTAATCCAAGATGGCTGCCGTCCAAAAATAGCACAAATTCTTCAAAAATCTTCTTCTCAAGAACCGCTAACCGAATTTCGACAAAACTTGGTAGGAATGATCGATGTACAATGCTCTTTCAAAGTTGTTAAAATGGTGACCCCGGGTGTCAAAAAATGGGCGTGGCCCGTTTTAAATTGGGTCAAATTGGGGTCAAATTTTATTTTTGACCTAATATGGTCATGTCATATATCAAATTGAAGGTATCAATGAGGCGATCTCTCTAGTGCATTTTTTGTCGAAATCGGATTTGTTATGTCATCCAAGATGGCCGCCGAAAGGTCAAAAGGTCGTTCTTTTATTAGAGATTTCAAAATTCTTCTTCACATGAATCGCTTGGCCCATGGTAGCCAAACTTAAAATTTATGGTCCATGGGTGAAGCCTTTTCAGATTTGTTAAAATGGAGGTCATCGCTAATTCAAGATGGCCGCCGTCTAAAAATAGCATAAATTCTTAAAAATTCTTTTTTGAAAAAAAATCCAGGCTATTGGATTGGCGAAAGCCGGGCAGTGGGTGGGCGGCGCGGGCGGGTGGGCGGCGGCGTCCACAATCAATGTTAAGTTTTCGTGTTTGAGGTCCATTTCTTTGTTACTGTACCACCTGGACTCCACCAAACTTTCACAGCTTCATAATCAAGGGGTGCCCACCACATATCACTATCCAACATGTTACTTTTTTTTTTAACTTCACCCATTTTTTCCGCGCAGTCGACTTAGCCATTTTCAATGTTAAGTTTTCGCGTTTTCAATGTTAAGTTTTCGTGTTTTTAAGTCCATTTCTTTGGTACTGTACCACCTAGACCACCAAACTTTCAACAGCTTCATAATCAAGGGGTGCCCACCACATATCACTATCCAACATGTTACTTTTTTAGCAGGTTTTTTGAAAAAAAATCCAGGCTATTGGGATGGCGAAAGAAAGCGGGCGGTTCGGAGCGGCGGCGGGCGGGGCGGCGGCGTCCACAATCAATGTTAAGTTTTCGTGTTTGAGTCCATTTCTTTGTTACTGTACCACCTAGGACCACCAAACTTTCACAGCTTCATAATCAAGGGGTGCCCACCACATATCACTATCCAACATGTTACTTTTTTTTTAACTTGACCCATTTTTTCCGCGTAGTCGACTTAGCCATTTTCAATGTTAAGTTTTCGCGTTTACAATGTTAAGTTTTCGTGTTTAAGTCCATTTCTTTGGTACTGTACCACCTAGGACCACCAAACTTTCACAGCTTCATAATCAAGGGGTACCCACCACATATCACTATCCTAACATGTTACTTTTTTTTTTTAACTTCACCCATTTTTTCCGCGCAGTCGACTTAGACATTTTCATGTTAAGTTTTCGCGTTTACAATGTTAAGTTTTCGTGTTTAAAGTCCATTTCTTGGTACTGTACACTAGGACCACCAACTTTCACAGCTTCATAACCATGGGGTGCCTACCACATACAACTATCCAACATGGTGACCTTTTATTTTTTTACCTTCAACCTATTATTTCTACGTAATTGACTTAGCCATTTTCAACGTTAACTTTTTAACGTACGTCTGGTTACAGTTTTTTGGTTAAAACTTTTTCGTTACTATATCTCTGCAACTGCTTCGCCCATTACCTTGAAACTTCACATGGGTGTTTATCATCATCCATATTTTCATTCTAAACCCCCCAACCGTGCGGCCCCTGTGCCCAATGTCAAGGTCAAATTACTTTGAATTTTTTTGTTAAAGTTTTTTGTGTACTATATCTCTGAAACTGCTTCACCCAATACTTGATACTTCACATGGGTGTTTATCATCATTGTCGCACCTGCTTGCGGAAAGCGCGATCCTGTGCCCAATGTCAAGGTCAAAATTACTTTGAATTTTTTGTTAAAGTTTTTTCGTGTACTATATCTCTGCAACTGCTTCACCCAATACCTTGATACTTTCACATGTTTATCATCATTGTCGCACCTGCTTGCGGAAAGCGCGATCCTGTGCCCAATGTCAAGGTCAAATTACTTTGAATTTTTTTGTTAAAGTTTTTTCGTGTACTATATCTCTGCAACTGCTTCACCATACCTTGATACTTCACATGGGTGGTTATCATCATTGTCGCACCTGCTTGCGAAAGCGCGATCCTGTGCCCAATGTCAAGGTCAAATTACTTTGAATTTTTTTTGTTAAAGTTTTTTTTGTGTACTATATCTCTGCAACTGCTTCACCCAATACCTTGATACTTCACATGGGTGTTTATCATCATTGTCGCGCTGCTTGCGGAAAGCGCGATCCTGTGCCCAATGTCAAGGTCAAATTACTTTGAATTTTTTTGTTAAAGTTTTTTCGTGTACTATATCTCTGCAACTGCTTCACCCAATACCTTGATACTTCACATGGGTGTTTATCATCATTGTCACAACCTGCTTGCGGAAAGCGCGGATATCGTCGGTATTTTGGCATACGTCCGTCGTTCGTCGTTTGTGTCCGGTTAAAGTTTTTTGGTTAAAGTTTTTTCGTGTACTATATCTCTGCAACTGCTTCACCCAATACCTTGATACTTCACATGGGTGTTTATCATCATTGTCGCACCTGCTTGCGGAAAGCGCGATATCCGTGCCCAATGTCCAAGGTCAAATTACTTTGAATTTTTTTGTTAAGTTTTTTTCGTGTACTATATCTCTGCAACTGCTTCACCCAATACCTTGATACTTTCACATGGGTGGTTATCATCATTGTCGCACCTGCTTGCGGAAAGCGCGATCCTGTGCCCAATGTCAAGGTCAAATACTTTGAATTTTTTTGTAAAAGTTTTTTTAAAGTTTTTTTTTGTACTATATCTCTGCAACTGCTTCACCCAATACCTTGATACTTCACATGGGTGTTTATCATCATTGTGCGCACCTGCTTGCGGAAAGCGCGATCCTGTGCCCAATGTCAAGGTCAAATTACTTTGAATTTTTTGGTTAAAGTTTTTTCGTGTACTATATCTCTGCAACTGCTTTTACCCAATACCTTGATACTTCACATGGGTGTTTATCATCATTGTCGCACCTGCTTGCGGAAAAGCGCGATCTTGTGCCCAATGTCAAGGTCAAATTACTTTGAATTTTTTTGTTAAAGTTTTTTCGTGTACTATATCTCTGCAACTGCTTCACCCAATACCTTGATACTTCACATGTGTGTTTATCATCATTGTCGCACCTGCTTGCGGAAAGCGCGATCCTGTGCCAATGTCAAGGTCAAATACTTTGAATTTTTTTGTTAAAGTTTTTTTGTGTACTATATCTCTGCAACTGCTTCCCAATACCTTGATACTTCACATGGGTGTTTATCATCATTGTCGCGCCTGCTTGCGGAAATGCGCGATCCTGTGCCCAATGTCAAGGTCAAATTACTTTGAATTTTTTTGTTGTTAAAGTTTTTTCGTGTACTATATCTCTGCAACTGCTTCACCCAATACCTTGATACTTCACATGGGTGTTTATCATCATTGTCGCACCTGCTTGCGGAAAGCGCGATCCTGTGCCCAATGTCAAGGTCAAATTACTTTGAATTTTTTTGTTAAAGTTTTTTTGTGTACTATATCTCTGCAACTGCTTCACCCAATACCTTGATACTTCACATGGGTGGTTATCATCATTGTCGCACCTGCTTGCGGAAAGCGCGATCCTGTGCCCAATGTCAAGGTCAAATTACTTTGAATTTTTTTGTTAAAGTTTTTTCGAGTACTATATCTCTGCAACTGCTTCACCCAGTACCTTGATACTTCACATGGGTGTTTATCAATCATTGTTGCACCTGCTTGCGGAAAGTGCGATCCTGTGCCCAATGTCAAGGTCAAATTACTTTGAATTTTTTTTGTAAAGATTTTTCGTGTACTATATCTCTGCAACTGCTTCACCCAATACCTTGATACTTCACTGGGTGTTTATCATCATTGTCACACCTGCTTGCGGAAAAGCGCGATATCGTCGGTTATTTTGGCATACGTCGTCCGTTCGTCCGTGTGTCCGGTTAAAGTTTTTTTGGTTAAAGTTTTTTCGTGTACTATGTCTCTGCAATGCTTCACCCAAATACCTTGATACTTCACATGGGTGTTTATCATCATTGTCGCACCTGCTTGCAGGAAAGCCGATCCTGTGCCCAATGTCAAGGTCAAATTACTTTGATTTTTTTTGTTAAAGATTTTTTTGTGTACTATATCTCTGCAACTGCTTCACCCAATACCTTGATACTTCACATGGGTGTTTATCATCATTGTCACACCTGCTTGCGGAAAAGCGCGATATCGTCGGCATTTTGGCATACGTCCGTCCGTTCGTCCGTGTGTCCGGTTAAAGTTTTTTGGTTTAAGTTTTTCCATCTACTCTATCTATTTTTTTAGTGTCCATGCCTCGCCCCAAGGCGCGACATGCAGGCCACGGCCATCTAGTCTACAAAAAGTGGGTATAATTATGTTATCCAAGTGTCTATGCTTGGAAAAAACCTGGCCTTCGTGGCTTTGCCTCGTTTCTTGTTTTTAACTTGACCCATTTTTTCCGCGCAGTCGACTTAGCCATTTTCAATGTTAAGTTTTCGCGTTTACAATGTTAAGTTTTCGTGTGTTTAAGTCCATTTCTTTGGTACTGTACACCTAGGACCACCAAACTTTCACAGCTTCATAACCAAGGGTGCCTACCACATACAACTGTCCAACATGTGACCATTTTTTTTACCTTCACCTATTATTCTACGTAATTGACTTAGCCATTTTCAACGTTAACTTTTTAATCGTACGTCTGGTTAAATTTTTTGGTTAAAACTTTTGCGTTATACTATATCTCTGCAACTGCATTCGCCCATTACCTTGAAACTTCATATGGGTGTTTATCATCGTCCATATTTTTCATTCTAACCCCCAACCGTGCGGCCCTGTGCGCAATGTCAAGGTCAAATTACTTTGAATTTATTTGTTAAATTTTTTTTTGTGTACTATATCTCTGCAACTGCTTCACCCATTAACTTGATACTTCACATGGGTGTTTTATCATCATTGTCGCACCCGCTTGCGAGGAAAGCGCGATATCGTCGGCATTTTGGCATACGTCCGTCCGTCCGTCCGTCCGTGTGTCCGTTGGTTAAAGTTTTTTCGTTAAAGGTTTTTCCATCTACTATATCTATTTTTTTAGTGTCCATGCCTCGCCCCAAGGCGACATGCAGGCCACGGCCATCTAGTCTACAAAAAGTGGGTATAATTATGTTATCCAAGTGTCCATGCTTGGAAAAAAACCTGGCCTTCGTGGATTTGCCTCGTTTCTTGTTTTTAACTTTACCCATTTTTTCCGCGTAGTCGACTTAGCCATTTTCAATGTTAAGTTTTCGCGTTTACAATGTTAAGTCGTGTTTAAATCCATTTCTTTGGTACTGTACCACCTAGGACCACCAAACTTTCACAGCTTCATAATCAAGGGGTACCCACCACATATCACTATCCAACATGTTACTTTTTTTTTTAACTTCACCCATTTTTTCCGCGTAGTCGACTTAGCCATTTTCAATGTTAAGTTTTCGCGTTTACAATGTTAAGTTTTCGTTTTTAAGTCCATTTCTTTGGTACTGTACCACCTAGGACACCAAACTTTCACAGCTTCATAACCAAGGGGTGCCTACCACATACAACTATCCAACATGTGACCATTTTTAGCCAGGTTTTTTGAAAAAAAATGCAGGCTATTGGATTGGCGAAAGCCGGGCGGGTGGGCGGGCGGGCGGGCGGGCAGGCGGCGGGCGGGCGGCGTCCACAATCAATGTTAAGTTTTCGTGTTTGAGTCTATTTCTTTGTTACTGTACCACCTAGGACCACCAAACTTTCACAGCTTCATAATCAAAGGGTGCCCACCACATATCACTATCCAACATGTTACTTTTTAGCTCACCTGAGCGAAGCTCATGTGAGCTATTGTTACCGCAATGTGTCCGTCGTCGTCGTCCGTCGTCGTCCGTGAACATTTTCAAACGTCTTCTCCTCGGTAACCATTGGGTCTATAGTCACCAAACTTCATGGTCATGGTCCTTAGGTAGGGGATTACAAAATTGTTAAAATGACGTCATTACGTAATCCAAGATGGCCGCCGTCTAAAAATAGCACAAATTCTTAAAAAATCTTCTTCTCAAGAACAGCCAACCGGATTTCGACAAAACTTGGTAGGAATGATCGATGTACATTGCTCTTTCAAAGTTGTTAAAATGGTGACCCTGGGGTCAAAAATGGGCGTGGCCTGTGGGGTCAAATTGGGGTCAAATTTTATTTCTGACTGAATATGGTCATGTCATATAACAAATTGAAGGTATCAATGAGGTGATCACTCTGGTGCATTTTCTGTCGAAATCGGATTGTTAGGTCATCCATGATGGCCGCCGAAAGGTCAAAAGGTCGTTCTTTTATTAGAGATTTCAAAATTCTTCTTCACATGAACCGCTTGGCCCATGGTAGCCAAACTTAAAAGTTATGGTCCATGTGTGAAGCCTTTTCAGATTTGTTAAAATGGAGGTCATCGCTAATCCAAGATGGCCGCCGTCTAAAAATAGCATAAATTCTTAAAAAATCTTCTTCTCATGAACCGCTAGCCGGATTTCGAAGAAACTTGGTAGGAATGATCGATGTACATTGCTCTTTCAAAGTTGTTAAAATGGTGACCCCGGGGTCAAAAATGGGCGTGGCCCGTGGGGTGAAATTGGTGTCAAATTTTATTTTTGACCGAATATGGTCATGTCATATATCAAATTGAAGGTATCAAT
>CM055271.1:52811838-52866838 GCA_029237695.1 Conchocele bisecta | reverse complement strand
CGTCGTCGTCGTCGTCGTCGTCGTCGTCGTCGTCGTCTCGTCGTCGTCGTCGTCGTCGTCGTCGTCGTCGTCGTCGTCGTCGTCGTCGTCGTCGTCGTCGTCGTCGTCGTCGTCGTCGTCGTCGTCGTCGTCGTCGTCGTCGTCGTCGTCGTCGTCGTCGTCGTCGTCGTCGTCGTCGTCGTCGTCGTCGTCGTCGTCGTCGTCGTCGTCGTCGTCGTCGTCGTCGTCGTCGTCGTCGTCGTCGTCGTCGTCGTCGTCGTCGTCGTCGTCGTCGTCGTCGTCGTCGTCGTCGTCGTCGTCGTCGTCGTCGTCGTTCGTCGTTCGTCGTTCGTCGTTCGTCGTTCGTCGTTCGTCGTTCGTCGTTCGTCGTTCGTCGTCGTCGTCGTGAACATTTTCAAACGTCTTCTCCTCGGTAACCATTGGGCCTATAGTCACCAAACTTCATGGTCATGGTCCTTGGGTAGGGGGAGCCAAACTTAAGAGTTATGGTCCATGGGTGAAGCCTTTTCAGATTTGTTAAAATGGAGGTCATCGCTAATCCAAGATGGCTGCCGTCTAAAAATAGCATAAATTCTTAAAAATATCATCTTCTCATGAACCGCTAGCCTGATTTTGACGAAACTTGGTAGGAATGATCGATGTACAATGCTCTTTCAAAGTTGTTAAAATGGTGACCCCGGGTCAAAAAATGGGCCTGGCCGGTGGGGTCAAATTGGGGTCAAATTTTATTTTTGACCGTATATGGTTTTGTCAAATATCAAATTGAAGGTATCAACGAGGCGATCACTCTGGTGCATTTTTTGTCGAAATCGGATGGTTAGGCCATCAAGATGCCGCCGAAAGGTCAAAAGGTTGTTCTTTTATTAGAGATTTCAAAATTCTTCTTCACATGAACCGCTTGGCCCATGGTAGCCAAACTTAAAAAGTTATGGTCCATGGGTGAAGCATTTTCAGATTTGTGAAAATGGAGGTCATCGCTAATCCAAGATGGCCGCCGTCTAAAAAATAACATAAATTCTTAAAAAATCTGCTTCTCATGAACCGCTAGCTGGATTTCGACAAAACTTGGTAGGAATGATCGATGTACAATGCTCTTTCAAAGGTGTTTAAAATGGTGACCCCGGGGTCAAAAATGGGCGTGGCCCGTTGGGTCAAATTGAGTTCAAATTTTATTTTTGAACAAATATGGTCATGTCATATATCAAATTGAAGGTATCAACGAGACGATCACTCTGGTGCATTTTTTGTCGAAATCGGATGGTTAGGTCATCCAAGATGGCCGCCGAAAGGTCAAAAGGTCGTTCTTTTATTAGAGATTTTAAAATTCTTCTTCACATTAACCGCTTTGCCCATGGTAACCATTGGGCCTATAGTCACCAAACTTAAGCCAATCTCTTTTATTAGAGATTTCAAAATTCTTCTTCACATGAACCGCTTGGCCCATGGTAGCCAAACTTAAAAGTTATGGTCCAGGGGTGAAGCCTTTTCAGATTTGTTAAAATGGAGGTCATCGCTAATCCAAGATGGCCGCCGTCTAAAAATAGCATAAATTTTTAAAAAAAATTCTTCTCATGAACTGCATGCAGGATTTCGACGAAACTTGGTAGGAATGATCGATGTACATTGCTCTTTCAAAGTTGTTAAAATGGTGACCCCGGGGTCAAAAATGGGCGTGGCCCGTGGAGTCAAATTGGGGTCAAATTTTATTTGAATCGGATGATTATGTCATCCATGATGGCCACCAAAAGGTCCATTTATTCAAGATTGTTAACGTCTTTTTCTCAGGAACCACATGGCCGATGCTGGGTGAAGCATTTTCAGATTTTGTAAAATGAGAGCCATCGCTTAATCCAAGATGACCGCCATCTAAAAATAGCACAATTTTTTTAAAACACATTGTCACATTCTCCTCTTGTGTTCATGGAGTCAGGTGAGCGAATTAGGGCCCTCTTGTTTTTTAACTTGACCCATTTTTTCCGCGTAGTCGACTTAGCCATATTCAATGTTAAGTTTTCGTGTTTGAGTCCATTTCTTTGTTACTGTACCACCTAGGACCACCAAACTTTCACAACTTCATAATCAAAGGGTGCCCACCACATATCACTATCCAACATGTTACTTTTTAGCTCACCTGAGCGAAGCTCATGTGAGCTATTGTTACCGCAATGTGTCCGTCGTCGTCGTCGTCGTCGTCGTCCGTGAACATTTTCAAACGTCTTCTCCTCGGTAACCATTGGGCCTATAGTCACCAAACTTCATGGTCATGGTCCTTGGGTAGGGGGAGCCAAACTTAAGAGTTATGGTCCATGGGTGAAGCCTTTTCAGATTTGTTAAAATGGAGGTCATCGCTAATCCAAGATGGCCGCCGTCTAAAAATAGCATAAATTCTTAAAAATATCTTCTTCTCATGAACCGCTAGCCTGATTTCGACGAAACTTGGTAGGAATGATCGATGTACAATGCTCTTTCAAAGTTGTTAAAATGGTGACCCCGGGGTCAAAAATGGGCCTGGACGGTGGGGTCAAATTGGGGGTCAAATTTTATTTTTGACCGTATATGGTTTTGTCATATATCAAATTGAAGGTATCAACGAGGCGATCACTCTGGTGCATTTTTTGTCGAAATCGGATGGTTAGGCCATCCAAGATGGCCGCCGAAAGGTCAAAAGGTTGTTCTTTTATTAGAGATTTCAAAATTCTTCTTCACATGAACCGCTTGGCCCATGGTAGCCAAACTTAAAAGTTATGGTCCATGGGTGAAGCATTTTCAGATTTGTGAAAATGGAGGTCATCGCTAATCCAAGATGGCCGCCGTCTAAAAATAACATAAATTCTTAAAAAATCTGCTTCTCATGAACCGCTAGCTGGATTTCGACAAAACTTGGTAGGAATGATCGATGTACAATGCTCTTTCAAAGGTGTTAAAATGGTGACCCCGGGGTCAAAAATGGGCGTGGCCCGTGGGGTCAAATTGAGGTCAAATTTTATTTTTGAACAAATATGGTCATGTCATATATCAAATTGAAGGTATCAACGAGACGATCACTCTGGTGCATTTTTTGTCGAAATCGGATGGTTAGGTCATCCAAGATGGCCGCCGAAAGGTCAAAAGGTCGTTCTTTTATTAGAGATTTTAAAATTCTTCTTCACATGAACCGCTTTGCCCATGGTAGCCAAACGTAAGAGTTATGGTCCATGTGTGAAGCCTTTTCAGATTTGTTAAAATGGAGGTCATCGCTAATCCAAGATGGCCGCCGTCTAAAAATAGCACAAATTCTTAAAAAATCTTCTTCTCATGAATCGCTAGCTGGATTTCGACGTAACTTGGTAGGAATGATCGATGTACAATGCTCTTTGAAAGTTGTTAAAATGGTTACCCCGGGGTCAAAAATGGGCGTGGCCCGTGGGGTCAAATTTTATTTTTGACCGAATATGGTCGTGTTATATATCAAATTGAATGTATCAATGAGGCGATCACTCTGGTGCATTTTTTGTCGAAATCGGATGGTTATGTCATCCAAGATGGCCGCCGAAAGGTCAAAAGGTTGTTCTTTTATTAGAGATTTCAAAATTCTTCTTCACATGAACCGCTTGGCCCATGGTGGCCAAACTTAAAAGTTATGGTCCATGGGTGAAGCCTTTTCAGATTTGTTAAAATGGAGGTCATCGCTAATCCAAGATGGCCGCCATCTAAAAATAGCACAAATTCTTAAATCTTCTTCTCATGAACCGCTGGCCGGATTTCGATGAAACTTGGTAGAAATGATTGATATACAATCCTCTTTCAAATTTGTGAAAATGGTGACCCCAGTGTCAAAAATGGGCGTGGCCCGTGGGGTCAAATTTTATTTTTGACCGAATATGCTAATGTCATATATCAAATTGAAGGTATCGATGAGGCGATTGCTCTGGTGCAATATTTTTCTGAATCGGATGATTATGTCATTCATGATGGCCGCCAAAAGTTCATTTATTCGAGATTTTGAACGTCTTTTTCTCAGAAACCACATGGCCGATGATGGCCAAACTTCATAGTAAGTTAAGATCCTTGGGTGAACCATTTTCAGATTTGGTAAAATGAGAGTCATTGCTTAATCCAAGATGACCGCCAACTAAAAATAGCACAATGTTTTTTAAACATATGAACTCAATGTCACATTCTCCTCTGGTGTTCATGGAGTCAGGTGAGCGAATTAGGGCCATCATGGCCCTCTTGTTTTTTAACTTCACCCATTTTTTCCGCGTAGTCGACTTAGCCATTTTCAATGTTAAGTTTTCGCGTTTCCAATGTTAAGTTTTCGTGTTTAAGTCCATTTCTTTGGTACTGTACCACCTAGGACCACCATTATTTTTTTGTTAAAATTTTTTAGTGTACTATATCTCTGCAACTGCTTCACCCAATACCTTGATACTTCACATGGGTGTTTATCATCAGTGTCGCACCTGCTTGCGGAAAGCGCGATCCTGTGCCCAATGTCAAGGTCAAATTACTTTGAATTTTTTTGTTAAAGTTTTTTCGTGTACTATATCTCTGCAACTGCTTCACCCAATACCTTGATACTTCACATGGTGTTTATCATCATTGTCGCACCTGCTTGCGGGAAAGCGCGATCCTGTGCCCAATGTCAAGGTCAAATTACTTTGAATTTTTTTGTTAAAGTTTTTTCGTGTACTATATCTCTGCAACTGCTTCACCCAATACCTTGATACTTCACATGGGTGTTTATCATCATTGTTGCACCTGCTTGCGGAAAGCGCGATCCTGTGCCCAATGTCAAGGTCAAATTACTTTAAAAATTTTTGTTAATTTTTGTTTGTGTACTATATCTCTGCAACTGCTTCACCCAATACCTTGATACTTCACATGGGTGTTTATCATCATTGTCACACCTGCTTGCAGAAAGCGCGATATCGTTGGCATTTTGGCATACGTCCGTCCGTCGTTCGTTCGTTCGTCCGAGTGTCCGGTTAAAGTTTTTTGGTTAAAGTTTTTCCATCTACTATATCTATTTTTTTAGTGTCCATGCCTCGCCCCAAGGCGCGACATGCAGGCCACGGCCATCTAGTCTACAAAAAGTGGGTATAATTATGTTATCCAAGTGTCTATGCTTGGAAAAAACCTGGCCTTCGTGGCTTTGCCTCGTTTCTTGTTTTTATCTTGACCCATTTTTTCCGCGTAGTCGACTTAGCCATTTTCAATGTTAACTTTTCGCGTTTACAATGTTAAGTTTTCGTGTTTGAGTCCATTTCTTTGGTACTGTACCACATAGGACCACCAAACTTTCACAGCTTCATAACCAAGAGGTGCCCACCACATACAACTATCCAACATGTGACCATTTTTTTTACCTTCACCTATTATTTCTACGTAATTGACTTAGCCATTTTCAACGTTAACTTTTTAACGTACGTCTGGTTAAAGGTTTTTTGGTTAAAAGTTTTTTGTTATACTACAATGTATATCTCTGCAACTGCTTCGCCCATTACCTTGAAACTTCACATGGGTGTTTATCATCATCCATATTTTCATTCTACCACCCAACCGTGCGGCCCCTGTGCCCATGCCTCGCCCCAAGGCACGACATGCAGGCCACGGCCATCTAGTCTACAAAAAGTGGGTATAATTATTTTATCCAAGTGTCTATGCTTGGAAAAAACCTGGCCTTCGTGGCTTTGCCTCGTTTCTTGTCCTTATACTAATACTAAGGTCAAATTACTTTGATTTGTTTGTGTACTATTTCTCTGCAATTGCTTCACCCATTACCTTGATACTTCACATGGGTGTTTATCATCATTGTCTCGCCCGCTTGCGGAAAGCGCGATATAGTCGGCATTTTGGCATACGTCCGTCCGTCCGTGTGTCCGTGTGTCCGGTTAAAGTTTTTCCATCTACTATATCTCTTTTTTTTTTAGTTTTTAGTGTCCATGCCTCGCCCCAAGGCGCGACATGCAGGCCACGGCCATCTAGTCGACAAAAAGTGGGTATAATTATGTTATCCAAGTGACTATGCTTGACAAAAACCTGGCCTTCGTGGCTTTGCCTCGTTTCTTGTTTTTTTTTCAAATTCTTTTTCCATTTTTGTCTAGTAGCATAAGGTCGTAAGTGCTATATACCGACTATTATCATATACTAAAACAATTATTGACTAGTGAGCCATAGAATATAATCTGATATTCTATGGCTCACTAGTCAATAATTGTATAATATGTTCGGGCCAGTGAAAATTGCTTTCTGGCCCAGGCTCGAGGTCAAGGCGGCGGGACAAGGAGAGACATTTGATTTCGCGGAATTCTTGTTATGATATCAATTCATATGCAAATATAAAACGGCAAAACCCTGTACATTAAGACCATAGGTATTAAGGTGCATACCGATATAATTCATGTGTAAGCTGTAAAAACAGTATCTATTTAAAGCTATACTTTGTGTCCGTATTATAGCCTATCTAGAATATAGGCCAATATTTGAAGATGACATCCTAAAAATAAATGAGGCCAAAACACGAGGAGGCAGTGTTGTTATGGCCCTGATCATATGAGACGCAGTCCCTTTAAATACCTGATAGCTAGTACAGTATATCCCTTTCCAATAACCAACCAATTTCACACACTTGTAAATGCATTAATAACTTAACATAGATCCAATGACTTAGAACTACATGTACATTTGTATATAACACTATCCAGTGTTATTTTATGCGCCAGTCTACATGATAAATAAAACAAATAATGTATTGGTGTAAGTTAACCTAGCATGGGATGAATTTGATGGTAAGAATTTATATCATTACACACATATTCAGTTGATGACAGTTACTTTCACCTTCCCTTTATAAACAAACTTTGAAGACGCAAATGTTTCAATTTGTATTACTTATTTTTGGCTATTAATGCATGAAATGTCAGTGAATACACACGGTATGTTGTTGTATTGAAATATATCTATAGATACCTTACATCAGAATAAACACGCTATCCATGCTGTTGAGTGTCAAAATAACCAGACAGCTGTGGTTGGCAAGTGGGTGGGGTAGGGGAAATATAGTTGCGACGGTAACTCTTGCAATCTACTACTGTACCGTCTGTAGGTAGAGTTATGATTCCAGTCATAGGATTCCTCTGCAGAATAGCGAATCAGATCTGATTCACACTTCAGCAGTTACTTGTGACATATTTGAGATATGTTCCATCTGAAAAAAATATTAATATTACAAAAGTAATACAAACAAATTATTTTGAAACAATATTTAACATTGTAGAAGGTTTAGAAAGTTATTTTTTGCATTTTCAGAAAATGGACCCCATCTTAACTTTTACATGTTGAATTTAGTGGGTGGTTGGTCGAGAGCATGCGATGGGTAATTCAACGATCGGGGTTCATCCTTACCGGAATTCCGACTGGAGACCTGGTTTGGCCCTCATACGTCATTGGTATTTTGTATGCGACAGTTGAATCTGGTGATACCCTTTATATTAAGGGAAGGGGCCAAGTGACTTTGGTGTGGTATGGACCTGGCACCTGGTCAGGTTATTCCAATTTCAGGGCTGAATATATTGTTTCTCGATGTAAATATTCTGTTCTTATTTTGGGATTTTCCCCCCAATGCAACAGGTTAAAATGGGATCGAACCCGTTTGCCCGGCTTTACATGACCTTAGCTGTTGATAGGCCGTTAAACACCAATAAACAAACAAACAAATATGTTGAATTTGGCTGCCACTGACTGGGTCACTTGTTGATTCGAGTAATTTACTTTATCTGGTCATTTACATATGTAAATTTATGTCATAATGAATTGAATATGTTACTTTCATAATATTAACACTCATTTCAGTTAAACAAATTAGATAATCTTTCACAATTAACTGCTAAAGTGCGAATCAGATCTGATTCGCTATTCTGCAGAGGAATCCTATGAGTGAAATCGTAACTCTGCCTACGGACGGTACAGGAGTTGATTGCAAGAGTTACCATTCGCAACTAGTGGAAATAGGGCCCAATTTTTAGCTCACCTGAGCAAAGCTCATGTGAGCTATTGTTACCGCAATATGTCCGTCATCCGTCGTCGTCGTCGTCCTTGAACATTTTTAAACGTCTTCTCGGTAACCATTGAGCCTATAGTCACCAAACTTCATGGTCATGGTCCTTAGGTAGGGGGATTACAAAATTGTTAAAATGACATCATTACGTAATCCAAGATGGCCACCGTCTAAAAATAGCACAAATTCTTGAAAAATCTTCTTCTCAAGAACCGCTAACCGGATTTCGACAAAACTTGGTAGGAATGATCGATGTACAATGCTCTTTCAAAGTTGTTAAAATGGTGACCCCGGGGTCAAAAATGGGCGTGGCCCGTGGGGTCAAATTTTATTTTTGACCGAATATGGTCATGTCATATATCAAATAGAAGGTATCAACGAGGCGATCACTCTGGTGCATTTTTTGTCGAAATTGGATGGTTATGTCATCCAAGATGGCCGCCGAAAGGTTAAAAGGTCGTTCTTTTATTAGAGATTTCAAAATTCTTCTTCACATGAACCACTTGGCCCATGGTAGCCAAACTTAGAAGTTATGGTCCATGGGTGAAGCCTTTTCAGATTTGTTAAAATGGAGGTCATCGCTAATCCAAGATGGCCGCCGTCTAAAAATAGCATAAGTTCTTAAAAAATCTTCTTCTCATGAACCACTAGGCCGGATTTCGACGAAACCTGGTAGGAATGATTGATGTACAATGCCCTTTCAAAGTTGTTAAAATGGTGACCCCGGGGTCAAAAATGGGCGTGGCCCGTGTGGTCAAATTGGGGGTCAAATTTTATTTTTGACCGAATATGGTCATGTCTATCAAATCGAAGGTATCAAAGAGGCGATCGCTCTGGTACATTTGTCGAAATTGGATCGTCTTGTCATCCAAGATGGCCGCCAAAAGGTCAAAAGGTCATTCTTTTATTAGAGATTTCAAGATTCTTCTTCACACGAACCGCTTCACAGTTATGGTCCATGGGTGATGCCTTTTCAGATTTGTTAAAACGGAGGTCGTCGCTAATCCAAGATGGCCGCCATCTAAAAATAGCACAAATTCTTCAAAATCTTCTTCTCATGAACCGCCAGCCGGATTTAGACGAAAAGGTGTTAAAATGGTGACCCCGGGGTCAAAAATGGGCGTAGCCTGTGGGGTCAAATTTTATTTTCGACTGAATATGCTCACGTCATATATCAAATTGAAGGTATCGATGAGGCGATTGCTCTGGTGCAATATTTGTCGGTATCGGATGATTATGTCATCCATGATGGCCACCAAAAGGTCCATTTATTCAAGATTTTGAACATCTTTTTCTCAGGAACCACATGGCCGATGCTGGCCAAACTTCATAGTAAGTTAAGATCCTTGGGTGAAGCATTTTCAGATTTGGTAAAATGAGAGTCATCACTTAATCCAAGATGACCGCCACACATATGAACTCAATGTTACATTCTCCTCTGGTGTTCATGGAGTCAGGTGAGCGAATTAGAGCCATCATGGCCCTCTTGTTTTTATTCAAATCAAAAGTTAGCTACCGGCTGCTCAGGCATGTACCAAGTTTTAATTTCTACAGTAGGTTTATGACTGCAGGTTTATGACTGCAGGTTTATGACTGCATTTATGACTGCAGGTTTATGACTGCATTTATGACTGCAGGTTTATGACTGCAGGTTTATGACTGCAGGTTTATGACTGCAGAGGTAATTTAAATTGAAAATATTAACTTGGTACACGGGTGGTCTGGGTATTAAATTCATGAAAGTAGGGAAGAAAATGTCAAGAAAATGCCAATTTCCGGTTTCATGACGTCACGCCATGTGGTGTCATGACGTCATCGCTTGATGTAAACTGATCAAAATTATATTTTGAAAGAGATGAGATGTTGTATTTAACAAAATGGGTAAAATTTATATATTTTAAACCGATCGCAGACCAATTTAAAGTATTCATGTACTAAACTGTACATGTGGGCGATATATATGTATGCCAAAAAAATCCCTGTAATGCGAGAATGTTGGCAATGCCACTGATGTTTATGTGTGTTTATGTTTTATAACACTACTGCGCACACATATGTTTCTGTTACAAAGTACCCATATGTCCCTTTATTAATCTATACTGATGAGAAAAAGCAGCACAACATGTTCCATTTTTCACCCAGCCTGTCTCAGATGTAAAATGTTTTTTGCCAGCCCGCTTCATAGAATGCTCCCCATGCCATTCGGTGATATAAGTACTGTAGATTTTCAACTCCGTAATACAGTATGAACATAAAAATAGGAACACTTAATGTAAAAGGGATCTGGGCAAAAAGTAAACGAATGCAGATTTTTCAACGGCTTAAGGACAATAACAACTCTATATGTTTATTACAAGAAACACATTTCACGAATGCCAATAAATTAGAATGTGAAAAAGATTGGGGAAACATTACGTATTTTAGTGGTCTTTTTAGCAATAAAGAGGGTGTAGGAATATTAATTAATAAATCCAAATTGTACACATATAAATAGTTATTCAGAAATTATACCAGGTAGGATACAGGTTCTAAAATTAAGCATATCTGAAAACGACTACAATAATTAACGTGTATGGACCAAATAATGACAACACTGCCATATATCAAAAAAATGGAAGATTACATAAATGAACATGAAGGGGGGAAATTTCATTGTAGGTGGGGATTTTAATACAGTTCTAGAACCAGAAATGGACAAGAAAAATGGTAACCCAGGCACGAATAGACAAAACCGATTGAAACTTAAAACAATTATGGATAATTATAAGTTATGCGACATTTGGAGAATACAAAATCAGAACTCGAGAAAATATACATGGCATTCAAACGCTAGGCCAACAATTTTTTGCCGACTAAGACTATTTTCTCGTTTCGGAAAACTTTTTAATCAGAGGTTCAAATTGTAAAATCTCTTACGGGTACAAATCGGATCATTCTATGGTTATTTTTAAACTACAAATCTCAGACGTTAAGAGGGGTTCAGATGGCATAACAGTTGAATTCTATAAAATATTTTGGAACGATTTAAAATTGTATCTTCTAAAGTCTTTAAATTATTCTTTTCAATCTGTAATCTTACAGATCTTCAGAAACAAGGTATAATTACACTGTTACCGAAAAGAGACGAAATAACTACCTTTATTATCTAACTGGAGACCTATATCATTACAAAATGTAGATTATAAAATGGCTGCAAAATCTATTGCCAATAGGTTAAACAAAAATTATCTCGTCTATAATTGATGCTTCGCAAACTGGTTTTATAAAGGGAAGATATATCGGAGAAAAGATTAGACTTGTATTTGAATCCATAGTATTTGAATCCATAGAATATATTAATGAAACAAATGAACCAGGGTTGTTATTTGTTGTCGACTTTGAAAAAGCATTTGATGTAAATATTTTTATTTTGGAGATGATTTTATTAAATGGATTACCTTATTTTATACGGATGCTAAAAGCTGTGTATGCAACAATGGTCATTTCTCAGAATGTTTCGGCATAGGCCGCGGAGTACATGAAGGCTGTCCCCTATCCCCATATCTTTTCATAATAGCAATAGAAATATTATCAAAATGCATCAACATAATGCGGATGGATATAAAGGGAGTGAACATATACAATCAAAATATTAAAAACACTATGTTCGCAGATGACGCAACTTTTCTTAATGACGGTTCAGAGCTATCATTTACAAAGCTTGTAGAGACTATAGATGAATTTTCAAAAATTTCAGGACTGCTGTTAAATATAAACAAGAAATGCGTCTGTCGAACGCGGATGCCACCTGCAGCATATTTGAGAAACTGACAAATTGGTTAACCGAAAAGTGTGACAGACGGACAGACGGACAGACGGTCCAAACACTATATGCCACCCGTTTCTTCGAAACCCGGTGGCATAAAAAGTCGACAATTCTTAAGACAATCGTCTATACATTACCTGCCCAATAAAACATTTGCATAGACTTCAGATAAAGCTCAAACTCTAGGAATTACATTTTCAAATCGTACAAATTTGATCCACCAGTACAATATTGATCCGAAGATAAAATAATTTGAAAATTGTTTAAACAAATGGAAACACAGATATCTAACATTGATAGGAACAGTAAAAGTACTGAAAACATTCACTATTCCAAAATTAATATATCCATTAACAGTTATTCAAACACCTTCAGAGAATATTATAAAACATATCAAGAAAGTTATATGACTTTATGGGATTCTAAACCAGATAAAAAAAAACGAGAGACAATAACAAAAAGTTATGAAAATGATGGAATAAATATGGTTGACATAGACTGATTTATAACCTCCTTGAAAGCAAGTTGAGTTAAACGACTATGTGATGAGAAAAATACCGGTATATGGAAAACTATATATATAGAACAATTAAAGACGTATGGTGGAACTTTTATCTTTGAATGCAAATATTAAGGACGATGATGTAAAACATATTCACCCACAAAAGTTTATAAACAATATACTGAGGGCATGGTCTAAAATAAACTTCTCAAAACAAAATAATATTATATCAAAAGAGATAATATGGAACAACGCAAATATTAAACACGTATCGCAATCTTTGCGATTTCGAGATAAAACATTTTTTATAGATTCCAATGCTGATCTATATTCTTTGAGAAATACAGATTTTTATACGACCGTTTTTAGCTCGCCTGCACAAAGTGCAGAAGAGGTTATGGCATACCCCCTGCGTCGTCGGCGTCGGTGTCCACAAACTTAACGTTGGGGTAAATGTCTTATAACTTCTGTTTCCTTTCATGGAATGCCTTGATATTTCATACATGCATTCCTCAGATGACCCTCTATCATGCTGTAGCAAATCCACGACCCACCACCCAACCCTTGCCCCAAGGTCAAGGTCACAAACTTAGCATGTTCATAAACTTAACGTTGGGGTAAATGTTGTGTAACATCTGTTTATTTACAGGGAACGCCTTCATATTTCATACATGCATTCATCTGATGATACTCTATCGTGCTATAGCATATCCTTGACCCACCCCTTTCCCCAAGGTCACAAACTTAGTTTAAGCAGGACCGTCAACATTAAGAAAAAAATGTATTAGTCTTATGATAAATCGTAGCATCGGGTGACATGGGGCTGCATCATGTGTAAGGGCAATTCGTACATGTATGTACCACTTGATTGTCACGGGCTGGAAATTCATCCATTTTTTCTTTTTTTACCTGTCTTGTACTTCTTTTCATTTGCGCTGAGAAATCCATCTCAGTCTTCTATTATAGGGACGTAGCAAATTATTTTATCGTATTATTTTTTTTGCTCGTGATTTTTTTTCCTAGTATTGTTTTCCTTTATATCCCCCTTTGTTTCTCATATTTCTATATTTGTGGATGTGGTTGGAGAAATAGCGTTTATGAGGTATGTAACTAGTGTGGCCCCATATCATCCTGTGCATTCGCGAAGCCTGATTAGGGACTACGCTGTATAGCCCTACAGACAATAAAAACATCCATCATGTCCCCAGCATACTATATCTGCCATGATTAAACACAGGGATGCGTTACCGTAAGAATCCTTTTTATACCCCCCGCAACGTTTGTTATTTGTGGGGGGGTTGGGGGGGGGGGGGGTATACTGGAGTCGGGTTGCTCGTCCGTCCGTCCGTCCCTAAACTTAACATCAGAGAAATATTATTATAACTTCTATTTCCTTCATCTAAAATGCTTAATTTTCATACGACCGTTGTTAGCTCGCCTATACGAAGTGCAAACGAGCTTGTGGCATACCCCCGGAGTCGTCGGCGTCCACAAACTTAGCGTTGGGTAAATGTCTTATAACTTCTGTTTTCTTTCATGGAACACCTTGTTATTTCATACATGCATTCATCTGATGATACTCTATTGTGCTATAGCAAATTCATGACCCACCGCCCATCCCTTACCCCAAGGTCGAGGTCACAAACTTAGCACATTCATAAACTTCACGTTGGGGTAAATGTCTTATAACTTCTTTCCTTTCATGGAAGACCTTGTTATTTTCATACATGCATTCATCAGACTGACCCTTGTGCTAGCAAATTCATACCGCCCATGTTACCCCAGGTCGAGGTCACATTAGCAACATTTCCCATAAACTTCACGTTGGGGTAAATGTCTTATAACTTCTTTCTTTCTGGAAGAACCTTGTTATTTCATACAGCATTCCTACAACCTAAACTGCACAATCATACTTAAACGCACATCATAAACTTAGGTAAATGTCTTGTTACATCTGTTTCCTTTCATGGAACGCCTTGATATTTCATACATGCTTTCCTCAGATGACCCTCTATCATGCTGTAGCAAATACATGACCCTCCACCCAGCCATTACCTCAAGGTCAAGGTCACAAAGTTTGTCTTATAACATCTGTTTCCTTTCATGGAACGCCTTGATATTTCATACATGCATTCATCTGATGATACTCCATCGTGCTATAGCAAATACATGACCCACCGCCCATCCCTTACCCCAAGGTCAAGGTCACAAACTTGGCATGTTCATAAACTTAACGTTGGGGGTAAATGTTGTTCATAAACTTAACGTTGGGGTAAATTTGTTATAATTTTTGGTTCCTTTCACTGCTCTTCTTGATATTTTGCACAGCCCTTCCTCTAATGGTTCTCTATTATGATATGCCAAATCCATGACCCTCAGACCCCCGCTAACCCCAAGGCCAAGGTCATAATCTTAGCACTTTCGCAAACTTAACATTGGGGGAAATTTGTTTTAATTTATGTTTCATTTAACACAGCTTCTTGGTAGTTGTTAAACTAAAGCACCACCAGGCGTGCTTCATTGTCGTTTACATCATATTTACTTCTCAATTTAAAAATCTTTGTGAAACTACAGTCGTATTGATGACAAATAATATTTACTGCGCACGTCATGCACGTCGCCATTATGCAGGACCTAAACAATATACCATGTGTTTGCCCAGCGTGGTCAGTACTGGGTGTAACTAATCGTAATTAGCTCGTAACGAACCATCTCCTGAGGATCTACATTTATTTGCAAGTAATTTTATTTGTTTTTACCACAAAAGACCCCTTTCTTATAAATGGACTAGTCTGTAAATCATTTTGTGACAATCTGATTGATTAAATTAACGTATCACGGTCCATTCCAGTTATTTAAGATTGAAAGGGTTAAATCTTGTTTCAGCTGCCCGCAAGATGAAGGCCAAGCAAACAACTATTGACAAAATCAAGGAGATATCCTTCGGAGCTGGAGCCCAGGGTAAGGTGTTGTTAATTGTTGCTATGACTGGAGAAATCTGGGTTGTGTGACCATCAGGAGCTACCCTGAATTAAGTGCATATGGTTGAAACGTCTTTCTAAAGGTGTCATTTGTATTGCAGTTTTCAAAAGTGATAAAACATATAAGTAGATATTTTAAAACAATAGGTTTTGGCAAAATAATGTTTCTAATACTGAAGCATTAATAGAGTGCAATGCTTGTTTAATGTAATCAATAGTTACAACTGTCTGTTCCACGTTTTTTCTGCCGACAAACGTTTGGCTATTAAACACATTAAAGGTACATACCCACTCACTAGGCACAACATGTTCTTTATATCTGAGACATTTTCTGGCAAAATAAACATTCATTCACCATTATCCTACGTATTGATTGGCATTATTATACATTTTATATCAGACAATATCAGGGGCGATAACCGTGTTTCCTTAAAATGTTATTGGACATTACTATTTATTCTCTGTATTTATTTTGTTATGTGTAATGATCATACTTTATAATCTGTCGAAAATATTATTTTTTCAGATGACACATTTAATTAGTATAAATAATTAAAATATCATGCCTCATTTGCATATGAAAATAGCCTGATACATCTGCGCGTCACTATCGTTGTTGCAGTATATCTCCCCCACCAATGAATAAAATCATCTTCCCAGGCATAATGTTTCCCTGGGAGGAATAATAAGTTTGTTGGACGATTTTGCACCCTATACATGTACATACTAACGTCGTAGCCGCAGGGAGTACTCTGTTTGACCATTTAATGTGTACTGCTGTTGGTAGAATTCACTATTTAAAAACACTAGCCCCAAAATATTACCATGTTGAATTTTGCTGTAGCAATATCCCCCGAAAAAAGACGAAAACCCTATAGTGTTTTCACCTTTATAGATACTGCTAGTTGACCAGCAAGTGCAAGAGTCAAACATTAAAAACTATTTTGTTGTCATGGCTGTGACGGAAAGGTACCAGTGACTGGCTAAGGCTGGTTCATTGCATCCTTCTGTGATGTGTCAGACCATAAACAAACAAAGAAACATTCTTAATTTGCAGTTCTTCATGATGTTAGCTTTTTATTAGCCGATCTATTTATAGATCGGCTAATATATTGGTCATCCATCGAATTCTGAAAAAGTTTGTAGCAACCCTTTTCTCCGCTATTCGGTAATCTACGAACGCGAATTTTGCTGTATCACTTCCAAATTGCTTCAACCGCTAAAGTTTGCATTTTTGGCAATTATCTCCGTTTAAAACTTTAAATATAGCCAAATAACACAATTTTGAATACGTAATGAGCTGAACGCCGGAAGAGATTGAACCCGGAAGTTGTTGTTGAAGTCCATAGTTGGCTCTAATGGCCAATATACGCCAACATCCGCCGATTATTGGGCTAATTTAAAGCTTTTATTTATTAAACAGAACAAGTTTCAGCCACGTATAATCGCGTAAAATGTGTTTATTCGGCTAATTTATAATCGACCTCTGCTCAAAATCTCCTCCGACTAGCATCTCGGGTTTATCCCATTGGATCGCGTATGCGCGTCATTTGATGCTAGTTAATATTCCCAAAATTTTCCACCAATCAAAACGAAGAATTGCCCTTCATAGCGAACTTTGATTTGTTTACGTATCATGCAGGGATGGCAGGGATGCATCCAGCACGCGCGATTGCGGCAATCCCCCTTAATTATTGTCAATGCCGCAAATTATTGATTGTCTTGCGCCCGACATCGCGCAAAAAATCACGGATGGGCCGCTTTTTAAATGACCAGTGCGCACATTAAAAACACGTGATTGACTATTTAAACGCACTGCGTATTTAAATCATTGGAAGGCGTGCAGTTCAATCGAGTTTGTGCGGCCGTTGAACGTAAGCTTCTTAAATGCGGACATATATTGAACCCTGATTTGAGCGGCTAATAACATCATGACTTTTCATTTCTGTGTTGACATCTCTTGTAGGTCACGACCTGGCTCATCCGAAACTTTTGTCCAAAGAACTGCACTTTAACTGCATTTTAACTGCTCTTGCTCACAAAATTGCTAAAATAACTGGTTTTGTGCAAATGAGTTGCCTTAGAGCTTGTTTCTGAAAAGCAATTATGAGACATTTTTATGCCCCACCATGATAGTGGAGGGGGCATATATTGTTACCCTTGTCCGTCCGTCCCGTCCGTCCCGTCCGTCCGTCCGCCCTGACGGTACTATACTTATGTGGCTAGCCCCACAGGGTTGTGGACTTAGTAAAGGTTAGGGTTGGTTACAATTAGCCACCTAAAAATTCCTTTTATGTGGCTAAAAATCCTTTTATGTGGCTAATATTTAACATGTGATAAGCCACATAAGTATAGTACCGTAAGAACGTCCCGTCCGTCCGTACGTCACGAAACTTTAACGCTCGGGTAAATGTCTCATAATTTCTTCATCCTTTGACCGATCTGCTTCATATTTCATATACACATTGCTCTAATGGTCCTCTACCGCCTTGTACCAAATCCACGTTCGTCCTGCCCCCGCCAAGCCCAGGGTCAAGGTCACATACTTGGTGCTTCAAAAACTTTTAACGCTCGGGTAAATATCTTATAATTTCTGTTTCCTTCCATGGATCAGCTTCATATACACATTGCTCTAATGGTCCTCTACTGTCCTGTGCCAAATCCATGTTCGTCCTGCCCCCGCCAAGCCCAGGGTCAAGGTCACATACTTGGTGCTTCAAAAACTTTAACGCTCAGGTAAAAACAAATTTTGACTTGGAATTTGGCCTCATTTCTGTTTTCTTTCACGGATCAGCTTCATACTTCATATACGCATTGCTCTAATGGTCCTTTCTGCCTTGTGCCAATCTACGTTTGTCCTCCCCTTTGCCCCCAGGGTCAAGGTCATATTGTGCTTCAAAACTTTAATTCGGGTAAATATCTAATTTCGTTTCCTTCCACGTCACTTCACTTCCTATACATGCCTAAGATTACTGTCCGAAGGCCAAATCCACATTTGTCCACCCCCCAGCCCAGGGTCAAGGCACATATTGGTGCTTAAAAACTAAGCTCGGGTATCTTATTTAATCCGTTTTCTTTCACGGATCAGCTTATACTTCATACGCATTGTTTCTAATGGTCCTCCTACGCCCTGTGCCATCCACGTTGTCTGCCGCATCAAGGGACATGTCACTATAGACTACAGCAATTTCTGTTCCCTTTCACGGATCAGCTTCATACTTCATATAGCATTGCTCTAATGGTCCTCTACGTCCTGTGCCAAATCCACGTTCGACCTGCCCCCACCAAGCCCAGGGTCAAGGTCACATACTTGAGTAGCTTCACTAACGCTTCAGTAAATATTCTTATAATTTCTGTTTTCCTTTCCACGGATCAGCTTCATAACTTCATATAATTTCGCATTGTACTCTAATTGCTCTAATGGTCCTCTACTGTCCTGTGCCAAATCCACTTGTGCCATGGTCCACGTGTTCTGCGGCAAGCAGGTCAGTCACATACTGTGCTCAAAAACTAACTCTCTTGTGTCAAAAACTAAACAAAAAAAAAATTCACTTGGAATTTGGCCTCATTTATTATCAAAGCGATATGTGGGGCATCCGTGTTCTATGAACACATTTTCTAGTTTGGACATTACGACAACATGTGGATGGGGCAATAGGATATTTTTGATATTTTATTTGTTTTGTCACAATTTTGAATCATCCACCTGTACTTTTGGACGACAGAGTGGGGTATCCGTGAGGCTCTACTCACTTGCTCTAGTTGTTGTAGGTCCAACGCAACCGTCTTACCAACCAATATTCATAGGCGGAGCCGGCGGATTGCATGTACATTCAGGAGGTGGCAATACATTCAATTATTCCGCCGTGTGTCCTCCTGGACAATCACCGTATATGCCTGGTAAGTGAATCTACAGTAGAACCTCTCTAAACCGGACTCTACCGTTTCTGAGACAAGCATGATCAATGTGATAGAAATACTTATTATCCCCTCGCCGATAGGTCGGAGGGGATATAGAAATAGTACATGTACATCATTTCTTACAAACTTATGAACCACTTCAACAATTTTAGTAATATTTGACCACAATGTGTGCCTTGGGATGATTCTGTTTCACACACACCCCACGTCTGAACATCCAAGGTCAACATTAAGAACATATTAGACATGCCTTGTGATTTTGTACCTAAGTACCTCATATGTTCATCTTATTGGTAGGGCAGATATCAAATGTTATTTTTATGCCCCACCATGATAGTGGAAGGCGGCATTTAGTGTTACCCTTGTCTGTCCATCCCGTCCGTCCGTCACCAGCCTTGTAACTTGTACAACTTTTAAACTGTACTAGCTACAGACCTGACACTTGGTATATAGCTTCCTTATGATGAGTAGAATCACAAAGTTTATTTCGGCTTTTGATTCGACCGCCGGGTCATGGATTATCCCCCCCTTTTTGGCTTGTAACTCGTAACTTTTTTAAACCGTAATAGCTACACAGCTGAAACTTGGTACAGTGCAGTCTCCGTTTTTGTTCCACCGTAGACAACACTTGCAAACTCAACGCGAACGCAACGCGAACGCGAACGCAACGCGAAGCAACGCAAGCAACGCGAACGCAACGCGAACGCAACGCAATCGCGAAGCAACGCAACGCAACGGTTTGCTGTAGCGTTGTTTGTTGTTTAAACGTATAATACGGTTCGTACACGTGTAATACACAGTGTCCAACCGTTTAGTTTAAAAGCGTTGTATACGTTGTTTAAACGTATAATACGGTTCGTACACGTGTAATACACATTGTCAAACCGTTTAGTTTTAAAGCGTGTAATACGTTTAGCTTCAAGGCGTATCACGCTTTGGCGTATACATATGTAGCGAGTGAAAGAGTTGAAACTGTACAACGCTTTACCTGGAAGCGTGTAGCTATATGAAAGCGTTGAAACGTGTACAACGTTTTAACGCAAATACCTGTTCGGCCCCGATCGCTTCGAGGCGTCCTTGTTTCGTCCCTTTTAAAATATCGCGAATACATACCCTCAGATCGAGTTCAAAGTACATCGGCAGTGTGATTTAGCACTTCCAATTGATCCCTAATCCCTGATGCCTAATGAGTCACGCTTTTAACACGACAGATGTACCTTGTCGTTTATCAAAATGTTTGCGAATTGTAGATCACGTGAGCCGGCTCATCAGGATCTGCGGCATTCCTATGTACATTTTATATACACAAAAATGACCCCTAATACAGCGTAATGTAACAGTTCCTAACTTAATATGGAATACCCCGGGCCGATAGTCCGTGTCAGTTACTTGGGGTTAAATATTACGAACACAGATAAACACAGTGCATGGTTTCTTTATTTTATTTTAACATCATCAGAAATGGCGAGTCTAGGAACTCTCGTATCTTTACGCTGAAGCCAGTCTATTTCAGTCACTAATCCGCTATACACCTGTCCCACGCGTGTGTTAAGATTAATCGATATTTGGAGAAACTGAATACACAGCGAGCTGCACACTGGTTTAACACGGATATGGCCCGCGGATATGTGTCATAAATTACTTGGTGGTCAAAACCGGTAAATTTACAAGGTTTATAGCGAAATAGCAGCCGACCGGCAATTTTTCTCGGACCGATTTTTAAGACTAGTTTTCAAATCTCAATCGGTCTGAGAGTTCAAAAATCGGTCCAGAACCGGAAAACTGAAAATTTTAGAAGCCCTGCAATGAGTCTAGAAGTATATATACACACACGAAGAACGATCTGAGCATGCGCATTCTACGCGATACACGGTTGGCATACCAAAACGTGTAATGCGTTAAAACCCGTGGAAACGTGTTATACGTATAACACGGTTTCATCTGTACGGTGCTGTGTACATGTAGAAGCGTGTAACCGTTCGTCAAAGAAAGCGTTAAATCGTTTAAACGGTTTACCTTAGCGTTGTATACGTTTACAACCGTTGTATACGTTTACAACCGTTGTACACGTTTACAACCGTTGTACACGGATTACACGCTTTTGAAATTCAATGCGTTGAACACGGTTTGTTCGACTTTCGCGCATGCGCAAGAGTGGGGAAACGCAACGCATGGCCGAAAACGTATTACACGTAGACGACACACGGTTTGAAACGCAGCTAACGGAAACTCCACGGATACGCAACGCACAACACTTTGTACACGTATAAACCCGGAACATTTTGACAGAAACAACTGTATGAGCTTCCTTATGATGAGTAGATGTGCAAAGTTAGTTAGATTTTTTATTCAACCCACGGGTCATGGATTATCTCCCCCTTTTCGATTGAGAATTTCCCAATTTTGCCCTGTAGCTCTAAAAACTTTTAATCCATACTAGCTACAGACCTGAAACTTGGTATGTATCTTCCTTATGATGAGCAGATGCGCAAAGTTTATTTTGATTTTTGATTCGACCCACGGGTAATGGATTATCTGCCCCTTTTCAACTTATAATTTCCCAATTTTGCCTTGTAACTCGTAAAACTTTAAAACCGTAATAGCTACAGACCTGAAACTTGGTATGTAGCTTCCTTATGATGAGTAGATGCGCAATGTTTATTTTGATGTTTTATTCAACCCTGGGTCATGGTCATCTTCTGCTTTTTATGCCCCACCACCTCGCCAGATTTCAGTGAGATCTCATTGGGATTTCTCAAAATTTACTGGGATCTCGCCAGATTACAGTGAGATCCCACTTTATTTCAGTGAAATCAGTTTGATGACTGTAGGTGTTACAGTGGCTGAGAAAAAACTTTAATAGGTGAACCAAAACGGTGAAGGACACACGGACGGACAGGTGCAAAACATAATGCCCCCCGACATGGGGGCATAATTCGAACTAGAATTAACTCTTAATGTAAATTTATCCAAGTTATGGATACAAGTCTGCGGCCGGCTTCACTTTCATATTTCAGTTCATGTTTTTTCAGCCTTTTTTTTCTCTGCATAAGTCTTCAGTCCATTTGACAAGGTTTTTATGTTTGTGAATGTCCTTGATGCAACGTCTTGTGTAGTCAGGTTCAGAGACTGGCAGTATGGCTGGATAATCCATGCATCACGACTTTCACTGCTGAAAAATATATGAAATTGTGTGGCAGAGAGACTCAGTGAAAGGGCGACGGTAGTAGGGAAAGAAGGTGGGGTTACAGGTATTAATGGAACCACCCCAGCCCAGTCATAATTAGTACCTGTTGGCTGGAGAAATGGCTTAAGGTGGGATTTTTGTGTCTAGTGTAGATCCAGATCAGCCTGTGGCATCCGCAGTCTGATCAGGATCTGCACTGCTCACAAATCTCATATGCCCCATTTCTCCATTCACAGCTACAAATGAGGATATATAATTGCAAGTTATTTTTTTTAATGTTTCATTGCCTCCAAATGATTTATGTCAATATTTTAGAAGAATAGTAAAGTAAACTTTAAATTCACTTAAAATACCCATTTGTGAACTTTGATGTGCATAAATTATGCATATTTAGTTAATACCCAACTGAAATATCACGAAATTCGGGTTTCGGTAACATCGATTGGAAAAAGTTGCAAAAGGACGAAACTACATAGGTACGAAATCGCGGAAATTCTCCAAGATAATTTACGGAATTTTTTTTACGTTTTTTTGACAATAGAGTTAGCCAAAATCATGATAGAAATAAAAAAATAATTAATAATGTAATAAACATTATTATTTTCTCGACATTTAAAGGATTCCATCAGAATATATCGATTTCGTACGTAAATCTTGAAACAAAACTTTCGCACTTTTCGTCGAAGCAGAAAGTTTGCAATCATCGTTCCTTTTCGATGGCAATTTAATGTTAATTTCAACCGTTTAAACATAATATTTGTGACAGAAAACATCAATAAGCTACAGTTAAAATACTTACCTTAAATTTACAACATGTCTGGAACAATCAACGCTTTGTAGATCGAACTGTTGGTAGATTTTCTCAACCAGGTATAACACGAATAGGATTTTGATTTTTTTTTACCAAAATGGCGCCGACTTGTGAGTGGACAGAATTTGAGCGGAGGGGGTACATTTGAAAATTGAATGCGAAGCTCAATATTAGGTTCCGAAACACAAATTTGGTATCGAATAAAAGATAATTCTTTGTAATTTTCATAAATATATGCATAAAATGGATAATTTAATGATTTGATGGGCGACGAGGCCGTAACTTTTGGGATTATTTACGTCGCGTAGGCAAGTCCTATGTTAATTATGCAAATGTCTCTGTGTACGTCATTCAATTTTCTGTCAATCAAAATCCATCTCATGAGATATAAACAGCCCGCAAATCATTTCTAAGCCGGTAGCTGGTACCAAATCACTCGCAGACATTGCACATTTTTATCAGTGGGATCGAGTTGGTTAATCCCTAGTTAATTATCCAATTAAGTTAATACATGATAAACATATTTATGACACATAATACAGTGGCGTCGGAACGTGGGCGGCAGGGGCGGCAACCACCGCCCCAATATTTGGACAGCAAAAATTATTTTGTTTTGCTGTGAGTTTGGGATCGGGAAATGATCGTGATTTCTTTGAAATCTCGCTGAGATTCTCAGTGAAATTTCACTGAGATTCTCAGTGAAATTTCACTTGGAAGCTGAACCGGGAATTCACTGCGATTTCACTGAAATTCAGTGAGATCTCATATAATTTCACTGAGATTTGGAAATAACACCGGGATATGATAATCTCAGTGAATTTCACTGGGATTTCAGTGAAATCTCAGTCACATTTTCACTAGGGTTAAAGCTTATGTAGTCACCCCGGCTTCAGCGTCACCGTCATGCCTTGGTTAAGGTTTTTAGTCAAGCTTGTATATGGAATACTCCTGGCCCTACACCCACCATACTTGGACAACTTCATCTCCTAGTGATGTACATCAACAACCCCTGACCTATATTTGACCTTGACCTACATTTAACCTTGAATTACTTAGTTAATACCCCTTGGTTAAGGTTTTTAGTCAACCTTGGTTAAGGTTTTTAGTCAAGCTTTGTACATGGAATACTGTTTGTGCATACAGACACCATACTTGGACAACCTTTTCTCATAGGGATGTACATCAATAACCCCTGATCTATATATGACCTTAACCTACATTTCCTCTTGAATTACTTACTTGGTTAAGGTTTTTGTCGTGCCCGCTTGCGGAAAGCACGATATAGTCGGCACTTTGGCGTACGTACGGTTAAAGTTTTTGGTTTTTGGTTAAGTTTTTGTTTAAGTTATAATTTTTTGGTTAAAGTTTTTTGGTTAAGTTCTTTGGTTAAAGTTTTAAAAATTTTTGGTTA
The DNA here is from genome assembly GCA_029237695.1 of Conchocele bisecta. Classification (NCBI taxonomy): domain Eukaryota; kingdom Metazoa; phylum Mollusca; class Bivalvia; order Lucinida; family Thyasiridae; genus Conchocele; species Conchocele bisecta. Next base: position 52,842,182 of record CM055271.1, on the reverse strand, counting down.
AGTTTTTTTGGTTAAGAATTTTTTTGTTAAATTTGTTTTTTAGTTAAGTTTTTTGGATTAAGTTTTTTGGTTAAAGTTTTTCGTTATACTATATCTCTGCAACTGCTTTGCCCATTACCTTGAAACTTCACATGGGTGTTTTATCATCATCTATATTTTCATTCTATTCCCCCCCCCCCCCCCCCCTCCCGTGCGGCCCCTGTGCCCCCAATGTCAAGTCAAATACTTTGAAGTTTTTGGTTAAGTTTTTTGGTTAAAAGTTTTTCGTTATTCTATATCTCTGCAACTGGCTTTGCCCATTACCTTGAAACTTCACATGGTGTTTTTTATCATCATCTATATTTTCATTCTACCCACCTCCCACCCGTGCGGCCCCCTGTGCCCAATGTCAAGGTCAAATTACTTTGAAGTTTTTCGTTAAGTGTTTAGGTTAAAGTTTTTGGTTAAGTTTTTTGGTTGTTTTTTGGTTAAAGTTTTTCGTTATACTATAATCTCTGCAACTGCTTTGCCCATTACCTTGAAACTGCACATGGGTGTTTTATCATCATCTATATTTTCATTCTAGCCCCCTCCCGTCGCGGCCCCTGTGCCCAATGTCCAAGGTCAAATTACTTTGAAGTTTTTGGTTTAAGTTTTTTGGTTAAAGTTTTTTGGTTAATTTTTTGTTTTCAAGTTTTTGGTTTCAAGGTTAATTTTTTTGGTTAAGTTTTTGTTGGTTAAAGTTTTTTCGTTATTCCCGTTACTATATCTCTGCAACTGCATTTGCCCATTACCTTGAAACTTCACATGGTGTTTTATCATCACTAATATCATTCTTATTCTATTCTACCCCCCTCCCGTGCGGCCCCTGTGCCCAATGTCAAGTCAAATTACTATTGAAGTTTTTTGGTTAAGTGTTTTTGGTTAAAGTTTTTGGTTAAATTTTTTATTAAGTTTTTTGGTTAAAGTTTTTCGTTATATCTATAATCTCTGCAACTGCTTTGCCCATTACCTTGAAACTTCACAATGGGTGTTTATCATCATCTATATTTCATTCTACTACCACTCCCGTGCGGCCCCTGTGCCCAATGTCAATGGTCAAATTACTTTGAAGTTTTTGGTTAAGTTTTTTTGGTTTAAAGTTTTTTTGTTAAGTTTTTTGGTTAAGTTTTTTGGTTAAAAAATTTTTTGGTTAAGTTTTTTGGTTAAGTTTTTGGTTAAGTTTTTTGGTTAAGTTTTTTGGTTAAAGTATTTTTTCGTTATACTATATCTCTTGCAACTGCTTTGCCCATTACCTATTGAAACTTCACATGGGTGTTTATCATCATCTATAATTTTCATTCTACCCCCCTATAAAACCCTCCCCCGTGGGCCCCTGTGCCCAATGTCAAGGTAAAATTACTTTGAAAGTTTTTTGGTTAAGTTATTTTTTTTGGTTAAAGTTTTTGGTTAAGTTTTTTGGTTAAAGTTTTTTGTCATACTATATCTCTGCAACTGCTTTTTTGCCCGCCCATTACCTTGAAACTTCACATGGGTGTTTATCATCATCTATATTTTCATTCTACACCCCGCCCAATGCGCCCCAAGTCCCCAATGACAAGGTCAAATTACTTTGAAAGTTTTTGTTAAGTTATTTTGGTTAAAGTTTTTTTGGTTAATGTTTTTCGTTATACTATATCTCTGCAACCTGCTTTTGCCCATTACCTTGAAACTTCACATGGGTGTTTATCATCATCTATATTTTCATTCTACCCCCCTCCCCCCCTCGCCAGGCGGCCCCTGTGCCCAATGTCAAGGTCAAATTACTTTGAATTTTTGTTTTTGGTTAAGTTTTTTGGTTTAAAGTTTTTGGTTAAGAAGTTTTTTGGTTCAAGTTTTTGGTTGCAAAGTTTTTGGTTAAGTTTTTTTGGTTAAGTTTTTTGGTTAAAGTTTTTCGTTATAACTATATCTCTGCAACTGCTTTGGCGCCCATTACCCCTTGAAAACTTCACATGGTGTTTATCATCATCTATATTTTCATTCTACCCCCCCTCCCCGTGCGGCCCCTGTGCCCAATGTCAATGTCAAATTACTTTGAAGTTTTTGGTTTTTGGTTTGTTTTGGTTAAAGTTTTTGATTAAGTTTTTTGGTTAAAGTTTTTTGGTTAAAGGTTTTCGTTATACTATAGCTCTGCAACTGCTTTGCCCATTTACCCTTGAAACTTCACATGGGTGTTTATCATCATCTATATTTCATTACTAATACCTCCCCTCCCGTGCGGCCCCTTTGTGCCCAATGACAAGGTCAAATTACTTTGAAGTTTTTTGGTTAAGTTTTTTGGTTAAAGTTTTTGGTTAAGTTTTTTTTCGTTAAGTATTTTAGTTAATTTTTTTGGTTAAGTTTTTTGGTTAAAGTTTTTTGTTATACAATATCTCTGCAACTGCTTTGCCCATTAACCTTACCTTGAAACTTCACATGGGTGTTTATCATCATCTATATTTTCATTCTACCCCACTCCCGTGCGCCCCTGTGCCCAATGTCAAGGTCAAATTACTTTGAAGTTTTTGGTTAAGTTCTTTGGTTAAAGTTTTTTGGTTATTTTTTTTGGTGAAGTTTTTTTGGTTAAAGTTTTTTGGTTTTTAAGTTAAGTTTTGGTTAAAGTTTTTCGTTATACTATATCTCTGCAACTGCTTTGCCCATTACCTTGAAACTTCACATGGGTGTTTATCATCATCTATATTTTTTCATTCATACCTACCACTCCCAGTGGGCGCGCCCTGTGCCCAATGTCAAGGTCAAATTACTTTGAAGTTTTTGTTAAGTTTTTTTTAATTTTTTTGGTTAAAGTTTTTGTTTTAAGTTTTTTTGGTTAAGGTTTTTTGTTGGTTAAAGTTTTTGGTTAATTTTTTGGTAAAAGTTTTTCGTTATTACTATAAATCTCTGCAACTGCTTTGCCCATTAACCTCGAAACTTCACATGGTGTTTATCATCATCTATAATTTTCATTCTAACCCCCTACCCCCTCCTGTGCGGCCCCTGTGCCCAATGTCAAGGTCAAATTACTTTGAAGTTTTTGGTTAAGTTCTTTGGTTAAAGTTTTTGGTTAAGTTTTTTTGGTTAAAGTTTTTTTTTGTTATACTATATCTCTGCAACTGCTTATTGCCCATTACCTTGAAACTTCACATGGGTGTCCATTAATCATTTTATATTTTTTCATTCTACCCCCCTACACCCGTGTGGCCCCTGTGCCCAATGAATCAAGGTCAAATTACTTGAAGTTTTTTGGTTTAGTTTTTTAAGTTTTTAAAGTTTTAAAGTTTTTGTTTAAGTTTTTTGGTTCAAGTTTTTTGGTTCAAGTTTTTTGTTAATTTTTTTGGGTTAAAGTTTTTCGTTATACTATATCTCTGCAACTGCTTTGCCCATTACCTCGAAACTTCACATGGGTGTTTATCATCATCTATATTTCATTCTACCCCCCTCCCGTGTGGCCCCTGTGCCCAAATGTCAAGGTCAAATTACTTTGAAGTTTTTGGTTAAGTGTTTTGGTTAAAGTTTTTGGTTAAGTTTTTTGGTTAAGTTTTTTGGTTAAAGTTGTTCGTTATACTATATCTCTGCAACTGCTTTGCCCATTACCTTGAAACTTCACATGGGTGTTTATCATCATCTATATTTTCACAATCTTACCACCCCCCCTCCCGTGCGGCCCCCTGTGCCCAATGTCAAGTCAAATTACTTTGAAGTTTTTGATTAAGTTTTTTGGTTAAAGTTTTTGGTTAAGTTTTTTGATTAAGTTTAAGTTTTTGGTTAAGTTTATTTTTTGGTTAAAGTTTTTTGTTATACTATATCTCTGCAACTGCTCTTTTCCCATTACCTTGAAACTTACACATGGGTGTTTTCATCATCATCATATTTTCATTCTACCCCCCCTCCCGTGCGGACCCCTGTGCCCAAATGTCCAAGATCAAATTACCTTGGAAGTTTTTTGGTTAAGTTTTTTGGTTAATGTTTTTTTTGGTTAAAGGTTTTTTGGTAGATTTTTTTGGTTGAAGTTTTTGTTTTTTGGTTGAAGTTTTTTTTGGTTTTAAGTTTTTTGGTTAAGTTTTTTGGTTAAAAGTTTTTCGTTATACTATATCACTGCAACTGCTTTGCCCATTTACCTTGAAACTTCACATGGGTGTTTATCATCATCTATATTTTCATTCTAAACCCACCCCCCTCCCGTGCGGCCCCTGTGCCCAATGTCAAGGTCAAATTACTTTGAAGTTTTTTGTTAAAGTTTTTTTTCCCACCCGCTTGCGGAAAGCGCGATATAGTCGGCACTTTGGCTACGTACGGTACGTGTGTCCGATTTAAAGTTTTTGGTTAAAGTTTTTGGTTATACTATATCTTTTTTTTTAGTGTCCATGCCTCGCCACAAGGCGCGACATGCAGGCCGCGGCCATCTAGTTAGTCAACCTTGGTTAAGGTTTTTAGTCAAGCTTGTAGATGGAATACTATTGTGCATACAGACACCATACTGGATAACTTTTTCTCATAGGGATGTACATCAATAACCCCTGACCTATATTTTACCTTCACCTACATTTAACCTCGAATTACTTACTTATTTCCCCACTGTTAAGGTTTGTACTCAAACTTGGTTAAGGTTTATAGTCAAGCATAGTATATGGAATACCTCCTGGGTCCTAGGGCCTACAGCAACCATACTTGGACAACTTCATCTCCTAGTGATGTACATCGAAATAATCCCTGACCTATATTTGACCTTGACCGAACTGTTATTATCCTTGGATTACTTAGTTATTTCCCCTTGGTTAAGGTTTTTAGTCAAGCTTGTATATGGAATACTCGTGGGCCTACAGCAACCATACTTGGAAAACTTCATCTCCTAGTGATGTACATCAATAACCCCTGACCTATATCTGACATTGACCTGCATTTAAACTTGAATTACTTACTTAAATTTCCCTTGGTTAAGGTTTTTAATCCACCTTGGTTAAGGTTTTTATGCAGGCCGTGGCCACCTTGTTTGTGAAGCTATGTGTACATCGACAACCCTCGTAGTCGAGCTATGCTGTTCTCCTACAGCTCTTGTTAATTTTCGCACTCCGTATCCTTGTCCACGCAATAACTCTAGTTCTACTTCACCGATCGTGGGTGGCAGGTGGGAGCATGCGATGGGTAATTTAACTATCGGGGTTCATTCTTACCGGAATCCCGACTGGAGACCTAGTTTGGCCCTCACATACGTCTTTGTCTTTTTGTATGTAACAGTTGAAGATGGTTATTCCCCTATGTGAGTATTACGATATTCGTAATCCTATTTTAGGGGAAGGGGCCAAGTGACTTTGGTGTGGTATGGACCTGGCACCAGGTCAGGTTTTTCAAATTTCAGGGCTGAATATATTTGTTCTCGATGTAAATATTCCGTTCTGATTTTGGGATTTTCTCCCAAATGCAGCAGTTTAAAATGGGATCAAATCCGTTTGCCCGGCCTTACATGTCCTTAGCTGTTGATAGGCCGTTAAACACTAATAAACAAACAAACAAAACTTCACCGATCGTAACCAAATTTGGTATACATGTTTATCACGGCAAGACGAAGAAGCCTAAAAAATTTCGAAGACTTATCTCCCCTTGGCGGCCATTTTTAATTGTCCCACTCTGTATCCTTGTCCACACAATAACTTGAGTTCTACTTCACTGATCGTAACCAAATTCGGTATTCATGTTTATCACGGCAAGATGAAGAAGCCTATTGATTTTGAAAAATTTCCGATGACTTATCTACCCTTGGCGGCCATTTTAAATGTTCACACTCTGTATCCTTGTCCACACAATAACTCCCAAGTTCTACTTCACCGATTGTAACCAAATATGGTATACATGGTTATTAAGGCACGATGAAGAAGCCTATTGGTTTTCAGTGAGTTATCTCCCCTTGTTGACTGGCCGTGCCTCGACGGGCGTATATTGTGATCTTCGGAACTCTTGTTCTGTATACGATCAAAGCATCGGTGGGCACGACATGCGGGCCGCGGCCATCTAGTAATACTATTTGGTCTGAATGCATATCTAGGGACTGTACGTTGTGCATACACCCCGCATCTGAACTGAACACCCATGTCAAGGCATCTGATAGCTTATGCTAATTTCATCATTATCGATTATCGCCCCCCCCCCCCCCCCCCCCCCCCCCCCCCCCCCCTCCCCCCCCCCCCCCCCCCCCCCCCCCCCCCCCCCTGCGCACTAGCAAGGGTGCCATATTGCCGTCCGCCTTCCATACATTCAGCTGTACCTCTGTCTGTTGCATTTGCATCAATGCATCAGATGGTAAGAGTTTCTCAATCATTAGTCCGGCAGAACTACCACGGCTCCCGGACTTGGCGTATATACCGTGGGTTTTTCTTCAAGACCTATAGTATTGGATTCCGACGGATGATATTACGTGACCCTTGAGCATTTTCCATAATCCAAGATGGCATCCAAGATCGCTGTCAAAAACAAGAAAATGAGCTGTTTGATTCTTAATAATATGAAACCAATACATATTTCTGTAATATATATATATTGTTTTAAGGCATGTACATTGTACTGTAGACATCATACGTATGCTTTTTACTACAAACTGACATTCAAGATGCTCACCAATACCATATCTAATTCCTCACATTGGCTTTAACAAGTGCAAAGCTGCATTGCAAATTCACTGTGCGCATAGCAATCGATATTGAGTCTCATTTAGTGTTTTGTATAACGTAATACTATAATTTAATTTTTCTAATTATTCACCAATGCGCAAGTTCATTGGTTTTCATGATGGCCACCAAATTAATGTGCATGAATATGCGAATGTGATGCCCTATTTTATTGATGACAATGGTGGAGGGGGCATTTAGTGTTACCCTTGTCCGTCCATTCCGTCTGTCCTAACTCCTAAAACGTTTAAACCGTACTAGCTACAGACCTGAAACTTTGTAGATAGCTTCCTTATGAAGAGTAGATGCGCAATTTTTTTATTCAACCACCGGGTCATAGATTATCTTCCCCTTTTCAATGTTGGCTTGTAACTCCTAAAACTTTTATTGATTTAACACTGGGCCATGGATTATCTATCTCTGCCTTTTGGACTCAGAATTTTGCCTAGTTTAATATCAAAGCGATATGTAGGGCATCTGTGTTCTATGAACACATTTTCCAGTTCTTAACAACTTTGTATTCTTTACGATGGCACCCAACATCTCTGCCACAAAAAATAATAATATGCGTTGCTATTATTCTTGTAGTATGTTAACCCTTGTGATACATTGTGTATATCAATAATCATATGCCTAAACAATACATACGAGCTATGTTTGATTCACCAAATTGGCGCCATAACTTGCAGAATATAGTGTTCATTCAGTAACATCTCGTTGAAAGTTCAGCACGGTTCTAGAGTCTCCAACATATAAATATACAAATGTATTGGATTTGTTTAGCTGCATGTACATATACTTCAAAAATACTTGTTTCATACCAGACGGTAGGGTCTTGTTTTCCAGTGTGCATATTTGTTATGATACTACTATTATTATACTTCCCGGCATACAACGTATGTCTAGGGGTATATAGTTTTCGTAATTCCATTCGTCCGTCCGTCAGTCTGTTCGTTTGTCCGTCTGTCCACGTTTTTGGGTACCCATTATCTCTGTAACAGTATGTCGGATTGATCTCAAACTTCACATACTTCCTTATCATCAATCCATATTTCATGCGGCCTTCGTGTCCAAAGTCAAATTACTTAGAAATTTGCGTCCGTAATATTTGTTTTCGGGTACCCATTATGTCTGCAGCGGTAAGTCCGATTGACTTCAAACTTTGTATACTTCCTTATCATCATCCATATTTTCATTCCTTACTACACCCATGCAGCCTTCATGTCTAAGGTCAAGGTCAAATTACTTGGAAATTTGCGTCCGTAAGATTTGTGTTAAAAGTTGCACCTGCTCACTTTCTCTAGTATATTAATATTCCGGGATCGTTGGCTGCACAGTTGGAAAGTGTACCAACAGAGTTTTAACGTCCCGGCAACAGCTAAGGTCATATAGTTTAATGTCTCATCCAACAGACCAGTGGGATGAAAGTAATATGGAAGGATTGAACTAACAACCTCTGGTATTGAAGTTCAATGCCATATCCCATAGGCCATGACCCATCCTTCAAAGGAAATGTTATAAGTTGGGAGTAGTAAGTGAGCATAAAAAACACATGCACATTTATACCATTTAATAGTGATTAATACCCATTCGGATTCATTTGTAAGTACTATAAACCATCATGTTTGTGAGCAAATGTGCAACACCAGTTTGTTTAATGTTATGGCGGCCATATTAGACGAAATGTTGACCGTGCAAAACATGTGTGACGTGGGCGAGAGAACACAGAAACGAAGTCGGGATGTATGATTTATTACATCAAAACTGTGTGTGGCAGAGCGGTGTTACCTGGAATTAACTGTACCTTGATAAAACATTATTTCAGTGCCAACCTTGTAAACCATTAGATCTTTTTCACGAAACATGCCCATAAAATAATGCAAACATTTTTTTTTTATAATATTAAATTTTAGCAAAATTTATGAATGAGCCTTCTTTTTATTTCGTGAAATTTGGTCCAATATTGATTTTATTGTGAGAGTGAAGATGTCTATGGGGGTTTAACATGGGGAAATATTTCTAATTTCAAAAATAGTGGACCGATTTTCAGAATGTAACTTGTTTTCTTAGTTAGATCATGTCCAAGCTTTCTCCATCTTTTTTCCCCCCCATGTTAAATTCCCATAGAGAACTCATTTTTCGTAATAAAATCAATATTTGACCAAATTTCACGAAATGAATAGAAGGCTCATTCTTAAATTTTTATAAAAGTCATTATTTATCGATTTTTTTAAATTGTTTTTGCATTGTTTATATGGACGTAAAATTTGGGCAGGTTTCGTGAAACAGACAGTAGTGTACAATTGAATGATTGATAATCAATGACAAAATATGAACCGCAAAAAGAAACTCAAAAGTAATTGTAATCGGCATAATATAGATTTGAACATTGTTCAAGTTATATGAACACATTATTTCATATGTGCACTGTTCGCAGCCATATAAAACACACTTTATGGCCTTTTAGGGATGTGGTTTAACGTAAATGCATAATTATTATATAAGAAAAATCAAGGTATTGCCAACAGAGCCTGAAATAAGGAACGGCCATATACCATGTGAACTTGATCTACATTTGACAACATTTAACTAAGCTATATTACCTAGATATCGACTATATTCAACCCATTCTAGATATAACCTCATCTCGGTACTTTTGGTATTTTGATTTAATGTATGTTTAAAATACAGTAACCACCTTTGTTCCACTTTTAAACTACAACACATTGCAAAAGTTTTAGCCTACAACTGGCAGAACGTTGCAAAACTGCTGTAGTGGAAGAGCATTAGGGTTGAGATCGAAATAAATAGGTCAAAGCTGAATTTTTCAAAATATTTTCAGAATATCATTAGAAATAACATATCAAAACTCACCATGAATCCGAGTGGAGCTTAATCCAGAATTCAAGATGGCGTCCAAAGTGGCGACCAAAAATGACCAAAACTACAACTAGTGTAATTTTCGCCAAACCAATTCGAATGAAATGTGCCAAAACAAATAGAATATAACGCATAAACTACTTTAACAGAAATTTTGAGAATTTAGTATAAATATTACGTCCAAGATGGATGGCCGCCAATTGCATCATACATAGCTCTCAGAACGTGGAGAAACAAGCGTTAACAGAATGGCACTAGGGTTGAAATCGGGAAAAAATGCAAAAGCTGAAATATTCATGCAACATATTCAGAATACCATCAAACCCAACATATCACAGCTCTCCATGAATCCCACAGTAGTTTATGTAGAATTCAAGATGGCCGCCAAAACAGTACAATCATGAATTACCTACAAATAAGCAGAGATCTGCTATGTATTAAAGTCAGAAACATATTCATTTGACGGATACTATCAGTTTAGTACCAATGGCGTCTAACTGATATAATCAAGATGGTCGCCAAGAATGGCCGACTAAATTAATGTATTTCCTGTAATATGCAAAATGTTTTCCAAAGCAATGATATCAGAATTCAATAAAATATATAACTACACCATGAGACGCACGTCACATTTATTGTGTATCATCGTCGAGTGCGTCAGGAGATATTTGTATAATATTTGTGCATGTTTGTCCGACGCATTGACTGCAGAGCGAGGAACAGTGAAGTCCAAGCTTTCTGCAGCCACATTGCTTCCCGCATCCGCTCTTGCAACCACATGACACCATTTTCAATAGCTTTGCAGGGGCAATCGGATTTTCTGTTTCTGTTGGTACTAAGCAGTTTATTTCCTTTAGCTGCCAGCCCCATTCGAGTGGAGAAAGGGTATTCCCCATCCATTGTTGTACAGTGTGATACGTTCGGTACGAATGTTGTTTAGCTGCTGCACTTGTGGGCGGAAGAGATTCTAACTTGAACGTACTTGAGAGGGTTGAGCGACTTATTGCTCTTGTTATAAGCTTGATATCTGTAGCGGTCAAGAGTGTCTGCCTTGTGAGCTCCATAAAGCTGAAGAAGAAACTGCTCGCCAACTGTAGCTACATCTTCGTTCGTGCTTGTTGCACGCGTAAACGTATCCAACCCAGCAATACCCTTATGTTTCTCTACAAGCTTGAATGCTTTCTTTTTTCCTTGACCGAACAGTGCTGACACTGTATCACATCCCGTGATCGCGTGAATGAACATTAGATGTTGCCTAACGTCTCCTATAGATTGCTGGATTTCCGCAATGTCGTACACGAACAAGGTATTGCCCTTCGACAACATGTGCAGGTGGCATTGTTCAGTGCTTTGTGACACAAGCATTACCAGCAAGTCCGTGTCTGTTCCAACAACCACTACGTCCTTTGGTCGGGATCGTGCAATTGATATTGCTGTGGCAACAGTTAGACTATCCGCGTCAGCCTCAGCATGCTTTATGACTACATCGTGAGAAGTTTCAACTCTTCAGCAAGCAGCTCTATCAATCTTGATTTGTTAGTTCCATTAGTCAAGAATGCTTCTTGGATAGTCACTGTTTTCATGTCTGCATCAAATAATATATCACGGGAAGTGGTTTTCGATGCTCTTCGTCGTTGCTCCGCTAATTTCGTAGATGCCTGGCTGTTGTAACCATCAAACACCACGACGACCTCACTGCCACCAAAATGATATGCAATGTATGATACGTAGGACTTATATACCTCCTTGTAAGTTGCATTTGTCGGCCACACGACTGTGAAGGAGGTAACCTCCATCAATGACAAATGTTGCCCCATCAGGAAACGTGGATTGCGGATCAACTTGCGATTTCAACAATGTGCCAAGTGCACTTTTGGCAGTTCTTCTCCTCATTCCACCATCATGAAAGAGAGACGTAGGCTGAGGTGCCAGCTCATACGCTAAGATCTGTTCCATTGATCAGGTTGTTCTAATTTCAGGACTGAATATATATTTTGATTGTAAATATTGAGTTCTGAAGTTGGGATTTACCCCCCTCGGACAGGTGGATACGGGACTCGACCCCGTTGACCCGTCTGCGTGTAGACTCCCTGAGGCTTGTACCTCTATGTCAGAAAAGCGGACGTTAAACCCTATTCACTCACTATTCACTCACTCCATTTCAGATCGACTTTGCATGACGCAAGTGATTCTGTTGAAGAGCAAAGTAGGATTCACTACAACTGGCTGACCACGGACTGTGACTGTGTTAATCAATGCGTTGATTGTTTTCACTCTGTCATTCCTTTTCAGCTTTACATCTGTAAATGTTTTATCTGTCATGGAATTTGCTGCTTTTTGGCCTATTTCAAACGCCATGTCACAGTTCACCGACTTGTCGGCAACTAAACCAGTTGCTATTGCAACAACTGACTTAGAATGACTGTGGGAAAATGGCGAATGTACTCGTAACCATCGCAAAAATGTATCGTAGTCCTTATGATCGCGTGATTGCGAGCTTGCATGTAAATCCCTGTGCTGATCCGATGTACTGGCATGGACGCCTGTGAATGTTTCAAGACTCTCACATATGGGTACACAGCGGGGTAACGCATGAACCCACTTTGTTAATGAGCTAGCTGTGATGCCACGGCCATGGGTCATCCCACCTGACGATTTCAACAAGCGCATCAGCTCTTGCTCGATTGTCTGATCGGTAAAATTACCGCCCCAAAAGCGATCGGTTCGTCGAATGGTAAAATACCCACCTTCAGTGAACTGCTGGTAGTCTTTTTCGGCCATGATAGATTCTAGTTGTGTCATTTGCTGTAGGTAGAGTCTGGCAGATTTTGCGTAGGCAAGGTGGCCAGCAGCATGGAACAGTGGTATCATTCTCCTTATGCAATATAAATGGAGATTCAGTCGCCTGTGCGTTCAGCTCTGATCAGTAGTCTCAAAAGAGACACCTGCTCCAAGTAGTTGACCCAAAGCTTCCCAGTGCGACTGTCATTTGCAGCATGTTCCATCAACTTACCAAGTACCTGACTGAGTTCTGCCAGACTAGCATCCTCTTCTACACTGCCTTGACTGTTCAAAAGTGATGCATGAAGTCGACGTAATGACTAGGCATCAACAGTAACTGATGATTCCGGTTTCTCAAGCAGAAGAGAAGTTATGGAAGCTGAAGTTAACAGGTGAGCACGGACAGCTCTAGCATATGCATGCCCCGTTAACATGTGAATAACAGTTCCTGGAGCGTACACAGTCTCCCATAATGCTTCTAATCCGCTGTCCGCCATGATAAATCCAACTGATCCCATAAATGATATCAGTAGGTGAAAACCACCCAATCGTGTGATTATATTCGACAGATCTGGCGATGCAGCCACTATCTCTGTGGCTTTGATGTAAAGCGGTTGGTCAAATGTGACAATGCAAATCTTCTGCCCATGCTTGTCACATTGGCTTTGTGCAAAACACAATGCGTAAATATTGTGCTCAGGTTGGTTGGATCTAGATTAATGAATGGAAGAATCTCGATTCGGGTTTTCTCATGCTTTTCGCCTGTTACTGCCACCTGCATGAACCCACTCCATGACGGGCAAGGGGTTAAGATTTGTAGAAAAGCTGGCTAACCACAGCCGATCAACATCTACTGCAACCACCAAACTAGGTGGGTCAGGTTTTGGAGCTTCAATTGGGCCAAACTTCACTGACTGCAGGTCGGGTACGGTTGGTTTCTTGTACGTTTTGATTGGGATGTCACCAAACTTTCCTATTAATTGGGAGCTTGGTATATTGACAGACCGACTCAGTTTTTCTCCAACCTTTTCCCCTTGTGGGGTAACGCATGCAATTCCGCCCATGCTGTGGAAAGTATCATGCCCAGTTAGTGTCGCAACATTGAAATCTGCGTTATCAAACACGAATTGTGTGAACCCATTTCAGATTATACGATGGGGTGTCCTTACTGAGAATAGAACAAGTCAGTCTCTGTATTTCCTTGTAATCGTCGGCAAAGCACATGCTACTTAATATATCTATCAACTCCCGTGATGCATACTTTCTGTGTATGTAGACAGCTATTGCTAACAGAATTGGCGATATAAATGACCTTGGTCTGCATGCAGCTATTATAGAATGGGCTATGGCTGTACATCGCCTGTCTATATTCGTACGTTCCGTTGATGCTTTTGATTTATTTTACTGCACCGTGAAGAAACCGGCCGAGACTTTCTGGAACTAACGAGCAGCCATTATTCGTGTCATCCATCGTTGGGTATTCAGAACAATTATATACTTTCGTTCTGATATCATCTCTGATTATGGACGCCGCCATATCTACAATTCTGTCTTTCTCTGTTGAAGCATTTGCCTTCTTTTCAGCTTGCCAAGTATCACGAAGCACCTTGTGTCCTTTATCGCGGAATGTGGCAATATTTGAAACACCTGGAACACTTGTAATAATCAACTGATCACCATAATGCGCTTGTAGCTTTTGTCTGAGATACTGTTTTGTGTACCCTTCAATACCGTCCAAATACTTGTCCATTATTTCAGAAATTTCTGAAAGTGAGTATTGGCATTCGTCATTCTCATCTAGGTACTCACATACTTATCAAACGCCTGTGTTTCTCAACACATCTTTGGGTCTTCCTCTTTCGGAATTTGATGTAGATTCTGGGCGTCCTCTCCTAAATGCAACTGCGCAATCGTGATGATATAGAGCTTCTGCAGCCACCAAATCATTGGTTGTCTGGATACGCATCATCACCTCCTTTCCCCAATCATCATGTCGATTCTTAGCAATTGACATGAGCGTTTCCAAGTATTCGATGGTTTTCAACAAAGTGGAACTCTTTCCTGCGCGCTTTGGGTTGCTTGTAACCTACATGTATCTTCTCCGTGCAAAACAAACAATCCGTTTACTGTCAAACTCTTTACGATCAGATCGCAGCGTTTGTCCCTGTAACAATCTCTGGAACATCTGGGGCTTTTCGTTTTTGTGCCTCCAGTGTGGATTTGCGTGTATACTCTTTGTAACAGTTGGCGTGTACATCAAAAGGCGGTACTACTGTTCTCAGAAGAGCATCGAACCCATCACTGCGAGTGACACTGGCTGTAATCAACGAGGCATGACCCTTTTCGCCAAAGGTTTGTGTTTTCGCAGAGGCAAAAAGCTCTTTACAAATAACACACTTCCCATCCATACTGTAAAATGATCAGAATATGTCGATGCTAGTATGTGTACTAAAATATTCAGAAATAACAATTTGTCATAAATACGCAAACGTACTCAATATCAATAATGATTTAAATCATGGCGTTGTTGTGTCTTCTCGGCGTTTAGGAGCGTATTGCTATATTAGTATTTAAACTATTACGTCATGCTGATTTGTGCAAGCCCTCTTCTGCTACTATTGTTAGATTGTGAAATGTGCGTTGCGCCATTTTGGCTGTTTTGTGATCAGTGTAGAACCAGATCGGCCTGCGCATCCGCGCAGTCTGATCAGGGTCTGCACTGCTCGCTTGTTACTTGGTGAATGATCCATCGTGCCTAATTGAACAAGATGTGTCAGTGTCGACTTATAAATCTACTCGTTAAGACCCGGAGCTAGACATGCCACAAATACACAATTATATTATTATTTCTGCGGTCAGCATTAGATTATTATTATTATTATTATTACGTTTTATAGATTTTTTGTCCGTTCAAACTAATATTTTGTAAAAAAATGCATTTTTCTTTTTTTTTTATATATTTTTTATGTCGAGTTCCAAATTTTTTTTATTGTCATACCATAATATGTGCATAATATTCTATTTGTGATGATATGCTGACATATCATGCAAAAAAAATACAGTTTGCACTATTTCTTGTGACATTTATAACACTGGACGATTACGGCAGCCATCTTGGGTCTATCTTGAATTCTGAGTTAAGCTCCAGTCGGATTCATGGGGAGTTTTGATATGTTTCAGGTGATGATATTTACAAACTATACAGAAAAATTCAGCTTTGACCTATTTTTTTTCGATCTTCGTCATTTTTTTATCTAATACTCTTCCACTACTGGCTGAAATTAACCAATCGGAGCCAACCATTCTGTAATTGGGACCAAATTGTTGTTGTTCCGGAGATCTGCGACCGGTGAAAATAATCCTTAAATGTCATTGTCTAATTTCAGTGAATGTCATGTTCTTCATTCCAATTATCACGAATTAAATTTAATTTCACATTTGTTACAACAAATAGTAAAAATAGCAGCTACAGTGATTATGTTTTGCCCAAAAATCTGCCGACCTTTTGAGATTACACCACATGGTTAAATTGTTTTGTCTTGATTTGGACAGATATAGAATGCTCTGGTAATAAAACCGTATATTTACACGATTAATAGGCAATACCTTGTTTTGTTGTTTTGAGCATTCATCTTGGATGCCATATTGAATTTTGGAAAATGCTCAAGGATAACAGAGTGTCATCTGTCAGATTTCAATAACATGATCTGTAGATGCAAAATCAGCAAAAACCCATCGTACATGTATATACGCTAAGTCCGGGTTCGACCTAATATGCCAAATATCGACAGGACTACATGCCATAACATCAATATTACTAGGTCGATTACTTTGCACATTTGTACATGTGGACATATGCGACACAGTTTCATTATACCCCCGCAACGAGTTGTGGAGGGGAGGGGGTATACTGCAGTCGGGTTGTCTGTCCGTCCATCCGTAGACTTAACATCAGAGAAATATTGTTATAACTTCTATTTCCTTCATCTAAAATGCTTAATATTTCACACATGCATTCCTGTAAGGCTCTACTACCATGCTGTGCCAAATCCACGACCATCCAACCCCCGCTGATCCCAAGGTAAAGGTCAAATACTTAGTCTCTTTACAAAACTTAACATGAGAGAAATATTGTTATAACTTCTATTTCCTTCATCTAAAATGCTTAATATTTCACACATGCATTCACGTAAGGCTCTACTACCATGCTGTGCCAAATCCACGACCATCCAACCCCCACTGATCCCAAGGTCAAGGTCAAATACTTAGTCTCTTTACAAAACTTAACATCAGAGAAATAAGTTATAACTTCTATTTCCTTTATTGAAAATTCTTAATATTTCTCTTGTGCATTCCTATAAGGTTGTACTATCATGCTGTGCCAAATCTACGACCGTCTAACCCCCGCTGATCCCAAGGTCAAGTTCACATACTTAGTCTCTTTACAAAACTTAACATCAGAGAAATATGTTATAACTTCTATTTCTTTCATCGAAAATTCTTAATATTTCATGCATGCATTCCTCTAAGGCTCTACTATCATGCTGTGACAAATTCCCGCTGATGTCGGGTTCGGGGTCAAGGTCACATACTTAGTCTCTTTACAAAACTTAACATCAGAGAAATCGGTTATAACTTCTATTTCCTCGCTCGGATCTGCTTCACATTTCACACACACATTACTCAAGTGGACCTGTACCACCCTGTGACAAATTCACGTTCATGCCGCTCCCGCTAAGCCTAGCGTCAAGGTCACAAGCCCACATACTTGGAAATTTTTACATATTTTAGGGGTACCTGGGCCCACGCGGGGGGTATTCCGTAAGCCTCGCTTACTGACCAATCTAGTTTGTTATGGTATGGCACTGTCTCTCTCATTCCATCTACACTGTATTTGCAATTAAAGGTTTTAAAGTGACTTATACATCTGTATTCACATTAAAGAATGATTTGAAACTTCATATGCATATTTATCCATAGTTACATTCTGTGGAACACCTATGCTGACCCTGTCCACAACGTCAATGTCGGATAGCTGAACTTTTCATTGCTGTTTTTAGCTCACCTGAGCAAAGCTCATATGAGCTATTGTTATGGCAAAGTGTCCGTCGTCCGTCCGTGAACATTTTCAATCATCTTCTCCCGAACTGCTGAGCCGATATTGGTCAAACTTCACAGGGATGATATATGGGTGATGCCATTTCAGATTTGTTAAAAGTGAGGTCATCGACAATCCAAGATGGCTGCCATATCAAATCGAATGTATCGACGAGACAATCACTCTGGAACATTTTTTGTCTAAATCATATGATTACGTCATCCAAGATGGCCACCGATAGTTCAAATGGTCATTCTTTTACTGAAGATTTCAAACGTCTTCTTCTTGTAAACTGCTTGGCCGATATTGGCCAAACTTAACTGTAATGGTCTGTGGTTGAAGCCTGTTCATTTTTGTTAAAATGGAGGTCATCACCAAATCCAAGATGGCCGCCATTGAGAAGTAGGTCAAATTCTTAAAAAATCTTCTTCTCACGAACCGCCAGGCCGATTTTGACGATACTGGGTATGAATGATCGATAGTTAGCGCTGTTTCAGATTTGTTCATATGGTGGCCCCTGGGTCAAAAATGGGCGTGGCACTAGGGGTCAAATTATATTTTTGCCCGAATATGGTTATATAATATATCAAATCGAAGGTATCGACTAGTCTATCACTCTGGAGCATTTTTTGTCTAAATCAGATGATTTTGTCATCCAAGATGGCCACCGAAAGTAAAAAAGTTGTTCTTTTACTAAATATTTCAAACGTATTCTTCTTGTGAACTGCTTGGCCGATATTGGCCAAACTTAACTGTAGTGGTCTGTGGGTGAAGCCTGTCCATTTTTGTTAAAATGGAGGTCATCACCAAATCCAAGATGTCCGCCGTTGAAAAGTAGGTCAAATTGTCAAAAAAATCTTCTTCTCACAAACCGCCAGGCCGATTTCGACGAAACTTTGTAAGAATGATGGATAGTTAACGCTGATTCAGATTTGTTCATATGGTGGCCTCTGGGTCAAAAATGGTCATGGCCCTAGGGGTCAAATTTTATTTTTGCCCGAATATGGTCATTTTATATATCAAATCGAAGGTATAGCAGTAAATCACATGCGCATTCGCAATATATGTTAGATCAGAAGGTACCAACAAATTCTGTGGAACATTTGAAGTTGTAAGTGAAGAGTCTTTGTGAAATCAAGATGACCACTATGGAGGCTTTTAGGTGAGCGATACAGGCCCATTTGGGCCTCTTGTTTCTCATTACCATTTTGTTATATTATCATGTGTATATATATATACATGCATTGTAACATTTGGTATTCTTGTTCAAGAATGTATAAGTTTGTGATTTTTGGTTGCTACAAGATCAAATAACATAATTGTAACCTTAAATTGCTGCTGGATGTGGTATATATGTGTTTAATAGTAAGATGAAAGGTTATACATGTAGTCTAAATAATAATTATTCATTTTTTATGCCCCACCACAATAATGGAGGGGGCATTTAATGTTACCCTTGTTCGTCCGTCCCGTCCGTCTCTCCTGTCCGTCCGTCCCGTCCGTCACAAAACTTTAACGCTCGGGTAAATGTCTCGATCTGCTTCATATTTCATATGCACATTGCTCTAATGGTCCTCTACTGCCCTGTGCCAAATCCACGTTCGTCCTGCCCCCGCCAAGCACAGGGTCAAGGTCACATACTTGGTGCTTCAAAAACTTTAACGCTCGGGTAAATATCTTACAATTTCTGTTTCCTTTCACGGATCAGCTTCATACTTCATATACGCATTGCTCTAATGGTCCTCTACTGCCCTGTGCCAAATCCACGTTCGTCCTGCCCCCGCCAAGCCCAGAGTCAATGTCACATACTTGGTGCTTCAAAAACTTTTAACGCTCGGGTAAATATCTTATAATTTCTGTTCCGTTTCACGGATCAGATTCATACTTCATATACGCATTGCCCTAATGGTCCTCTACTGCCCTGTGCCAAATCCACGTTCATCCTGCCCCCGCCAAGCCCAGGGTCAAGGTCACATACTTGGTGCTTCAAAAACTTTTAACGCTGTCACCAACCTTGTAAGTCGTAAAACTTTTAAACCATACTAGCTACTTTCCTGAAACTTGGTATGTAGCTTCCTTATGATGAGTAGATGCGCAAAGTTTATTTTGATTTTTTATTTGACCCGGGGTCATAGATTATTTCCCCCTTTTCGACTTAGTATTTTCAAATTTTGGCTGGTAAGTCGTACAACTTTTAAACCCTAATAGCTACACACCTGCAACTTGGTATGTAGCTTCCTTATGATGAGTAGATGCGCAAAGTTTATTTTGATTTTTGATTTGACCCCCGGGTCAGTGATTATCTCCCACTTTTCTACTTAGAATTTGGCAATTTTGGCTTATAAAATATTTAAACCCTAATAGCTATACACCTGAAACTTGGTATGTAGCTTCCTTATGATGAGTAGACGTGCAAAGTTTATTTCGATTTTTTATTCGACTTAGAATTGAGCAATTGTGCCTTGTACGTCGTAAAACTTTTAAACCGTACTAGTTACAGACTTCAAACTTGGTATGTAGCTTCCTTATGATGAGTAGATGCACAAACTTTATTTTCGTGTTTGATTCGACCACGGGGTCATGGATTATCTCCCACTTTTCGACTTAGAAGTTAACAATTTTGGCTTATAAGTTGTAAAACATTTAAACGCTAATAGCTACACACCTGAAGCTTGGTATGTAGCTTCCTTATGATGAGTAGACGTGCAAAGTTTATTTCGTTTTTTTATTTGACTCCCGGGTCATGTATTATCTCCCCCATTTTGACTTAGAATTTTCCGATTTTGGGCTTGTAAGTCCTAAGACGTTTAAACCGTAATAGCTACAGCCCTGAAATTTGATATGTAGCTTCCTTATGATGAGTAGGTGCACACTGTTTATTTCAATTTTTATTCGACCCACAGGTCATGGATTACCTGCCCTTGTGGGGCATCCGTGTTCTATGAACACATTTTCTAGTTTGTTCTTCACATGGTTAGGGTTGGCTGAAAGGGAGGATATTGAGGCCAACATTAATTTAAAGTTCACATGTTAAGGCTTCGATCTTGAAGCAATTAATGCCACAAATTTAAGTTAATGACGTCGCTCATTTTTTTGTCAGGGAAAAATGGCATTTTGTCGGAAATGTCAGGGAATTTTATATCAGCTTCTGTGTGGGAACCCTGAATTGTCATACCCTGCATTGCCTAGGTAGTTGCGGATAGAAACTCTGCGAAAACTCCCAAATCGAACGTAGCAAAGTTGCAGTGCCATCTTAGTGGCCTTCCTCTGCAGAGTAGCGAACAGATCAGGTGGGAGGGGTAATGGGCATTTTTGTCGCGCCTGCTTTAGTAGAAGGCACGACTACAGTCGCCGCTTTTTCCGTCGTCGTTCTAAATGTCAAAAAGTTTGTACAAGCTTCGTCATCATGGTATAACTTCAATATTACTTGATGGATTGCTTCAATATTTGGACACTTGATACATGTGGGCATTTGGAACACACTCATGTCGCCATTAACTTGACCTGCTGTACCTTCACATTGGTGCAGAAACACTTGGCCATTTTTTATACAAGTTTCTTCATCATGATATAACTTTAATATTACTTAATGGATTGCTTGTATATTTGAACACTTGATACATGTGATCATTCGGAACGCCAGCATGCCACCATTAGTAGCATGACCTTGACCTTTTTTATCTTCACATGTTTGTGGAAACACCATTATCGCCAGCCATTTTTCAAAATGGTCCCCAAATCTCTTTTAACATATTTAATTTTGTGAACACATCAAATTTAAATACACTCATAAATATTTGTTTCTTATCGTTGTCGTGTCAAAATATCATATGAATTATTGATTTAATGGTATAGTCGGGTGATACTGTGGATTTGACACCGAACATTGTCCGTTGCCACGTCTACAGATAGTTTTTGTCCAGAGCAAAACTCAAATACTCTTTGGAATATTTTCATGACACTTCACACATGCATAGACCACAACGAAAAGCTCGCTCGCTCACAATAATGATCACTTTTGTATCGCTAATCATCAAGTTATCTCTTTGTTTTTGTTGTTCTATGGTGTTCTAATGACAAAACCTTTTTTTTTTCTCCAGAAAAAATACTGCCTTTTTAACTATTTTATCTACACTTTTGCATACAGTCCGGTCGCTAAAGGGTATACAGTTTATGTAGTCAACTCCTCACAGCTTTCTGTCAATCAATCTGAAACTTGACACATGTCTTCTGCACATACTGCCGGCTTATCAGGATCTACACCGTTTGCAAATATTGGGAAATCGGGCTCTAATGTTTGTTGCACATTTTCCTGCCAACCTATGTTTGGTCATTAAGCACATTAAATCCCAACACTTATCTAAGTTTAGATACCTTTTTGTGAATAGTAAAACAGTGACGCCAATTTTTGGCCATATTTAATGAGTTTAATATGCAAAACATAGGTCGTCAGAAAATCGTAGAACAGTAGTGTTGAATGGGTTAAACATTGTCAAGTATTTTATACAGGTGAGAGAACGGATACGACAGATAGCAGAGTGACTGCGTTAAACACTATGGGAACTTCATCCATCATGTCTTCACACGCCGGCGAACTGAAGAAAAGAACTGACGATACCCTGTCACAATCCGAGGTGGCAATGTTGTATGAAAATATGCAATCGGTGGGAATACTAATATGTTCAAATGTGTACGGAACTTGCTTCAGAGTTGGAACAAAATACGTCATGACAGCTTGGCATATTGTCAAAGCTATTGTAGGTAAGTTTAACCATAGCTGTTTACACACAATGGTAAATGGAGAGGACGCTTTATAAGCCTTTATTAATCCATTAACCTACTCACTCAAGGTCATATCTAACTGTTGATTGAATTATACAGATTCAGTTATGCTTGTACCAGAACCATGTAATTCTAACAAAATAATAGCAGAGCTCCAGATAAGTTTTGTATCCAAAGAGTATTATACCCCCATATTTCAAATTCAATGTGTATTTTACTTTTACAAATGTATTATTTATTTTCTTATTGTATCCCCCGGACTCCGTCGGGGGATACTATGGATTTGACAGCGCGCCGCGTCCGCCGCAGACACTTCTTGTCCGGAGCATAATTCGAACACCCTTTGGAATATTTTCATGAAACTTCACACATGCATAGACCACGACCCGAAGGTGTGTCGCGCACAAGAATGACACGTCGTCGTCGTCCGTCGTCGTCGTCCGTCGTCGTCCGTGAACATTTTCAAACGTCTTTGTCACAAAATTGTGCAGTTGCTCAGTATAGATTGTGTCTAATTTTGTGCAGTATACATACCTGTACTATTGATTGCACAGGTAAGTTGTACCCAGGTGCATTTTACAGGTGAGCTGCATTGTTAACAATTACTGGTAGTGGATATCACATACAGTGGTCAGTCATGCTGGACAAGTATTGAGCATTTTTATGTGAATAGTTCACTGGGCATGCATGTGTGGTCATTGCTTAGAGAGATCTGATTGTGGGAAGACCTATTAGTGCTTTGTGTGGAGAACGTTGTACAATTGTATTCCTGTATATGTGAGCTAGATCTGTGGATTCCAGACACTGTAAGTTATTTTACCCCATATTTAACCAAGGTGGAGTTTGTGAATTGTAATGCAATTTTAGCCATTTAAATCGCGTGGAATTTGGTGAATTCTCTTCAAACGACACTGGTAGTTAGTTAGTGGTAATGACCACTTAATTACAGTGGCTTATGTTGATGGGGCGATTCCTGGGTGTCCATCCTCTGGGGGATTCCTTTCCATTCCACGGCACGGGCATTGCCATTCCTGAGCAGCATATGGCGGGTCGAGACTGATATTTCCATAGATGGAAATAACCGAGAATGACATGAGGCGATGTCATTTGTGTGAATGAGAAATATTGTATCCTTTGGGAGTGAACTGATGTGAACATTGATGAGATAGACTAACATTACTGGGGTATTATCACCCTTATGACAGATTGTCGGTGGAGTGAACACGTGTGAATCTTAGTGACATATTGTCCTTAGTGGACATCTTTGTGGGTATGCAATCCTGAGTGGAATTCTTCGTGGCATCTTAGTGACATATTATCCATATTGGACATCTTCGTGGTATATTTTTCTTAGTGGACATCTTTGTGACATCAGACTACATGTGGTGTACGATCCTCCATGACACCAGTGTGACACCTTAGTGTACCATTTTGAATGTTCGGATTCTCAGTTCATATTATTTAGTCTCGTGCACATACCATGGAGGTGAATATTTGTTGTGCATCTATTGGATTCAGTGACAACCTAGGACTCATGCATTCACAGGGAAACTTAGCTATGTGGAACGTTTAGAAGATACTGTAACTTGTGTTTTGCTGGATAAATAGTGCCATAGTTATCATTGATTGATTAAAAAATGTGTAAATTGACTTTGACTATTTGTCTATGCCTATGTACAGCCACACCAGATCTATATTAAAAGAACCTGTCTCACAATTGTGTGATTTCGGTTACACAATTTTGTGACAGTCTTCTCCTCGGTAACCATTGGGTCTATAGTCACCAAACTTCATGGTCATGGTCCTTAGGTAGGGGGATTACAAAATTGTTAAAATGACGTCATTACGTAATCCAAGATGGCCGCCGTCTAAAAATAGCACAAATTCTTAAAAAATCTTCTCAAGAACCGCCAACCGGATTTGGACAAAACTTGGTAGGAATGATCGATGTACATTGCTCTTTCAAAGTTGTTAAAATGGTGACCCTGGGGTCAAAAATGGGCGTGGCCCGGGGTCAAATTGGGGTCAAATTTTATTTTTGACTGAATATGGTCATTTCATATATCAAATTGAAGGTATCAATGAGGCGATCACTCTGGTGCATTTTTTGTCGAAATCGGATTGTTATGTCATCCAAGATGGCCGCCGAAAGGTCAAAAGGTCGTTCTTTTATTAGATTTCAAAATTCTTCTTCACATGAACCGCTTGGCCCATGGTAGCCAAACTTAAAAGTTATGGTCCATGGGTGAAGCCTTTTCAGATTTGTTAAAATGGAGATCATCGCTAATCCAAGATGGCCGCCATCTAAAAATAGCATAAATTCTTTAAAAATCTTCTTCTCATGAACCGCTTGCCGGATTTCGACGAAACTTGGTAGGAATGATCGATGTACATTGCTCTTTCAAAGTTGTTAAAATCGTGACCCCGGGGTCAAAAATGGGCGTGGCCCGTAGGGTCAAATTTTATTTTTGACCGAATATGGTCATGCCATATATCAAATTGAAGGTATCAATGAGGCGATCACTCTGGTGCATTTTCTGTCGAAATCGGATTGTTATGTCATCCAAGATGGCCGCCGAAAAGTAAAAAGGTCGTTCTTTTATTAGAGATTTCAAAATTCTTCTTCACATGAACGGCTTGGCCCATGGTAGCCAAACTTAAAAGTTATGGTCCATGGGTGAAGCCTTTTCAGATTTGTTAAAATGGAGATCATCGCTAATCCAAGATGGCCGCCATCTAAAAATAGCATAAATTCTTTAAAAATCTTCTTCTCATGAACCGCTTGCCGGATTTCGACGAAACTTGGTAGGAATGATCGATGTACATTGCTCTTTCAAAGTTGTTAAAATGGTGAGCCCGGGGTCAAAAATGGGCGTGGCCCGTGGTGTCAAATTGGGGTCAAATTTTATTTTTGACCGAATATGGTCATGTCATATATCAAATTGAAGGTATCAATGAGGCGATCACTCTGGTGCATTTTCTGTCGAAATCGGATTGTTATGTCATCCAAGATGGCCGCTGAAAGGTCAAAAGGTCGTTCTTTTATTAGAGATTTCAAAATTCTTCTTCACATGAACCGCTTGGCCCATGGTAGCCAAACTTAAAAGTTATGTTCCATGTGTGAAGCCTTTTCAGATTTGTTAAAATGGAGGTCATCGCTAATCCACGATGGCCGCCGTCTAAAAATAGCATAAATTCTTAAAAAATCTTCTTCTCATGAACCGCTTGCCGGATTTCGACGAAACTTGGTAGGAATGATCGATGTACAATGCTCTTTCAAAGTTGTTAAAATGGTGACCCCGGGGTCAAAAATGGGCGTGGCCCGTGGGGTCAAATTTTATTTTTTGACCGAATATGGTCATGTTATATATCAAATCGAAGGTATCAATGAGGCGATCACTCTGGTACATTTTTTGTCCAAATCGGATTGTTATGTCATCCAAGATGGCCGCCGAAATGTCAAAAGGTTCTTTTATTAGAGATTTCAAAATTCTTCTTCACATGAACCGCTTGGCCCATGGTAGCCAAACTTAAAAGTTATGGTCCATGGGTGAAGCCTTTTCAGATTTGTTAAAATGGAGGTCATCGCTAATCCAAGATGGCCGCCGTCTAGATATGGCATGTCATGTCATATACAAATTGAAGGTATCAATGAGCGATCACTCTGGTGCAATATTTGTCGGAATCGGATGATTATGTCATCCATGATGGCCACCAAAAGGTCCATTTATTCAAGATTTTTAACGTCTTTTTCTCAGGAACCACATGGCCGATGCTGGGTGAAGCATTTTCAGATTTTGTGAAATGAGAGTCATCGCTTAATCCAAGATGACCGCCATCTGAAAATAGCACAATTTTTTTAAAACACATGAACTCAATGTCACATTCTCCTCTGGTGTTCATGGAGTCAGGTGAGCGAATTAGGGCCATCATGGCCCTCTTGTTTGTTTCTCGCACTGATTTCGTGTCCGGAGCATAACTCCACCACCCTTTTGAATATTTTCATGAAACTTCACACATGCATAGACCACGACCCGAAGGTGTGTCACGCACAAGAATGACAACTCTTGCATAGCTAATTTTTGAGTTATCTCCCTTTTTTGTTTTGCGCACTGATTAACCATAACTCGACCACCCTTTGGAATATTTTTATGGAACTTAACACATTCAATTAGACCACGAACCGAAGGTGTGTCGTGCACAAGAATGACAACTCTTGCATAGCTAATTTTTTAGTTATCTCCGTTTTTTGTTTTCGCGCACTGATTTCCTGTCCGGAGCATAACTCGACCACCCTTTGGAATATTTTCATGAAACTTCACACATGCATAGACCACGACCTGGAGGTGTGTCACGCACAAGAATGACAACTCTTGCGTAGCTAATTTTTTAGTTATCTCCCTTTTTTGTTTTGCGCACTCTACAAACTGGACAATAATGCATGAAGAACCGTTTTCTCGTCTGCTCTGTACACCTTTTCTCGTGTGCTCTGTACACCTTACCTGTAGAGAGAACAATAGAGACTGGGAGAACCATGTGCTAGCATGGGCTAGCATGTGCAGATGTCCAGTGCTTGACCACTGTTGACCACAGGTAATTGTATCCCCCGGACTCCGTCGGGGGATCTTTACATGGATGAATCGCGCGCGCATCCGGGCGCAAAGAAGACACTCTTGTCCGGAGCATAATTTCTCGGAGCACAACTACACCCTTTGGAATATTTTCATGAAACTTCACACATGCATAGACCACGACCCGAAGTGTCGCGCCAAGAATGACAACTCTTGATACTAATTTTTGTTATCTCCCTTTTTTGTGCCGATTTCGTGTCCGGAGCACAACTCCACCAACCCTTTGGATTTTCATGAAATTCACCATGATACCACGACCCGAAGGTGTGTCGCGCACAAGAATGACAACTCTTGCATAGCTAATTTTTGAGTTATCTCCCTTTTTTTTGTTTCGCGCACTGATTGACCATAACTCGACCACCCTTTGGAATATTTTTATGAAACTAACACATTGAATTAGACCACGAACCGAAGGTGTGTCGTGCACAAGAATGACAACTCTTGCATAGCTAATTTTTGAGTTATCTCCCTTTTTTGTTTTCGCTCACTTCACTGATTTCCTGTCCGGAGCATAACTCGACCACCCTTTGGAATATTTTCATGAAACTTCACACTTGCATACACAGACCCGGACCCGGTGTGTCGCGCACAAGAATGACAACTCTTGCGTAGCTAATTTTTCAGTTATCTCCCTTTTTTGTTTTGCGCACTCTACAAACTGGACAATAATGCATGAAGACCTGTTTTCTCGTCTGCTCTGTACACCTTTTCTCGTGTGCTCTGTACACCTTACCTGTAGAGTGAACAATAGAAACTGGGAGAACCATGTGCTAGCATGGGCTAGCATGGGCTAGCATGTGCAGATGTCCAGTGCTTGACCACTGTTGACCAGGTAATTTATACAGGTAAATTACTACATTGGGTACTGTGTTGAAAATATTGTGGCATTATGTGGACCTGTGCAGATATATGTAGATAAATATAGGACTATTAAAAAAAAATCTGGTCTCCAATAGCAAGCATTATTATTTTTAAACTTTTTTTTTATTTTTTTTTTTTTTTTTTTTTAATTTTTTTTATTTTTTTTTTTTTTTTTTTTTTTTTTTTTTTTTTTTTTCATTTTTTTTTCAAATTAAATTATTTTTCAATTTTTGTCTAGTAGCATAAGGTCGTAAGTGCTTTATACAGACTATTCACATGTGCATGTGCTAGCATGTGCAACTGACCACTGACCACTTACAGGTAATTTATACAGGTAAATGATTATATTACATTTCCGTAAACTGTGTTGAAAATATTGAGGCATTATGTGGACCTGTGCAGATATATGTAGATAAATATAGGACTATTAAAAAAATTCTGGGCTCCAGTAGCAAGCTTTATTATTATTTTTAAATTTTTAAACTTTTTTTCCATTTTTTTTTTTCATTTTTTTTTTTCATTTTTTTTTTCAAATTCTTTTTCAATTTTTGTCTAGTAGCATAAGGTCGTAAGTGCTATATACAGACTATTATCATATAATAAAACAATTATTGACTAGTGAGCCATAGAATATAATCTGATATTCTATGGTTCACTAGTCAATAATTGTATAATATGTTCGGGCCAGTGAAAATTGCTTTCGGGCCCAGGCTCGAGGTCAAGGCGGGACAAGGCGAGGCATCTGATTCCGCGGAATTCTTGTTTACTTATCTCCCTTTGTTGTTTCATGCTCTGATTTTGTATCCAGAGCATAACTCGAATACCCTTTGGAATATTTTTATGCCCCACTTAGTGTTACCCTTGTCCGTCCGTCCGTCCGTCCGTCCGCACACACGAATGGGTACTTGTTGTAAGCGTACGGGGATCTTATTGGGTAGGGTTAGGATAGTGTTGGGTACTCTTGTTGGGTATTTTTATACAGTAAAAACCCAACAAGTATTCATTCGTAGGAACGTGCGTCCCGTCCTCCCGTCCTCCCGTCCGTCCGTCCGTCCGTCTGTCCGTCACAAAACTTTAACACTCGGGTAAATGTCTCATAATTTCTTCATCCTTCGACCGATCTGCTTCATATTTCATATACGCATTGCTGTAATGGTCCTCTACCGCCCTGTGCCAAATCCACGTTCGTTCTGCCCCCGTCAAGCCCAGGGTCAAGGTCACATACTTAGTGCTTCAAAAACATTAACGCTTGGGTAAATATCTTATACTTTCTGTTTTCTTTCATGGATCATCTTCATATTTCATATACGCATTGCTCTAATGGTCCTCTACCGCCCTGTGCCAAATCCACGTTCGTCCTGCCCCCGCCAATCCCAGGGTCAAGGTCACATACTTGGTGCTTCAAAAACTTTAACGCTCAGGTCAATATCTTATAATTTTTATTTCCATTCACGGATCAACTTCATATTTCATATATGCGTTGCTCTAATGGTCCTCTACCGCCCTGTGCCAAATCCACGTTCGTCCCGCCCCGCCAAGCCCAGGGTTAACATCATATACTTAGTGCTTCAAAAACTTTAACGCTCGGGTAAATATCTTATAATTTCTGTTTTCTTTCATGGATCAGCTTCATATTTCATATATGCATTGCTCTAATGGTCCTCTACCGCCCTGTGCCAAATCCACGTTTGTCCTGCCCCCGCCAAGCCCAGGGTCAAGGTCACATACTTGGTGCTTCAAAAACTTTAACACTCAGGTAAAAGAAAATTTTGACTTGCAATTTGGCCTCATTTATTATCAAAGCGATATGTGGGACATCTGTGTTCTATGAACACATTTTCTAGTTTATTAAACTTCACACATGCATAGAAGACGACCCAAAGGTGTGTCGCACGTAAGAATGACAACTCTTGCGTCGTTAATTTCTCAGTTATCTCCCTTTGTTGTTTCGTGCACTGATTTCGTGTCTGGAGCATAACTCGAACACCCTTTGGAATATTTTCATGAAACTTCACACATGCATAGACCACGACCCTAAAGGTGTGTCCCGCAAGAATGACAACTCTTGCATCACTAATTCTTTAGTTATCTCCCTTTGTTTTTCCGTCACTGATTTTGTCTCCAGAGCATAACTCGAACACCCTTTTTTCAAACTACTTGTGTATCTGGGGAGGGGGATACACATGCGCTTGTCGACAAGCGTCCATTTCTAGTTTATACAGGTAAATTACTACATTGGATATTACATTTCCGTTAACTGTGTTGAAAATATTGTGGCATT
The DNA here is from genome assembly GCA_029237695.1 of Conchocele bisecta. Lineage (NCBI taxonomy): Eukaryota > Metazoa > Mollusca > Bivalvia > Lucinida > Thyasiridae > Conchocele > Conchocele bisecta. The sequence goes on along the minus strand of CM055271.1, from coordinate 52,812,212 downwards.
ATGTGGACCTGTGCAGATATATGTAGATAAATATAGGACTATTATAAAAAAATTCTGGGTTCCAGTAGCAAGCATTATTATTTAAAAAAAATAAAATTCCCTTTTTTTTTTTTTTCATTTTTTTTTTTTTCATTTTTTTTTTCTTTTTTTTTTTCAAATTATTTTTCAATTTTTGTCTAGTAGCATAAGGTCGTAAGTGCTATATACAGACTATTCACCTGTGCATGTGCTAGCATGTGCAACTGACCACTGACCACTTACAGGTAATTTCTACAGGTATTAATGATTATATTACATTTCCGTAAACTGTGTTGAAAATATTGTGGCAATATGTGGACCTGTGTATATATGATATGTAGATAAATATAGGACTA
>CM055271.1:52769278-52811338 GCA_029237695.1 Conchocele bisecta | reverse complement strand
AAAGTTCATGGTGTCCGCTAACCCCAAGGTCAAGGTCACGGACTTCAAAAATGTCTAGTATAGAAATTTAGCGTCGGTGCCAGGAGATACGTACATGTCGTTGGCGGCAGTCTTGTTTGTGTTTAGCTGTGTTTGTTGGAAAATAAGTGTTTTGGTTTCAGTTTATTATCCTGGCGCGTAAGGGATATAGGGGATATAGGGATGCAAAAGTTGTCTGTTCGTCCATCTGTCCATCACAAAAATTAACATTGGGGTTAATCTGCAATAACTTCTGTTTCCATTGATGGAATGCTTTAATATTTGTAACATCATCCTGCATCATTCTACAGAAAACGTATGGTGCCCGCTAATCCCAAGGTCAAGGACATAGAAAATGTTTTGTTTTGAAAACTTTACACTACATTGTAACTTCTCTTTCCCTCAATGGAATAGTTTAATAGTTCATAGGTGTATTTTTATTTAGCTCACCTGAGCGAAGCTCATGTGAGCTATTGTTACCGCAATGTGTCCGTCGTCCGTGAACATTTTCAAACGTCTTCTCCTCGGTAACCATTGGGCCTATAGTCACCAAACTTCCTGGTCATGGTAGGGGATTACAAACTTGTTAAAATGACGTAATTACGTAATCCAAGATGGCCGCCGTCTAAAAATAGCACAAATTCTTCAAAAATCTTCTCAAGAACCGCCAACCGGATTTCGACAAAACTTGGTAGGAATGATCAATGTACAATGCTCTTTCAAAGTTGTTAAAATGGTGACCCCGGGGTCAAAAATGGGAGTGGCCCGTGGGGTCAAATTTTATTTTTGACCTAATATGGTCATGTCGTATATCAAATCGAAGGTATCCACGAGGCGATCACTCTGGTACATGTTTTGTCGAAATCGGATGGTTATGTCATCCAAGATGGCCGCCGAAAGGTCAAAAGGTCACAGTTATGGTCCATGGGTGAAGCCTTTTCAGATTTGTTAAAACGGATCTTGTCGCTAACCCAAGATGGCCTCCTTCTAAAAATATCACAAATTCTTAAAAAATCTTCTTCTCAGGAACCGCCAGCCGTATTTCGACGAAACTTGGTAGGAATGATCGATGCAGAATGCTCTTTCAAAGTTGTTAAAATGGTGGCCTCAGGGTCAAAAATGGGCGTGGCCCGTGGGGTCAAATTTTATTTTTGACCAAATAATTATGCTCATGTGATTTTATTTTTGACCGAATATGCTCATGTCATATATCAAATTGAAGGTATCGATGAGGCGATTGCTCTGTTGCAATATTTGTACGAATCGGATGATTATGTCATTCAAGATGGCAGACGAAACGTCAAAAGGTCATCCTTTTATGAGATTTTAAACATCGTCGTCTCATGAACCGATTGCCCAATGGTCAGCAAACTCTATCTGTATGGTCCTTCCAAAGTTGTTGAAATTAAGTTGGCCTGAAATCCAATCTGGCCACCGTCTAAAAATAGCACAAATTCTTAAAAAAAAAATTCTCATGAACCGCCAGCAGGATTTCGACGAAACTTGGTAAGAATGATCGATGTACAATGCTTTCAAAGTTCTTAAAATGGTGACCTCGGGATCAAAAATGGGCGTGGCCCGTAGGCTCAAATTGGGTTCAAATTTTATTTTTTACCGAATATGGTCGTGTCATATATCAAATATATCAGCGAGGCGATCGCTCTGGTGTATATTTTTTCGAAATTGGATGCTTATGTCATCCAAGATGGCCGCCAAAAGGTCGTTCTTTCAATATAGATTTCGGCCCCGTGCAGGCACCGGGGCGGGATCAACTGATCCTGAGAATAGTGCTGCAGTAGCCATTGCTTGTCGTAAAAGGCGACTAAACTGGCTTAACGATTGGGTTCATACTTTCCGGAACCCACTATACCGGATTTGGCCCTCACTGTACATTTTTGGCTTTCTTGTATGTGAGAGTTGAGTCGGGCTATGCCCCATATATAAAAGTAAGATTAGCGCTAATCCTATTACTTTTAGGGGGATGGGATGATGATGCTGGTGTGGCGAGGGCCTGGCACCAGATCAGGTTGTTCTAATTTCAGGACTGAATATATATTTTGATTGTAAATATTGAGTTCTGAAGTTGGGATTTATTTACCCCCCTTGGACAGGTGGATATGGGACTCGACCCCGTTGACCCGTCTGCGTGTAGACTCCCTGAGGCTTGTACCTCTATGTCAGAAAAGCGGACGTTAAACCCTATTCACTCACTCACTCACTCAATATAGATTACAAACGTCTTCCTTCTTGAGAACCACAATTCGATAGCGCTCCCTCGCATTTAATTCCTTAACAATACAAGATGTGAACAATAATTTATACAAACAGAACATTGTTCACTGTCCACACGCTAGTGGAAGCATAAAGCATAACTATCTGCATGTACATGCATTTTGATTATTAGAAACATGACGGGTGGGTGTTTCATTGCTGGGCTGGCGAACAGTGCAGATCCTGATCAGACTGTGCGGATGCACAGGCTGATCCGGATATACACATGTCGCAAACCCATAATCCCATTTTCTCCAGTCTCAGCCACATATACTGCATGAAAAACGTTAATAGTAAGCTTACCGACGCCAGAATGAACACATGTCGCTTTGTTGATATGTGTGTGTGTATAGTAAGCTTACCGACGCCAGAATGAACACATGTCGCTTTGTTGATATGTTTATATATATATATATATGTGCATAGTAAGCTTACCGACGCCAGAATGAACACATGTCGCTTTGTTGATATGTATATATATATATATATATATATATAGAGGTGTACCGCTTTGAGCTGGCGCGTTATTATTGTAAACACGTGCTATTTTTAAATAGTTTACGTCATATGTTGTAGACATGGTGTTTGTATAGCAGCGCAAGCGCATTAGCATTCGATAGAATTGCTAATGATAGTAACATCGTTTAGTGCTCTAGTGGGTAGATCTGCTGTTTGGTGATCGGACGGTCGTGAGTTCGAATCCTGCCAAAGGCATACATTTTTCTCTCGCTTTTACTATTTTGGCGCCAGAGGTAGCGCACACATCCCGAAACAGTCGTGCATTTACTTTTACACAACATTATAAAACACTTCACTTAAAGGTACATGCCCACGCAGTAGGCACAAAATGTTCTTTATAGGAATTAAATAAGTGTATAATTATGTCACTATTCCACCAGTTCTAAAAAATACGAGTGCCCGCTATACAAATATAATCATTTATTAATTATCAATTTACTGTTAGCGACGCGCGGCGGTAACAGTCTATTTTGATAATGTGCGGGGACGACGACTTTCACATCACGGCTTGCGGTGCGCATGCGCAGTATACTACGCGCGCCAGTAGGCTTCCCAATATGTAAACAAGAATATCAACATGTCGAAACGTCCAGGACGGAAATTGTATGAAACGGCATCGGCCAAAAAAAAAAGGCGAAATGTCTGAGGGACATGCAGTACAGAGAGAGAGAGAGAGTGGTTAATATTGGCGACCAGATCACCAAATGGAAAGAGTTACGTGGAGATTTAGATTTGGACTCGAATAGAGATTTTTCTTCTCAACTTCCGATACTTCACTGCGCATGTCAAAGCTGTGATATGATTGACCGTGTCACGTGACGCGTATTGGTAAAAATAGCACGAGGTCGGAAAATACCCTTTCTGGTCGCGGCATATAAAATGCGATTTAACACCAATTAACACGCGCAAATCGTATATAACGATAAGCCGCGAAACGACGGTAGCTGGGCCCGAAAACATGTTACATCATTCTTTGCATAACCAAATATCGATCATTCCCAGCCTGATATGTTATGCCCTGACCAATCGTCAAATATCATCATTATATAGTATAACACTGTTACGGCTGAATCTCCATATATCACATGCACTCACACTCGGCCTTTTTCACGGTCTTACATACCGGCTTCGTGCGATAGGAGAATGAACTAGGTAGGTTAAATTAACCGCCTCATTGCCTCCTTCATTTAATGCACATATTTCGACTGTATGGCAGATATTAGTAAATTCGGAAACAAACTGGCCAACGGTCATTGGCCTGCCACTTTTGGGTTCAAATGCCCGGGTTTGGAAGGTCCTCGAGCCAATTCCTACCCTTAAATATAAGATAAAAAAAAAATTAACGCGCGCCGTAATTAAAAATAACTCGTTAGTGGGTAGACAAATGGCTCATATAAGGCATGACAGAAAATGAAAAGTAGTAGTACAGTGTAACCTGCTGCGTGGGCATGTACCTTTAACCTAATCATTGTGAAATGCATTCTGCACATTCGTGTTATTGTGAAAGTCCACCTCGACTCGCTACAAATGCAAATATGTTACGGAGAACACCATCTCGAAAAATAAACCTCTCACGTCAGATAATAAACAAATAAATAAATAAACGTGGATGCATGTGGTTCATAATTACCATGTAATAAAGATGCATTAAAAAGAAAAAGAAAACACGAAAACAATATTTAAAAAAATTATAATAATATATATATAATGGCAAAAGTGATGATCGAACGCATGCAGTGCAACATTAAAATCAAGTGCCACCGTTGGCCTCCAGTTTACCCACTGCTCCAGTATGAGAAACTGTTTTGTCAATCGCAATATATCGATCATGACTATAGCGACGCGCCATAATAAACAGGGAAATACCTACAGGAATTCCATGTTTATTTATACACCACTGTTTATATAAACAAAGCATGTAAACAACGCCATGTCAGGCTGGTATACTTATATATATATATATGTGCATAGTAAGCTTACCGACGCCAGAATGAACACATGTCGCTTTGTTGATATGTTTATATACACAACATGTCGCTTTGTTGATATGTTTATATATATATTTGTTGATATGTTTATATATATATATAAATATATCAATCAATGTTTTTCATGCAGTATATATATATGTGTATAGTAAGCTTACCGACGCCAGAATGAACACGTGATAGTAAGCTTACCGACGCCAGAATGAACACATGTCGCTTTGTTGATATGTCTATATATATGTGTATAGTAAGCTTACCGACGCCAGAATGAACACAACATGTCGCTTTGTTGATATGTTTATATATATTTTGTTGATTATGTTTATATATATATATATATATATCAATCAATGTTTTTTCATGCAGTATATATATAATTGTGTATAGTAAGCTTACCGACGCCAGAATGAACACGTGATAGTAAGCTTACCGACGCCAGAATTAACACGTGTCGCTTTGTTGATATGTTTATAAATATATAAAAATATCAACGAAGCGACAGGTGTTCATTCTGGCTTCGGTAAGCTTACTATTAACGTTTTTCATGCTATATATATATATGTGTATAGTAAGCTTACCGACGCCAGAATGAACACAACATGTCGCTTTGTTGATATGTTTATATATATAAACATATCAACGAAGCGACACGTGTTCATTCTGGTGTCGGTAAGCTTACTATTAACGTTTTTCATGCGGTATATATATATTGTGTATAGTCAGCTTACCGACGCCAGAATGAACACAACATGTCGCTTTGTTGTATATTTATATATATATAAACATATCAACGAAGCGACATGTGTTCATTCTGGCGTCGGTAATCTTACTATATATATATGGGCTGCGTATATCGCATAGTGTTATTATTCACTCGTGATGTATGACATATATAAAGAGCCATTCACCGCACTGGCGGGGTATAAATGTCTTGGATACGGTTCACGCCCTTATTTATATGATGTATATATATATATATATATATATATATATATATATATATATATATATATATATATATATAGTAAGCTTACCGATGCCAGAATGAACACATGTCGCTTCGTTGATATGTTTATATATATATAAATATATCAACAAAGCGACATGTGTTCATTCTGGCGTCGGTAAGCTTACTATATATATAATATATCAAATCATAAATAAGGGCGTGAACCATATCCAAGACATTTATACCCCGCCAGTGCGGTGGATGGCTCTTTATATATGTCATACATCACGAGTGAATAACAACACTATGCGATATACGCAGCCCATATACACTACTGCCTGCGCTAAGTTTGCCATATTTGCAAATTTCCTTATTTCAAAATATATGTACGTGAACATTATGCTTGAAATCAAGCAGCTTGATCGGCTGAGCCTGAGCTGTGCTACATCTCAGGGTCAGACAATCAAGTTGCTTGATTGCGAGTTTGCTTTGCTAGTATTGCTCAGAAACGTTGATATCCTGGGCAAGTTTAACGCAGGCCGCTGTGTACCATCCACGTGTCATTGTTTGCAAGAAAAAGTCAAATTCTACAAACTATACAGTAGAACTTTGCGTCTCCCGCGGGGGACATGTTTTTTTTTTATTAATTCGTTCCCACGAAATAATTTAACAATTCGTTCCCTTGAATTAACAATTCGTTCCCATCGGAATGAATTGTTGTTTCGTGCGAATGTGTTGTTATTTCGTGGGAACGAATTGTTAATTCGAGGGAACAAATTGTTATTTCGTGGGAACAAATTGTTATTTCGTGGAAAATAATTAATAAAACAAAATTCTATGTCCCCTGCGGGGCTCCGTACGTCTCCCATATCGCAAATATTGTCATGGTACCAGTCATCATGCGTCGTGTAATTGCATGTAACAATGGAATGGAATTAAATGTTGCTTAACGGCTCAATAACACAAAAGAGTATCATTTAGGGCCAAGCCATGTAGGCGAAGAATAGAAATAACAGTAAAATAGTATGCTAGACGTGGTAGGCAATCAGATGATTAGGGTAACAATAAAATACGAAATATATATAAAATATAAACCAGCAACATGTATACACTGATAAAATTATATAAATGAGAAATATGTATACACTGATAAAATTAAGTTTTCCGATACAAGTTGGTTTCATGGAGAAAGCTAAGCAAACCTTCAATGTTCTGCACCTGGAATAACTGAAGTAACATTGAAGTGTTTGTGTGGAATATCGGCAAAGTCGTTACAGTCTGGACAATAGGATGTGCTGCACGGAAAATGCAACAAGCGGCGTGGATCCGCGCCAGGTCTGGTTATTCTAATTTCAGGGCTGAATAAATTATATTTATTTTGATGTAAATATTCCGTTTTATTTTGGTATTTCTCTCCCAATACAGCAGGTTAACTGAGGGATCGAGCCCGTTGGCTCGGTCTTAAATGACCGTAGCTGTTGATAGGCCGTTAAACACCAATATATCAAATGATATCAAATCAACCTTTTAATGCTACATTTGTGAATATAATCAAGGGCTACACTGTTCATTATCTGGATCAGTTTTGTAATGGTACCCCATCATCTGAGACAGGCCATGGGATTGTGTACCTTCGGACATCTACGTAATTTTATGAAATACGTTTACAAAATTTACATTATTTTTTCATAAATAAAGTCAGAAATCACCCATCTTTCCCGTGCGAATAACACAGTTGTAAACATACACAAGTTATAGGTTGACACTGATACAGTGGCACCTCTCTACACCGGACACCCTGTGACATCCCATGGTGTCCGGTTTAGAGAGTCTCCACTGTGAAACATGCATATAACTACTTCAAGACCCGGGTATGTGCTTTGTGATCATGAACAGGCATTGACATCGGAGATAAATGGAAACTAAATCTTTGGTTTATTGAGGTCCGGCTGTAATAAAGCTGTCGCTTAATGCGATACTGTGATAATAAACGCATGGTAGTCTCGCATAACAATTTAGAATGTATAGTTCCAACACTATAGACACTGTTATTACAATAATAAAACTGTCAGGAAACTAATTTCAAGGTGACAATACGTACATACTTGTGGCTGTCACTGGAGAAACAGTGATACCTCTCTAAACTGGACACCCTGGGAGGTTTATAGAAGTTTCACTGTATCATGCATATTAGAAGCACGAAAGAAGGGTCATCGAGGCAATGGCGAACCGTGTAGATCCTGATCAGACTGTGCGAATGCACAGGCTGATCTGGATCTACACTAGTCGCAAAACATAAAAATAAAACACGTTTACAGAGAACGCATATTTAAGGCTTTAAAACGTTAATTTCACCTTTCATAGTGCTATTGCCATACATTTAACGTCATTGACATGAACATTGAATTAGAAACAAATCCCAACAAACTACTGAACTGATAATGAAACGCATATATTTTACATATATAACGTCACTTAAGGACCTACTTCTTAGAACACCATCACTTGTTTCGAAGATAATAGCTTCGTAAAATGTGATTTGTATATCTGAATCTGTTCTTCTTAGTGTATACTATGCCGTGCATTGAATTGCCATATACATACAAGCCGTCTTAGCATGGACAAGCTATCGGACAGTTTCACCTCTTGTAGCGTTTGACACAGACAGCTCAGAATTGGACAGGTAAAATAATAAAAGTGTGTGCAATATGTGTTTAAATAATTATGTTATCCGTTATATATAGTCCAAGTTTATGCAGTACGCCATGTTTTATAACGTTATGGCGTCGTGATGCTCATGCAATGAGTAGTATATAAGAGTCACAATGATACCATCACCTATGGAAGGTGCCAGCTACGCGCGGCACCTTCCACAGCATGATGGTATCATTTGTGACTCTTATATACTACTACCGCGAGACCATATATTTATGACATGAGAAGATACACCCTATTAGAGATAAAAATCCCTATGTTATACTCAGTATATATATACAACATAATGGTTCTAGTTAAGTGTGCATGGTTGAAGACAGGTAGTCACGAGAGATGTTTTCGCACCGGTATTTACGAATATTGCAAACATCACCGTGCATGGATGCGAAGAGGTTCCGTTTCGCCTCGCCCATGTCGACATTGTGGGGTAGGGACCAAAGCCGAGTCACTGCTATGTCCACCATGTGGTGGCACTCAGGCTACTCATCGAATGGTTAACAAGGGATTACGTGCTCGCAAGTATTATCGTTTAGTAATAATTCAAATCGGAAAGTCAGTTAGAAAGATAGAATCGATCTAATAAGTCACGGTGTTTCTACAGCATTAAAACACTGTAAAAAACATTATCAAACTAATTTTATAAAATTGAACAGAAAAAACAAGTACCAATATAAAAGAGAAAATGGATAATACAATACAATTGGAATTGAAAGTTTTTAATGGCTGTGTTGAAGAAGTTTACGAAGAATACGGGGGTTATAATCCTGTATATAAATTCTATAAAATGAGAACACTAGGCGATATCGAATATATGAAATACCAGCGTAATTTATTACGCTCCGACAAAAACGTTGCATTTACAATATTATACCGGCAATTATGTCAACTATACAAGAGGCAAATACGAACATTAAGACAGATAATGCGTATCGGATATGAAACTAAGGCGTATTATATAAAACTATTAAAACCCAACGATTCGTTTACGAACGTACATTTCTACGATATCACTTATAAATTTTATGTTGTAATCACAACACCAAGCAGACGACAATGTTTCACTTACACATGTTATAAACATGCAAATTATGTGTCTACCTTACACGTATATTAAGTGTCCATTTTATAGAGAGATTACACGATTACGTCTTCCGGGATGAAACATAAACACACTGTAATATATACTACACACACGTGGGTGTGTATTACACAACCCGCTATCGATATTCCGGAAGTATTTCTTACATTGTGATTGGTTGGCATGTTTTTAATTTTTTTAATTTTACTTTTAATAATTTAGAACGCTATAACCTATATTATTAAATAAAAAACGAACTTATTATAAAAAAGCAAATAAAAAAAAAAGAGTAAATATTTGGTATTGCACAACACGGTTTTAGCTTAATATATGTAAAATTAACAACAATACTTTGTCTTGGGGGACGCCCCTTGACGAAAAATGAGCGCTCAGTGCACCCGTGCTGACACTTCCAAGGTTGCCTAGACTTTCGACACTAATTACTAGATCAGCCGAGAGATGGGGGTGTGCAGTACGGGTAGCTACACCTCGCTAAGCCAAACAGAAAAGAATGAATGAATGAATGAAAGAGAGTGGCTTAGCGGGGTGGACCCAGAAGGGTTTTGCTGGCGCGGGTTCGAGCCTCGGTGTGACCCAACTTTTTTTTTGTTTATAATTTTCCTAAAATTAATTAATAAATTGTTTACTGCACCAATATAATTATTTAATAAAAATATTAATTTCTTCCGACTTTATCTCCAAGTTTTTCCCTAAATTTATCCCAATCAGTACACTCAATTTTGGGCATGGTGGCGCGCGCCTTGATTCTTATATCATTTTTTAATTGTTCATATCTCCCCATTTCTTCCACCACGGATTCAAACTCTAAATTTGATATTTTCTTATCGGCCAACGCTTTGGACACCATAACGTCAATGGTATTTTTCTTCGACCTGGCGAGAACGGATATTCTATCATGTTTTCTACATTTTTTCTCGAGTTTTCCACCCGACGCCCTAATTACCATACACAACAACCCAGAAACGGCCGACACCGCACATAAAATCCCCGCTACGGGAACCGTTATAATGGTGGATATAGTTGCAGCTGTCCCCGCCCCACACAACACAGAAACACTCGCCAGAGCCGTGCTAGATACTTCAGCCATGTTCACCGCGCGCCTATATTTTTTAGCGTTTCTTTTTCTATTTGTATATTCTCTAACTAAAATATCCTGCATAGCGACGATATTATTCAACCTAAAATCTGAACTTCTTTCGTTAATTGTACACAGTGTTGATGGAGTGGTATTGACAATTGGAAGCGTTGATTCGTTCATATTTAAATTTTACAAATTTATTTCAATATATTAGTATTTACAAAATAAGTTCAATTAACAACGAGACAATAGTGGAAGAACTCTCTTGGTCACCGAATTTCGTAACAAAGTTAATAACACTACCTTTGGAAAGTCTAATTCGATCATAACCGGAGAACGAAACCACCGTCGAACTATCTCCAGAGATTTTAGTGACTCCAACCCCCCGTTCTTCCCCATCTACTACAAGATTTATCGCGACCGCGTCCACAGGTTTACCACTAGCATTAACCGAGCAGACAGCCATTTGGATAACTTCACACGCAGCTGTCATAGTGTATCTCCCACATTTATTACTCGCTTTGGCACCGAACGAATATTCATAGTGCCCCTCAACCAATGGGCCCCGCTTCTCAGCCCAAACTGTTATGACACGTTTTGGCGTTTTTATTGTTCGCATTATTCCGGCAAGCGCACTGTTTGCGTTATATGCCTCAGTACGAATATTATAAGAGGCTTCCTCAAGAGCTTTGGTCGCGGCTATACGATCATGTTTCAGTTTATCGGAAACTTCGGTTATCTTTCCGTCTAGTTCGGTAAGTGCCGCTTCTCTGCTGAGAGAGTCCTCTAAGCGCAACGCATCATAAGCCTCCGTAATGGTCGCCTGGTGGCCTTCTAGGGCTTTTTCAACACCCAACCAGGCCTCTTTTTGAAATTCGGTTATTTTCCCGTCTAGTTCAGCAACCGTCGCTTCTCTGATGAGAGAGTCCTCTGAGCGCAACGCTTCATAAGCCTTCGCAAGGGCTGCCTGATGGTCTTCTCGGGTTTCTCAAACAACACCCGACCGGGTCTCTTTTCGAAATTCGGTTATTTTTCCGTCTAGTTCAGCAACCACCGCTTCTCTGAGAGAGTCCTCTGAGCGCAACACCCTATAAACCTCCGTAAGGTCCCGCCTGGTGGTCTGCTCGGGCTTTCTCAATACCCGTTCGGACCCCCTCCCCCTCAACCCCCAAGGCCTCTTTTTGAAATTTGGTTATTTTTTCGTATAGTTCAGTAAGTGCCGCTTCTCTGTTAAGAGAGTCCTCTGAGCGTAACGCCCCATAAGCCTCCGCAATGGCCTCCTTGTGGTCTTCTCGGACCCCCTCAACCCCCGACCGGGTCTCTTTCAGAAATTCGGCTATTTTCCCGTCTAGTTCAGTAAGTGTAGCTTCTTTGCTGAGAGAGTCCTCTAAGCGCAACGCATCATAAGCCTCCGCAATGGCCTCCGCAAGGTTCACCTGGTGGTCTTCTCGGACTTTATCAATACCCGACCGGGCCTCTTTTCGAAATTCGGTTATTTTTCCGTCTAGTTCGGCAACCGTCGCTTCTCTGATGAGAGAGTCCTCTAAGCGCAATGCACCATAAGCCTCCGTAAGGTCCGCCTGGTCTCTTTGGCCCTCATGTACATTTTTGGCTTTCTTGTATGTGAGAGTTGAGTTGGGCTATACCCCATATATAAAAGTAAGATTAGCGCTAATCCTATTACTTTTAGGGGATGGGATAAATGATGCTGGTGTGGCGAGGGCCTGGCACCACATCAGGTTGTTCTAATTTCAGGACTGAATATATATTTTGATTGTAAATATTGAGTTCTGAAGTTGGGATTTACCCCCCTCGGACAGGTGGATACGGGACACGACCCCGTTGACCCGTCTGCGTGTAGACTCCCTGAGGCTTGTACCTCTATGTCAGAAAAGCGGACGTTAAACCCTATTCACTCACTGGTGGTCTTCTCGGGCTTTCTCAATACCCGACCTGGCCTCTTTTCGAAATTTGGTTATTTTTTTGTCTAGTTCGGTAAGTGCCGCTTCTCTGATGAGAGAGTCCTCTAAGCGCAATGTATCATTACCCTCCGTAAGGGCCGCCTGGCGGTCTTCTCGGACTTTATCAATATCCGACCTGGTCTCTTTTCGAAATTTTGTTATTTTCCCGTCTAGTTCGGTAAGTGTCGCTTCACTGATGAGAGTGTCCTTTAAGAGCAACGCATCATAAGCCTCCGTAAGGTCCGCCTGGTGGTCTTCTCGGACTTTCTCAATACCCGACCGGGCCTCTTTTCGAAATTTGGTTATTTTTTCACCTAGTTCATTTAGTTCCGTATGCGTTTCTTCACGACTTTGTGTATTCACAGCCAGGGCATATTCTCTAAGTTGTGATAGTAGACTCTTGTGAATCTCGTCCGTGGCCACCGATATAGTTCTATTGATCAAGGCCTTTGTTTTTTGGGTAGTTAAAAAGTCGCCCTCTGTCGGGATGAATCCCCCTTCTGTCGGTTCCAAATTCTTTGAATTTGTCACCCAATCGGAAGAACTACCTGGTCCGTATATACTCATTTTCAATAATGTTGATAATATATATTACGAACATGCGTTTAATTCTAAATAATTTTCTTAAAATTAATTAATTTGAAATTTCTAGGACGACCGAAATCGGGTAATCGTTCTTCAACTCTCGCCCTTTATCATCGAGAATAGAAATCTTCAACTCGTTGATGTGTCCCGATTCCAAAACTTTCATCTCGGGGTGTGGGAAGTCTAAGGTCAGGGTCTCACCATAGAAAACAGTCGCTGGCGGGCACGGTTTTCAGTAATGTGGTGGGAGTGCCGTCTACCGTGTTGTACGATGTGTTCACCCGATCCAGGTGCACCCCGAGAGTTTTTTCGTGACGGCGAAGTTCACCGGGGTCGTGCCAACGTGCTCGCCAGGATCAAACACTCCGTCATCGTTGTAAGGGTATGTTATTTTAAATCCTAACAGTGAGCCCAACCCCGGTGAGATCCTTAAACGCCTATCAACGGTCAATGTCGTGAGCCCCGTGGCTTTCGAGATTGCGAGAGTGACACACCAGGAATCTTCTCCGCGACAAAAGCTTGGAGATCTCCGAAACTCCAAAAGACCGTGAGGTACTATAACCTTTGGTGGACTTATGACTCTATTTACGTCTATTCTATGTGGCACAGCTATAGGGTGTTCTGATGCGAAAAACTCGACGTCCTCGACTTCTGTTGTGAAAAACTCGAGCGTTTCAACGTTTTTTCCACCCGACCGTGAACGTGATTGATCTAAGGCCTACCCGGCGTTGTCCGCAGCAGTTGTCTATTAATTTTTGAAGTTCACAACTCCCTTTTTGAACATTAGTGATAGTAGCAAACATAATAATATCTTTCAATGGATACAAAGCAATTTAGCTTTAACTCTAATGCAAAGTACAGCGGTTCGGTGGTAAATACACGCAAAAAGACGTTGTTAACCTTGTACACCCAACCGTAACGGTTAGACCGGACAGTGGCTTTGCCACCAATTTCCCGAACACGTTTGAGAAATATAGGCTGCCCAAGATTACTACGATGGAGGCGGTAAACGGGTGGAAAGCCACACAGATGCAGTTTTGCAGAACCAGCTAAATTTCGCTGTATGGTGCGCAACAGCCGGGTGTGGAGTTTCACATAAAGACCATCTGACATCCAAGAATGTCATGCTCCGAAGTGTCTACAACTTTCACACGTATTATACTATTAGGAGGATTCTCAAAGAACTAGGTATTTCTCTACCTCAAGACGACGCCTGGGATCCCATTTCCAACGCATACGACCGTATGGCGTTTGAAAGATTGTGTAACGAATTTAAAGTTTCAAAAGACGCGGACTGGAGACAGAAAGCATTTCCTACCACCACCGGCCTCGGGGACGTTCTCATTCGGGGCCAGTTCGGGAATTGGACGCAGACTGATTTTAGACACGATTACTCCGGTGACCACATCGTCAGTCGGAACGCCGGGAATTTTGACCCCGCGACTATGACTTTCGGGCCGGAAGTGTCTGGAGGTCGGCACTGTGGCGTGTTTTCTTGTAAAATGTTACCTCCGAAACCGGCTCACGTCGATTACATACAGCAGGCTGCTGAGGTTCAGAACGCGTGGACCACATTTATGTTAGATAAGGGTCTAGGGTTCACGCAGGCCGGGGTTACTCGCGTCAACGAATCTATTCGCACGTACGTCTGGGCCATCCTCGGCGCACAGAAGCAAACTCGCAGTTCTATACTGGGCACGGGAACAGCGTTTGATGCACAAAAACAGTTCTTGGCACTTGTCGAGGACGCCATCTCAGCTAAGGTGGACCTGGAGAAGGCGATCCAGAATTATCAAGACGTTTTGCAGACTGCCAGCACCCCAGTGGACTGTATTTGGAATAGGTCTTTATATGGCGCCGAGCAATATGATACTACGAGACGACCCGGTTGATGGTTACAATAATCAAATCGTAATCGCCACCGCCAATCAAAAAATCGGTCACAACGGTAACGTGAACACGGATATCATCAAGCGCACCCCCAAAATGATCGGCCGCGGAGTTGTAAATTCAAATAAATTTGAAAAAGATTTCATAAAACCCCCAAAACACAAAATGGATACACCTCCCTCAACACAATCGAACCCAGTACCCCCAATTCGTAAATTGGATGCACCATCGAGTTCCATCAACAATGTTGAAACACCAATCGAGATTGGAAGCACAACACACGAGGAGGAGAAATTGGCGCTCGTCGTCGCCCTCGTGGCGATCGGACTATTTACGCTTTGGTTTTAGGAACACTCTGGCGAAGAATAGTAGGAGACCGGCTATCGCCACGATTAAAGCCCAGGCATTCTCGGCGAGCCATCCGACCGTTTTTGATAATATAGATAACAAGAAGGAGAGGAAAACCTCCTATCAAACCAGGCAGCGGCAGCCAACTTTCCTGCCAATTTAGCCAGGAGACTGGCGAGGGCTTTTAGTTGTTTTTTTATCCACTCCTTGGCTCCGCCGGATGGCGCGGCTGGTGCGGGTGCTGGTGGCGGGTGCTGTGCGGCACCAGCATTGACAGCTACAAATAGAGACGATATGATATAATTAGGGTCGATATAATCATGCCTGAAAGCTGCGATGATGGTTAATATCGTGACGCCCTTCTCTCTGAACAGAGTGCGAAGACGCTCACCGAGTGTCGTGTCCTCGGTGCAGAACCCTCGAGATTGTTTCGCGGCTCCGACTTAATTGGCCGGAAAGCGTCTCACGGTTAGTCGAAGCAGCCTCCAAGCGAGCTTCTCTTTCGTCCCGCAACGACCGCAGGAGTTTATTGATCCGCTCGGTAGATTCTCTATCGTCACGGATTTCCCCAAGTTTTCTTTCTTCTAGCGCGATATGTTTGTCCAGCGCGTGAGTTTGGAGAGGTTATTGACCAGTTCGCCCCGAGTTGTTTGCAGAGCCTTATCGAGTCCTCGGAGTTCGCGAAGAGGTAATGGTGGGTCATATTTCGTGCCGTTCATTTCGTTGACCGTGGTTTCCACTGTGTTAATAGCGTCGGTGGCTATACGAGGGACATCGCTGAGCTCGCTCGTTTCTATAGCGGCGGCCGTCTTCGCCAGCGTTTCGTCGGTAGACTGTAGGGTTTTTACCTTTTGTTGAGGCAGCTGCGACCGATCATCGATCACTCCGAGAGCTCGAGCGAGGGATACTCCATATCGGTTCACGGAAGAGGGGCTGAGGAGCCGGGTCGGGTCGTTCTTGTACGTCAGCAACTTCCAGCTATTACCCCATTTAACCCACAAGTCTCCTCTTTTAGTGCTGCGGAACTCCAACGTGGCATTGATGCCGTGTTTAGACACCTCACTCTCCCACCGTTTCACCCGAGACTCCGTTTCCGTGAGAGGCGCCAGCTCATTCTTGGAGATCCCCGCAGGAATCTCGGCACCGCCCGCCCATGCCGGAGTTGCGGGTGGGGCCTCCCACATAGGGGCACCAGCAGATGAAGTTCCCGGTGCGTCTGGACCAAACAAAGATGCGCCTGGACCAAGCGAAGGCGTATTTCGTTGTTCGCCTGGAACAAACAAAGGTGTATTTTTGGGTGCTGGTGTCTCTATGAAGGTCGTTTCGTCATAGTTATCGATGTCATCATCGATGTCATCATCATCGCGGAAATCGTCTCTGCCGATTTCATCCATGTCAATATCGTAATCAGCCATATTAATTTCTTAAAATTAATTATGTATTAAAGACAAAACCATACGGGTTTAATATAGATTCACAAATTAAAATGTCTTCGAGTCAATACGGTCAAAGCAAACTCAATCCTACCGCAGACTGCGTGAGACCCCGTCGGGGCAAAAGGCGTGAGACAGAGTGTCGTTATTACGAACAACCCATCGACGATCGACCAGAACCAGCAGCTGTTAGTCCGCTTCCCCAACCTCGGAGCTAACGACGTCATTGTGCCAGGGACTGTTCGCCTCGCTTTCACTATTTTGCTGACGTCGACGGACGAGGACCGAACCGTCGTTCAGAACCTTGGTCGCGCCATCGTCAAGAAGACCATGATAAAGATTTCTGGTAATGAGGTGATGTCGATCGATGACAGCGACGTCTACCATTGTTATCAGGACCTATGGAAGACGGCGCAAGAGCGCGAAAACGCTGTCTATCAGGGTATTGACACCAGCAAAAATAAGAACGTAACCAGACTTAGAATCGGGGCTGCTAACAAGGCAGATAACAACGTGAGCGACAACGCGGTCGCGGGCGCTTACGGCAACCGCTTCTACATCCCGCTCGACTTTGAGTTGCTGGAGAGTCACATGCCCTACTATCAGAGCGCTTTGGCTGACCGCCTCGAATACGAACTAACGTTCAACGACTACGGCCGAGTTCTCATAGCCAGCGACATGTTATCGACGTATACGATCGATAATGTTTCGCTGGAGTACGACATGGTCACGATGCCCGAACTCGCGCGATTGATCAGAACCCAGTACGCCGGGCGCGTTGCCATACTTTAGTACCGAGTTCTTCGCCATCGCAAGATGACGAAAGACAAAGGCGACACATTGGTGGAATATTAACGTCAACGTACCCGCCCGCTCTATGAAAGGTATACTGATGTTGTTCGAGGATGCTCGGTTTCGCGTTCGGTGTTAGAAAAACCGACAAATTCTATAACCCCACCCAAAATCACGAAGGTAGAGGTGCGATCGAGGGAGTACCCAATCAACTCTACAGCGCGGGTCTTCGCGCGCACCAGCAGTGGGACGAAGTAAGAAAGCAGTTTGCTGCCGGCTCTAAGCGCTCTCCGGAGGTTGCAGCAGTTGCCAAAGACCTGCATCTCTCGGCCGTCTCCCTCGCGGAGTTCCTGAATACCAAATACGCGTTATGGCTAGTCATGCGAGCCAGCGACGACGACCAAATACACGGCAGCGGACGCCAAGTTGAGAACGCTAGCGAGGGTGTGACGATCCAGATAACCAAAGAGGCGGATGGAGCCGGGCCATTGAACGTGTACTTATATATAATTACAGACGCACAACTCAACATCGAATATGGCCGATACGTCTCAGCACTCTACTAAATCTAACGATTTATTAATTAATTTTAAGAAAATTAGCAATCATTCTAACGATTTATT
Source organism: Conchocele bisecta (assembly GCA_029237695.1). Taxonomy (NCBI): domain Eukaryota; kingdom Metazoa; phylum Mollusca; class Bivalvia; order Lucinida; family Thyasiridae; genus Conchocele; species Conchocele bisecta. The sequence continues at coordinate 52,793,069 of CM055271.1, read as the reverse complement.
AATTAATAAATTTGATAATTCTAAAGAATTAATTAAGAAAATTAACAATCAATACCAATTCACGATTGGAGATGCCCACTCTGCCATAATATGTGGGCAGACAGGATGTGGAAAAACGGTTTTCATCCTAGACTTGCTCGAGGGCTCCTACCGCGATGCCTTTCGTCACATTGTGATCCTGTGTCCCACTGTGCGGCACAACGATACTTATCAGCGGCGCCCGTGGATATGGACCGACCCTGAGGTATACGTTATTGACCCCAGTGATAGGCTTCACGATTGGTTGCGTGGTTTATACCAAAATTTCCAGGGTGAGCCCACCCTATACGTGATTGACGATTGCTCGGCCAAGGCGGCGATGACCAAAAAGAAGGACATGCTCTCCGAGCTCGCATTTTCTGGCCGCCATGCTAGGCAAAGCGTATGGATATCCACTCAAAAGTACAACGCCGTCCTCAAGGATCTACGCGAGCAAACGAAATGTGTCGCCCTCTTTCACTGCAAGGACCGAGACTCATTCGATGACTGTCTTCGAGAGAATGACGTTATCCCAACGCGCGACAGATGCTTTCGGAAACTAAGCACGCCAAGCTTTTGCTAAAGACTGATCAACCAACTACTTACGAAGTTATCAATGAATTTTATAATTAATTAGCAATTACTGAACAAATGCTGAACAATGCTGAACAATGCTTAGCAATTGCTGAACAATGCTGAACAATGCTGAACAAATGCTTAACAAATGTTGAACAAATGCTGAACAATGGTTAACAATGTTAACAATTTGGTGCTCCGCTGCGAGCTTTGTTGCGAGCATAATGGTGATCATAAGTATCGGGTGGTGCGCTTCGCAATATGTTAAAGTGATGAGACTTGTTAGAATACACTGCAGCTCCATTATAACGCGGTGGTCGGGGTCCAAGATTTCAAACCGCGATGGAATCCGACCGCGTTATAAAATTTCGGGACATGCACGGGTACTGGTACTACACGGGTTACTGGTATCATTCACATTTCGGTTACCAACTATTGCGAGAATTCCATTAGCAACGGACTCATATAAAATCATGTCATTTGAACGAAGTTAAAGTAATTATTAATAATGTCTATGACATACAAACTTGTATGTATTAATGTATTAAACATACGAGTTATTTATAAAATCATGCTTATTATGTTGTATAGTGCTCGCGATAGACAGACGCTTATTACAATGTATACTACTCGCGATCAACAGACGCTTAAACGGATTAATTGATAATAAATAATGCCTATGGTCACGTGTCCTGCCTATTCATGCGGTTGATACGTGCATAATCTCAGGTTGTGGGTCACGTGATCTATTGTTTACGCTGCAAGTCATATTGATGAATGAAATTTACGATTTAAGCGAGATTGCCTTCGGCTGCAGTGTAAACAATAGACCATGTGATCCCATACCCAGATAATGCTGAAACACCAGTCTATTTATAAAACGCTAAATATTGCACCTGGGAGTAAAGCAGGAGTAAAGCAAAAGAAAGGCGATCGAACATGCAACCATTTATTAGCGACAATTATGTGTAATTGAAATGATTAATAAATATGCCTATTAACATGATCACCCGATTAAAGCTAACATACTAATAATAATCCTTTCATGGACTTTGAACTTCGTTGTTTGAATAAACTTGCAGAAATCACGAATCAACTGATTACACGATGTCCGATGATTTTTTTTCTTTTTTTTTTCTTTGTTTTTTTTTCTTTTTTTTTCTCGATTTTTTAAATATTTTTTTGGGATCCACGAGAGACCCGCGTTATAATGGAGATCGCGCTATACGCGACCGCGTTATAATGGAGCTGCAGTGTAGTTAAATTAATTTTAAGAAAAATGAACTGCGACGAACTTCTCGATCAGCTAATAGAAGAAACCTCAACTCCGACTGCCAACATAGATAATGATCCGACAGAGCAATCGGAATCAACCCCAACGGCGGTTTGTATTGGGTTGAGTGCAAAGACTCCGAATGAAAATGAAAATGCGGCGCGACGAGAGCGGCTAGCTGCGCTGGTTGCTGGGGGACAATCGGAGCATTATCTCGGTAGGCGTCTCTCAGTTTTTCAGGTGGATAAGATGTCAGATGCGGAGATCGATACAATGTATGCGCGATACGAATCCAAATTGGGAGCGGAGATGACAAAAACTCTCGGATCGGCGGCTATTCATTTGTACGCAACCGCCGTTAGTATACTTCTCCCTATACCAAACACCGCGGGATTGATTGACGATCTAGAGCTGACACTTTTATAGGTCACACTCTTAGAACAGCCTGCTGCTCAATTTATCACAAGTTTGGAATGTACTTAGCTCCGCTGACAACCGCGTTGACCACGGGTAAACACTGTCAATTTGGACATATATGCCCACGAACTATAAGCCCTAATATTATAAATGATGACACAAGACACACCCGCGAGAGTGACGGAACCACACTCAACCCAATCGAAATTGGAGTTGAACCAGAGCACGTTGGATGAACCCTCAACAGCACGACATAAAAACCCGAAAAGACAGGCAGCTGGTCGGGCGGCGGCTGTCACCCGAAAAGTTAAACAAGATAAAATACTCGCCGAGCTTCAAGATGTCAAACTCAAATTGAGATTGGAGTTGCAATCGGAGACGACAAAACACCCGGTGGCAGCTGTTTCTCCCCCAATCGCTATTGGATCGAAACCGATTGCTCCAACTCCCAATACTGATTGGATCCCGTGGGTTGTTGTTGGTGGTCTGTCGGTTGTGGGCACCCTGTATGTGCTTTACCGTTTCAACAACAGGTCATCAACGAGGTTGAAATTGAAAAAACAACCCCCGACACTGTTGGATGCGCCCCATTTAAACATTGATCGCGACCCCTTTTATATGCAATAATTATAATGGCTGAACAAGATGGTAAAATGTTAGTGAATGCGCTTTATCACGCCGTGGTGATATCGGGTTTCAGTATCGGGTATGCTCGACTATCAAAGATGGCCATAGGAGGATCCGCTCCCAAATTGGACTTTACTGCGAGAGACGTAGGGCTCGCGACCTTAGATGTAGCGGCCGCAGTTTGGACCCGAGATTATCTAGTTAAAGCTGGAATTCTACCAGTTAATATATGGAAATAAATGGCTTCAATCGCAGTAATAGTAGGTGGTGCGCTCGTAAACGCATTGGCGTTCAGCGGTAGCAACTTTATATTCTCTAAAATGAGAAGCTCGAACGTGGATGAGGAGCGTAAGCGTCACGATTTAGCTGTAGAACAACTCAATAGCGCAAAGGAAGCATGGTCGAAAAAACGAACCGCTCATCTTGACTGGGTCAATGAAGAGCTTCGCCGCGAAAATCACGCCGCACAAACTTTTCAGAACGTTGAAGAAGCCAACCGCGAGTACGCGCTGGCACATCCGCAGAAAAGTCTCGCGCCGCTGGATCGCGAGCCCCAACTTTCAGATTTCTATGTACCGTCAGAGCCCCAAAAAGACCGCGAGATCGCGTTCATCGTCGTGGGAATGGGTGTGGTGGGTCTCGTCGGCTACTATATTCAATCGAGATTTTAAATTAATTATTTTAAATAACTTTTTTATAAATATATATATATATAGAACGATGTCAGTTGACGAACTTTATTTTGCTATGATTGATGTAGGCTACACTGCCCTTAAACACCGCATAGCTGGCGCAGGGGGTATGATTCGTCTGGCCCGAGATTCTCTCGAGACGTGGCGCGAGGACGAAAAAGCGGCCACCCTTTTCGCAAAGCGGATGTTAGATTCCTCCACCAATCCTGGGGGATTAGATTTTCCCAAGTTCCTTCAGAACTTAACCCACAATCGCGATTGTACTTCCAACAAATGTTTATTATTATCGACGCAGTTACCGGACGATCTGGCGAGGGCATGTTGGAGATTGTCCGATATATTAGAATACATCGCATACTATGAACACGCGCAAACTTAATACGAAACTATCGGTTCGCCTAACGCGCAAGCTAGCGAACGTGTACTATAACCCCCGCGGCTACTGGAAGGGACTCGCTGCCATCAAGAACCTCGCGGCGGCGACCAAGGTTTCAGAAAACGCTGTCAAGGAATGTCTCAAGAAGCAGGCCATCTGGCAGATCTATTTACCCGCGCCTCACAATATTCCGCGCCCAAATTGAAATTCGACGTGCCGGTACCGAACCAAGTTCACCAAGCGGATCTCCTGTTTCTCCCTCACGATCGTGTCGGTCGTAAGACGTACAAGTACGCGCTGACAATCGTTGACGTAGCGAGTCGTTATAAGGGGGCTGAGCCGTTGGCCACTAAAGAGTCTAAGGAGGTGGCCGAGGCTCTCTCCCGAATATATAAGAGGAGTCCTCTCAAAAGGCCGAATCTTCTCCAGGTCGATCCCGGCCGCGAGTTCATGGGCGCGGTCTCTCATCTATTGTCTAAGCACGACGTTTCTGTCAGACGCGGCCGCGTCAACATCCACCGGGACCAGGGGATCGTGGAACGCTTCAATCGAACCCTGGCTGAGAGACTGTTCGGACACCAATACGCTAAAGAACTTGTAGACCCTCATTCGCGATCTACCGAGTGGGTGGCCAGACTGCCCGCCGTGGTCTCCGCACTGAACGGAGAGGTGACCAGATTGATAGGTAAGAAGCCCGTATATGCTATCAAGTTTAAAAGGGTGACGAGCGAGCTCTCTGCCGTCTCGCGCGGGCGACCCGTTGGTTTAGAGGAGCTACGGCTTCCATCAGATATTGATGTCCGGTACCTCTATCAACCGGGAGAGCTCGAAGGTGGCAGCCGCCGCGCGACTGATCCCGTGTGTCTCTCAATGTATACATCTAGATCGATCTATTACCAAGCCCGATGAGCCCGTGCTCTACTCTTTGGATGATCGGGCCATCTCGAGGGTTTGTTCGCGAAGAACTTCTCGCGGTGCCTTCTGACAGCTACCCCCGGATCGTCAGAGTCTTTAGTATTTTTTTTTATTTTTTTTTTATCTATCCTATAGGCTCGGTGTGTAACCCGTCTTCCATCACTCTCCTCTTGTCGTAGTACGCCGAGAGTCCTAATTTTTGTTGACAGTACGTCTTCATCACCCCGTTAATCATTCGGAATCCCTGTTCTCCGCCATATACCCTTCCCCCTTCGAGAGCACTTTACCTTCCCCAAGTCAGATCGTTAGATCTCTTCGACATCCCCTTGGCCGAGTGCTTAGATTTTCCATCACCGCTCACGTAGTAACACTTGCTACACAGAGCGATGGCTTTATCCCCTTCGAATTCCAGCTTGAACAGTCCCGGAGTTCTGTTGCTCTACACGTCCCACGCCAACCACTCGGTCTTCTCCTTATTAAACTTTCTCTTCATATTCTTTCTCACCACCGCCGCCAGCGTCTTCTCCGACAGCGCGAAGTACATGCTGTCAGTGTCCATCTGTATCAGTTCGAAATCTCCGCGATCACGTACTTGTCCAAGAATCGTAGTAGAACTCCAGCATCCGGAGCTTGGCCAACTGGTAGACCGCTATGCCACACTGAAACGGTCTGTTGATCACCACTCGAGTCTTCCTGCTCGTTATCTCGTAAGCCTCCCCAGTCTCCTCCAAGTCTTCGAACCACGCCGACCTCAGTGCCCGATCGACAGTCTTCTCATCCTTCGTATATGTGGTGTTCAGGTGTCTCTCTTGCGCCTCTATCAGCTTGCCACAACACGCGTTGCCAACCAGTTTGAATATCTCCGCCAACACCGCCTTGCTCTTGTCGACGTCCCCGTCCGTCTAGCAGCGGTGACCTCTTTAACGAACCATTGAAACGGTTTGCCGGGCGTGTAGTCTATCACCCTATGCACCGCCTTGACGATCAGACCGTGCTCCAGATACCACTTTAGCAGCGGGGAGTATATGATCATCTTCTTGGCGGACATTGCCCCCACGAGCTTTCTCTGTCCTTCGACTCTTTTCCTCCCGGTCCCGGCCAGGTAGTCCTTTATGTGCTGTGGAACCTCGTTCTCATCGACTTCTCGATTAACGAACAACGGTGACATTTCCGAGAACTTGTCTCTCAACGTTTCAGGGACCTCTATATCCGAACCACTTTTCACTCCTGACCTTCCTCACGAAACGGTCTATATACGACTGTCTTTCCGGGTCGTCACACGTCCATATCTGCTCCTCACCACACGGCATGTCCTTCGACAGAGTAGATAGGTATAGAGCATTGGCATCGTACCCCAGCACCGCCTTGCACATCTTCTCCTCCCGACTCCCCACCTGACCCCTGATCGTCGACCTTCCAGCCTCGGCGTATCTGGAGAATACTATGGACGGACCACCGACCAATCCCTGCTTCATCATCTCGTAAGTTTCAGACTTCGGTGACCACAGCTCGGGCGTGTCCGCCTTCCCATCGATCGACCCGCGGAGTAGGTACTGAAGGGAAACACGGGCAGAGACACAGCATCCTTGAGTATATCCACGCCTCTTCCCTTGTAGAACTCCGTTGTAGTGTTGCAACCATTCCTTGAACGTCTTCATCCCCTTTTCTCGGAATACCTTCTTACACTCTTTCCACTCGGACAACGACAGTAGGAACTCACCCTTCAACTTCGAGTACCACTCGGGATAGTCTGGCAGCCCCGGATGGTCGAGCTTGTCCGCGCTATCGAACCACTCGTATGGAAAGTGAGACTTTACTGTTTTACAGTCGTACGCCATTAACCCACCGGTCGTACGTGGTACCGGGTCCCAGATACTGGATGATGTCGAGAAATCTAAACTCCGGGGTAAACAGAAACATCGTCGTGCTGGCTCTCTTTCCGACCATCACCTTATTCACGGTGGCAGCCAACTTCTCTACAAAGTACTGCTTGATGAGGTTCAGGTCGTACCTGCTACAGTTGAACCCCACCACCGGGACTTGGTCAATCCAAGAAATAATCTTTGCTTGCTGAGACTTCGATAAACATATCTATGTCGGCCGGCAGATACTTCTTCCTAACCCCCTCCTTGATTGCCTTGCCTCTCATCTGCAGCTCGGTCACGAACTTCTCGACTAGCGTGTCGGGATCTCGTTCGCATAGGTGTGTGATCCCTTCATGCATCGTATCCCCCAACGACACCGATATAGGAACGTGCTCGACCTCGAAGGTCAGGTCTTTGGTGGGTCGCGTGGTTTTTGACTTGTCGAGATACGCCTCGAAGTCGTAGACTATCTGGTGGGGGTACAGAGTCGTCTCCTCCTCGCGTGGCAATTGTGGATAGTAGGTATTCACCTCATTCAACCACTCGCACTCCCACATCACCACCAGCTCGTAACCCGCCTTCCTTATCTTGGCGTCTTGAATTTTCGTCCTCTTGTACAGCGATCTCGCGTTACCTCTCATGCAATGCCTCGGACACCCGTGCCAGTAGCATCCGTGAAACTGAAACACGGTCTCGGTCTCGTGACAGTAACCGTCGACCGGATCACCGGCCACCCACCTCTCACCACCGTGACCGCAGTTGGCGTGATGTATGTGCTTTCCCACCCTCTCCTCTTCTCTGCTCAACCATTGAATCGACCTCACACTCGCTGACCCCTTAGGATAGAACGCCTTCTCGTAGGCCGACTGCGGTCTCTCTACCCTCTTACCTGGACATGTCACCACGGTCTTCCCACCCATGCAGGTGGTCGCGTGCCTGTGCATGTTACACGACTTTGTGAACCCGTACTCGTTCGTCATCTTGCGGAGATTCGTTATGAGGAACGAGTGACCTCCAAACATTCCTATCGTCATTGTCTTCCCCCCAACCACGTCGTAATTTGCGGGAACCTTCATGAGGTACCACACTCCATCGGCGGTGGGCTCGTAAACGCGAATACCCAGCTTGAAATGCTCTTCGACCTTCTTAATATCGTCCAGGGGAATTCCCTGGCTACCCGGTCCGTTATCATGCCCGAGATAATCGCGAGCCAGAGCTCGTGCCTTCTCACAACTTGCGGTCTGGTCTCCCTCCAGTTGGATGGCTATGCACCTAAACAGACACAAGTAGTCGTCGTACGTGTCGACGGAATACATTCCCTTTTTCTGTCTTAACCAGTCTGGGAGTTTTCCCGCTCCCATGAGAAGTTGTTGCGCGTCGATGATCATCTTCACCTCGACCGATATCCAACGAACGAAGGTCCATTTTGTGTTTGGTCTATCGACTTTGTCGATGTCCATTCGACCTTTCTCTCTATCGGATATCCAACTCTCGGCTTTGGCGATCTCGTTTATCCACGGACTGCCCTTTGATTGTTTGTGATAGATCATAGTAGCGTCGGTCTCTATGTTCCTAATACGATACGAGCACGAATACCTCAGGTAACATGCCGTGGTCATCTCTGGGCGAATTTTATTCATTATGCGATTAGCAATCACCCCGTCTACCCCCCTCTCGAAAGTCCATACTATCTTCCTCCTACCCCTATCAACAGTTTCCCTAACTTCGGCTTCTTCGGCGAGAATCCTGGGACCCTCCTCCACCAAAGCTCTGGCGATATCTCTCCTCTTCTTGGGAGGTCCCCCCACCAACCCTTGATACATCTTATTGTAGTACGCCTTGTATAGGGTTTTTCTACGTGCGCTGTGATCTTCTTTTACACGCTGCGCGTAAGCGGTGGCGCGCAGACTGGCCGTCGTCTCGTTCTCCAATTTCTCGTAGCGTTTTTCGGGGTCGGCGGGCAGTCGTCCGGTCGAAACCGCACGCCGCAGCCTCTCCTCGTAGACGACGGCTCGCGCGTCACTTATCCTATCTGCTATATCTTTCTTGAGTCTCAAACCTCTTAGGGAAATTCCCCAACTCTTAGCTTGCTCTCTCATTTGCTTTATGGTAGGCATTATATTGAGTATAACCAATAGATTTTTTATCTTCAATAGGGTGTAAGTTTATATTTATTCGTAATAAATATATGACAGATTGTTGTAATATACTTAGTATAACTTATGGATAACTTGTCTTTAATAGGGTGTCAGTTTATATTTGTGACAGATTGGTGTAAAATACTGAGTATAACTTATAGATTTCTTATCTTTAATAGGGTGTCAGTTGTTATTTTATTCGTAATAAAAGTATGACAGACTGAGTATAACATAGGGATTTTTATCTCTAATAGGGTGTATCTTCTCATGTCGTAAATATATGGTCTCGCGGTAGTAGTATATAAGAGTCACAAATGATACCATCATGCTGTGGAAGGTGCCGCGCGTAGCTGGCACCTTCCATAGGTGATGGTATCATTGTGACTCTTATATACTACTCAATGACATCAAGACATCATGACGTTATGAATAACATAAACATTGTGAAATCTAAAATGGATTCCACTTAGCGTTTAGTAGAAAACTAATTCCTTGATGAAGGCCTTGTGCCGAAACGTCGGAAAAGAGTGTTCCTGGTTTTTGCAGAATTGTTCAACATATTTAATATTAATTTCCAATATTTAAAATGGCCGCTGCCGGTAACCTTTAGATAATTGCCGACCGGTAAAAACACACGACCAGCTCGCTCCAAGTTCGCCGTTCAAGTGAAGCGTGTACTTCCAGTGAGTTGCAAAACGAAATGCACTAATGTACTTTTCTGTAGTGACCGGAGATTGCTATGAAACAGCCATGGATGCGCACATGTACATGTATGAATGTGATATTGCTTCATTCGATGCAATTGCGATGAAACGGCCATGACCACGCGGGATCGTACGGAGTCCCGCAGGGGACATGGATTTTTTTTATTAATTCGTTCCCACGAAATAACAATTTGTTCCCTATATTTAACAATTCGTTCCCACGAATTAACAATTCGTTCCCACGAGATAGCAATTCGTTCCCTCGAATTAACAATTCGTTCCGACGAAATGACAATTCGTTCCCTCAATTTAACAATTCGTTCCCTCGAATTAACAATTCGTTCCCACGATATAACAATTCGTTCCGACGAATTAACAATTTATTCCCGTTGTTATTTCGTGGGAACAAATTGTTAATTTAATTTGTGAACGAATTGTTAATTCGTGGAACGAGTTGTTACTTCGTGGTAACGAATTCCTAAATTGAGGGAACGAATTGTTATTTCGTGGGAACGAATTAATAACAAAAAAAGAATTCTGCGTCCACTGCGGGGCTCCGTAGGAACGTACTTATGCGCGGAAAAGATTCGGAAGTTTAGACGAGAACACATCCATTTTACCAGGAAGTTTATTACAACAACTGGTATAACGTGATTGAAACTGGCATGCTGTACATACACATGTACACAACCTCCTGTGTTCATCTTACCCAGATTATCAACGTTTCTGAATATATATGGCAAAACAAACTCACAATCAATAAACTTGAACAGCCAATCAACAGCCAATCAAGCTGCTCGATTTCAAGCACAATATTCACAATCTTGACAATTACAGGCGGTAGTGTAGTCCAAATGGAGATGCCCCCTCTCCAGTCGCTGCAGCGGCACTAGAATGTTGCCACAACGTCCATCGATATGAGGATTATCCCCCACTCCACCACCGCACACGATCACCCCACCCCCCCCCCGCCCCCCCCCCCATTAAAGTACATGCCCGCCCGTTCAATATGGGATCATTTCGCCCTGGCACGGCCTAGCAGGGCCTTCTCTAGGCCCATCATCGGAGCCTCGAATGCGAGTGAGACGACGAGGGCGGCAGCGTAACCGATGCACGTGTGTCCCAAGAACTGGTAGGCCTGCGAATATAGAAACACATAGCGACACTGCCGGTTTCGCTAATCTTGCCAACATTTGTCAATATCTTTATTTCTAAATACTTGAATATTTTGCTTGCAATCAAGCAGCTTTATATATATGAGCCTACATCTGAGGATCAGACAATCAAAGTTCTTGATTGCGAGTTGACATTGCCAACAGATGTTCAGAAGCGTTGATAATCTTTGCAAGATTAACGCAGGCGGTCGTGTAGTGTCTGTTGATATCATGCAATGTTAGGAATTTCTAGGCGAGCCGAGCCTGCTAGACTTAAATGTACACGTCTAACCATGATAAGATACTGTCTGTTCTACGTTTTTCTGCAGACGAACATTTGGCTATTAAACATATTAAATCTAAAACGTATTTAACTTTAAGTACTTTTTCATCAATAACAAAAAAAGTCACCCTCCCCAAAAAAAATTATTCTATTGCGAAAAAGAAAATTAGTTGGAAGTGATGTAAATAAGAAAACAAAGGTTAGATTTTGAAAATCGGTCCACAAATAAAAAAATATTAAAAAACAAATCTATTGTTAGCCCCCAGGTTAAATTCCCATAGAATTTTTTTTTCCGCAATAAAATCAATATTTGATGGATTTCATCAAATTATTGTTTTTGAGGAGGGTGATTTTTTTGTTTGTTGTGTCATTTGTCTCGTTTTACTCCTTCATTTGGCCTGCGAATATAGAGAGCACCGGGCTACAGAACCACCTGCGTTCTTGCCGATACAGTGGAACCTCACTAAGCCGGACACCATGGGAGGTCCCCAGGGTGTCCGGTTTAGAGATGTTCCACTGTAATTCCGATGTAAGAGCAATGAAACACATGCATGTGTGCATTGCAATCATGAACAGCAATACAAATGAGCCATATTTGACAGTGAAATTGGTCACAATTTAACACATCGATGTCGTTGTTCGGTTTAGAGAGGTTCCACTGTATTTGTCAATTTCTTTATTTCTAAATACTTGAATATTGTGTTTCAAATCGAGCAGTGCAGGCAGTCAAAGTGCTTGATTGCGAATTTCCATTGGTAATATATGTTCAGTAACGTTGACAATCTGGACAAGATTAACGCAGGCGGTTGTGCAGTGTCTGATGATAACCCAGGCAAGGTCAGCAAACGCGTTGGAATTCCGAATTCCTACCGTTTCTGAGCCGAGCTTGGCAATCTTATAACGCAGTGCCGTTTCTTTCGTATTACTTCAAAACGACTGAACACGAATTATTTTTATCCCGTCAACACAGTACGTATGTCGCGTGAAACACGGTGCCGTGAACTATTTTTGATATCCTGTCAATACGACCTAATCACTGCGTATGAATATGTGCGATGACTGGGGTTATTTTTTTTTTTGCATTTTAAAGCCATCTGTAGGTGTTGACGGGATAAATAGAATAGTAGGTTAGTGCCGTGAATGGGGAAAATATCTGGCGCGGCACGGAAACGGGATGTGCTCGGCAGAGCCTCGCCCATCCCGTTTCCTGAGCTTTGCCAGATATTTTCCCCATTCACGGCACTAACCTACTATTCTCGATGTCGTTCACTTGTCAGTATTCTAGATTATTAGTAAGAATTGTCAGTGATGTTTTGCAGCATCATCAGTCATGTTGGCCGTACAGTGGAACGTCTCTGAACCGGACACAAACACATAACATGTGACCATATCTTTGATGAGTTTCTTGGTAATTTATCTCAGGTGATTATGTCTGTTCGTGATCACACAGCACACAACTATGGCTCAGAATGATCAAATGCCTGATTTACAGTGAAACCTCTCTAAACCGAACATCCTGGGGACATCCCAGGGTGTCCGGTTGAGAGAGGTTTCACTGTACATTAAGTCATACATGGCCATGGATATTTACATATTTGCTCGGAATAATGAGACTTTTCTTACGTATCTTAGTGTCAAGGTAATACAAATCGTCCACTATGAGTAATGTGTATCTGTAGCCGATTTCACCAACATTGCAAAGTATACTTTTCTAGCAAAGTATATTTTGAGGGAGTAATCACTTATTTTTCCCGAAATGCATTGTTTCATATAAAACTAACAACTGCATATATTTGATGATTAAAAGTATGCAGAATTATTATACTGAATTATACAAAATGGCTGTGATAATGTAATAAATTGAGTATAATAAAAAATAATAAAATCAAACAATTTAAAATGTCTCCCTCAAAGTATACTTTGCTATAAAAGAAATATACTTTGCAATGTTGGTGAAATAGGCTACTGATCAGAGACACACATGTATACACAATAAATCCTTGATCTGATGGAGCTGGATACTTAATCAGCCCATCCGGTGTGCTATCTCGTTAGGGCAGTCGCGAATTGACCATCTAGTAAAACAGACCTAGCCAGCACAGTTTTAACATACGAGGTGCAGTCATAAAGTTCTTTGCTTATATCTAAAGAACAAATTGGTCAAATCGGTTGTGAAATATGTCATTAGAAAGCTGGTTCATTTGTGCAAACAGTAACGTATCGGTTCCATGAAGTAGATCACAATATTTCGTAAAGTAGTAATTTATTCGCAGGCGTTTACGTCAGCACGGAGCAGTTTGGCGTCGTCTAACGTTACGCAATGATTTAATAGCATTGTTTATTATTGTTTTCGACATGCTGTACGACGCAAGTCAAATAAACGTATTCATCGTACATGTGCCATTTAGTTAAGTAGATTTGTATTGTACTGTAACTTGTTTCATTGTATGTAAGTATTTTAACCCAATGCTCTTAATTAATTTCGATAGAGTGACACTTACATAGTTGCTATACTTAGCGCATGGTTGGTTACCTGTTGTTTTCGCATATAACATTGTATAATCTCATTTAATACTTGATGCTATCCGTCATGGCTTAAAAACCCGTACACATTTCTACATGTATAACAAGGTGTATGATCACGTACGTGGTACAAAGAACAACAACAATTACTGAAACTTACAGAATCCTTCTGATTCAACGTACGTATTCTTTTATATTGTCCCGATTACGTAACGGATTTTTATGAAATATGGCGCATCAAACGCGTCTTGTAAAGCTGCATTTGGTGGTCTCTGTATGTTCGCTCAAACGTCTGTCGTTTTTGCGAAGAATCGATTTCCGTGTCTACCGACACGGAAGGCGATTCTTCACAAAAAAGACATAAGTCTGTGCTGAACTCCCTGTACCATCAAAATGCAGCTCCTGAAGACGCGTTTGCTGCGCCATATTTCATCAAAATCCGTTGCATATTAAGGAAAATATCAAATAATACTTACTTTGTAGTGGGCGACATTGTTGTTGTTGTAACCACGTGATCATGCACCTTGTAGATAAAAATATTTTGTAACGGTATCAGAATGCACAAATCTAAGTTGAGGCCACTATGCAGCCAAACACGGAAATAACCGCGGAACTTTGCTCCATCCATTAACGCGACGTCACAATTTTCTACGTCAAATTTCCTGCACTACCTGCATCCGTGTTACATAATACGTTTGTTTCCAAACGAACGAAGTCTAAACTGTGCCATTACGTGGTTCAAACATGTCTTTGGTTGAAAGAGAAATAAAATCAAAGCACTGGTATTTGATGAAATGTTCGATTTTTCAACTGCTCCGTAGTGACGTTATTTCGTTGCTATAGTTACGCATTACATGCGAGTGTTTATGCATCACATATATACTTACGATTTCCAAGTGCGTGTGGTAGACAAACGAGTGTTTATGCATCACATAGATACTTACGATTTCCAATTGCATGTAGTAGACGAACGAGTGTTTATGCATCACATAGATACTTACGATTTCCAAGTGCGTGTAGTAGACGAACGAGTGTTTATGCATCACATAGATACTTACGATTTCCAAGTGCGTGTAGTAGACGAACGAGTGTTTATGCATCACATAGATACTTACGATTTCCAAGTGCGTGTAGTAGACGAACGAGTGTTTATGCATCATATAGATACTTACGATTTCCAAGTGCATGTAGTAGACGAACGAGTGTTTATGCATCACATAGATACTTACGATTTCCAAGTGCATGTAGTAGACGAACGAGTGTTTATGCATCACATAGATACTTACGATTTCCAAGTGCGTGTAGTAGACGAACGAGTGTTTATGCATCACATAGATACTTCCGATTTACAAATGCGTGTAGTAGACGAACGAGTGTTTATGCATCACATAGATACTTACGATTTCCAAGTGCGTGTAGTAGACGAACGAGTGTTTATGCATCGCACAGATACAGTAGCGCTTTTCTGCTCTTTACCTATTTGTATATACTAATATCGTATACATATCGTAATCGTATGGTATTGGTATATTTAATGAGTATATCGTATGTTATAGTATTGGTATGTTTGTACCTTATCATCGTATAGTACAAACGTACTATACGAATATTATACAAACATACGATATCCGTTCGTATATACGATATATCCGTACGGATATGGTATGAATATACCATAATCTGGTATGTTTGTACGATACAAACGTACCAGAAGTATGCACATGTATAAAAATCGTACAAACGTACGATTTGAATGGTATATCTATACGATATTGGTTGGTATGTACGGTACAAACATACCGTACGTTTATATTATATGCATATCGTATAGAAAACATATCGTATTGGGGTAGTATACGTATAGTATTGGTATGGTACGTATAGTTGACCTGCAGAACAGCGCTACTGTACTTAACATTTACAAGTGCGTGTAGTAGACGAACGAGTGTTTATGCATCACATAGATACTTACGATTTCCAAGTGCGTGTTGTAGACGAACGATCGTTTATGGATTAGACAGATACTTACGATTTCCAAGTGCATGTTATAGACGAACGATCGTTTATGCATCACATATATACTTACGATTTTCAAGTGCGTGTTGTAGAAGGATTAGCGTTTATGCAACACTTACGATTTCCAAGTAGCCGAACGAGAGTGTATGCATCACACAGCTACTTACGATTTCCAAGTGCGTGTAGTAGCCGAACGGGTGTTTATGCATCTCACAGATACTTACGATTTCCAAGTGCGTGTAGTAGACTAACGAGCGTTTCTGCATCACATAGATCCCCATGACGATCGGGTGGACGAGATAGGCGCAGTAGGAGAGACGACTCAGGGGGATAAATGACTTCCACGATAGAAACGTGTTTACCGGACCTGTAACCGATTTCAGGAACATTATTACTGTTTGTTCCACGTTTTGGCTATTAAACACATTAAATCTAAAAAAAAAAATGTTCAAATGTAAGTACTTTTTCACCATTAACAAAAGAGTCACCCTCCCCAATTTTGTTGGTTTGATGAAATTCCATCAAATATTGATTTTATAGCGAAAAATCTATTTTCCTATGGGAGAAAAAGAATTGGAGAACGTGGAGGAGTCAACAAGAAAAAAAAGGAAATTGACTCCGAATCCTGGCTCGATAGCTTGGAAATGATGTAACTAAGGAAACACAATTTTAGGTTTTGAAAATCGGTCCACAAATGAAAAATTAAGTTCAAAAACATGTCTTTTAGCCCCCATGTGAAATTCCCACAGGAAAATATTTTTTTCGTAATAAAATCAATATTTTACAAAATTTCATCAAATAATTGTTTTTGGGAGGGTGACTTTTTCGTACATGTACTGGTTCGCTTCGCTTACTCGTTGTTTACGCGGAAGCCGACGTACAGTCGTGTGTTATTTTACCCTATTCAAACATGTACGATGGAATATTCTATATTTACTGCCTATCTCTTTATCTATCTCTTTATACTGCAGCACACCCTCACGGGTAATTTCGTGGGTGGCAGGTGGGAGCATGCGATGGGTAATTTAACGATCGTGGTTCATCCTTACCGGAATCCCGACTGGAGACCTGGTTTGGCCCTCACATACGTCTTTGGCATTGTGTATGTGACAGTTGAATCTGGTTATACCCCTTATAAGAGTAATCCTACCGGTATTACTTTTAAATAGGGGAAGGGGCCAAGTGACTTCGGTGCGGTATGGACCTGGCACCAGGTCAGGTTTTTCTAATTTCAGGGCTGAATATGTTGTATCTCGATGTAATATTCCGTTCTGATTTTGGGATTTTCCCCCCAATGCAGCAGGTTAAAACGGGATCGAACCTGTTTGCCCGGCCTTACATGACCTTAGCTGTTGATAGGCCGTTAAACACCAATACACAAACAAACAAACTCACGGGTAATTTCGAGCAGGTATTTATTTCATATATACATGTACATACAATTCAAATACAATCGAGGTTCCCGGTAATTAGCCGGTACCCATTTACATCAAGGACACAACGCACGTGAGGCTCGAACCCAGGACCGTAAGGTCAGCAGTCCAACGCCTCGGACCGCTCGACCACGCGCTCCACAATGTCACTTACCAATACACGTGTATTGTACGTTATCAGGGGGCCGTTTCACTAAATTTCGTACGACTAAAATGTTTGTAAGTGCAAAACTATGATAGTCTGTAAATTTCACATTAACACTGTTTTCTTGTAAACAATTATTGGATTGACATTTATTGAGCATAGGCTGCTTATGCCGCCTATGCTCAATAAATGTAAATCCATAAATTGATACTTCAAGACGATCCAATATTTGCACTTACGGACATTTTAGTCGTACGAAGTTTAGTGAAATGGGCCCCATGTAACTCGCTACATTGATATGAATTGATCGAATACACACGAACTGATAATAAATATGTCGTATCCTACATGGACTAGATACGTACATACGGGTAACAACTATTTTAACTAACATTTCATTGGTCGAACGGTGTCACGTGACGTTGCCGAATGGCGTCAGAATAATGGCGCAAATTAAACAAGTACGCGATCTTTTCAACCAAATCATGTTTTGTTTTGTGCCTATCCTCTGTAATAAAAGTCTATCTGATTAATGAAATAAAATTCTGGTGCTTTCTGATATCAAATTTATCAGGCAATGTTAGAGGAAACGGTAGGAATTCCTCGGCGAGCCTCGGAATTCCTCCAGCATTGCCTGGTGCACTTGCTTTCAAAAGATTTTGTTTTTAAATTATTTTTTTCTTTTATTTCATCAGACATTATCAAGTTAATGTAATAAAATAATGAGACAAAAATAGACTGTATATGAATGATTATACAAATAAATTGTTCATGGATGACGCCGCAGTGGAACGCCTATTTGAGATGAAAAACACTTTCAAACGTTTATAAATTTAATTTCAGCATTAATTGCATCTACCGCATCATACTATTTTAGTTGTATTGGTTTTTAACCCTTACAATAATGACGTAAATATTTGTTTATTTTTCATTTTCCATTTTTCAGTATTTTGAGCTATTTGTAGCCAACATGTTTCCCAGCATACAAAACGTTCATACCTCCGTATCCGGTTGCGCAGGCAACGATCACCCAGCATACGCACATACTCCACACCGTCCTGGATGTGGCATTATACAGTGCTGTGGTCCCTTTGTTGAGGGTCGGGGCGCCGGTATCCGTGTTGTTCCAGAGCCCATACACCACCAACAACGCCACAACCCCCGCTATTATCCAGCCGGCCACGTTCACAGTCTGGATAAAATGGAGTGTGGATTAAGGTTCAACCACACCAAATCATCAGTATTCATGTGCGCTGTAGTCGTACAGTAAAGTAAAATAATCCAGTTGGTTTTACGCCATAGACACTCTTTGCTTGTAGAAAACCGGTCAAATGATTGTACTAATTCTTCTTCACATGCATGTTAATGTATAATGTACATCATGTTCAAGCATATGTTTGGGGATTACTTTGCAAGTCGGAACATTCTAGCCGCTGAATTTTTGGGACATCACAAGGGTGGCCACAGGAGATTGAATTTATCGTTCTTAACAAAAATTAAACATATATTTTAATTATTGAATGTCCAGAACAGATTGGGTGCAGGTTATGAGAAAATAGGTCACATAGCATTCATAGGAAAAAAGAATGTAGCAGAGAATAGCAAAATGCGATGTAAATGCTTGAATTTAACGACGGCACTGGCTCGATGACACGAGAGAAGGGGAGAATGGAAGGAGGTGGGTACATAGGAAACCGGCCCCATGGGGCATAGCTTTTATTAGAATAGTCCCTCTGGTTCTTTAACGTGCACAGACTCTCCTTCAAATCTGATACACGGGACCGCCGTTTGAAATCCCCATCCGAAAGGACCAGTAGAGCAGGAGATACAAAGTATCTCAAAAATACTGACGCCCTGGACCTGAACCCTGAATCGAACCCGAGTGGCCAGCGTGGCAGTCCGACGGTGTTACCCCTCAGCCACGGTCTGCTCTTCAACATGCTTTGTAAATGGTTACGTTATATAAAAAATCAATGGATAAGTTGCGGGCAGTAACTCCAGTAGGTTGAAGAGTTATTGCGCACAATTAGGAGTGGATTTACCACCATCCCCGCTACACGTATCTTCCACTCGGCCTCGTTCACAGTCTGGATACAATATTGTGTGGATTAAGGAGGGGAGTAGTTGCGGGCAGTAACTCTGCAAAACTCCCGTACCGTACGGGAGTTTTGCAGAGATACTGCCCGCAACTACCAGGGAAGTTATATGATGGAATGTTAAAAGTACAGGATTTTGATGTCATTAATTACTGAAATGTATACAGTAATGCCGACGAAATATAATGAATGCCCCTCGTAGAATATACACATAGCGCTGAGAAGATTGGAAGCAGGAGGTTTTTGGCGCTGCGTTAAACTAGCCGATTTCATCAAAATTGTTAAGTGCACTTATCAAGTACTCTGCGGGAGTAATTATTTATTTGCACGTAAATGCATTACATGTATTTCATATAGAGCTAACGACTGTTTATACTTGATGGTTAAAATATGCAGTATTATTATATTGTATTTATTAGATTATCACAGCAATATTTGGGGCTAGAAAATATTTTATTTCAATAAACCAAAAACAACCGTCTCAGTGGACTGTTTTCTTCACTGGCCGTTCCAATGTGGAACCCTTGCTGTCAATGTTTTCATTGTATTTTACAGCATTGTGAATTTGATTTATTTTCTGCTGGGACTGATACGTTATCCATAGTTCATTGAGGAATAGTTGTAACGGGGCCTGTGTTCCATTTGTTTTATTTTAATGTATTTAACGTAGTGTGTGTGTTGCTTTGCTTTTGTTACCGCACATCGCTGGTCTTGGAGGGCACGTTTGTGTCGCGTTGATTCTTTCGATGGGTTCATGAATCTCCTTTGGCTCGTGTCTATTTTTGTTAGCACGAAGACGTATACACACGAGTCGGATCAATTATATAGTTTCTAAACAATATGTGTTTGCTTTACTTTATGCCACAGAATTGCAGATAAGTTTTGTATTTAAAGAGTATTATACCCCCATATTTCAAATTCACTTATTTTAGCTGCAAAAAGCAAACAGTGTTTGCCTTTTGCAGCTCAACTAAGAAACTTTTCAAATTTATTATAGTGTTTTTACTACTCAATTTGAAAATCAATGCGTACTTTCACATTGCTGTGAGTATTGTGTACTCCCACTCTTGATAATCAATACGTATCCTGCTACAATAAGTGCGTCAAATACGCCAATACGCACCTTATCTGGAGCTCTGAAATTACCATATGTACAACCTTCGTGTTTACTGGACTATATTGCATTGAAGACATGGTCATGTTTCCAATGAGTAGCGGGACAAAACCTGGACATTTTAATAACAAACCCAAATGTTCTGTCTGTAGCGCAGCGAGACTTTGTAAGTCGCACTGCCAACGTGTATGATCACGTGGTTACAACAACAAGTACTGAAACTTCCAGAAGCCCTCCGATTCAAAGAACATATTCTTTTATTTTGTCCTTTTTATGTAACGGATTTTGATGAAATCTGGCGCATCAAACGCGTCTTGTTAAGTTGCATTTGGTGGTCTCTGTACTTTGGCCCAAACTTCTGTCGTTTTTGCGACCGACACGGAAATCATTTCTTCGCAAAAACGACATAAGTATGTGTGCCGAACTCCCGGGACGACCAAATGCAGCTCATGAAGACGTGTTTGCTGCGTCATATTTCATCAAAATCCGTTGCATATTAAGGAAAATATCAAATAATACTTACTTTGGAGTGGGCAAGATTTCAACACTTTTAGCCACTGTTGTTGTTGTTGTTGTAACCATGTGATCATGCACCTTGACTGCGTTACAGACAGAGCATTCGCGTTATTTAATAACGGGTATTTCATTTTGATAAACACGGTACACCATTACATGTACCACTGGGTCGAATTACGGTATCCACTTCACCAGATGTATCTGTGTTTGCTTGCAGACATGAGATCAAATTAACTTTCTGTCAAGTTTCATTTCTCAGGAATTGTGTTTATTCCTATTGAATCACATATTAAACTTTTCCTTTATTCTTGCAACATAAACCACGTGATGAGATCATAGTTATATGGTTGGTTTATGAGAACAATCAACTGAATATAAACGAAGTACATATATGTAGTTACACATTTTGGATGTTAAGTTTTGTAAAGAGACTAAGTATGTGACATTGACATTGTGATCAGCGGGGATTGGATGGTCGTGGGTTTGTCACAGCATGATAGTAGAGCCTTAGTGCATGTGTGAAATATTAAGAATTGTCGATGAAGAAAATAGAAGTCATAACATATTTCTCTGATGTTAAGCTTATCAACGGACGGACGGACGCACGCACGCACGCGCGCGCACGCACGCACGCACGAACAACCTGACTCCAGTATACCCCCTCCACAATTCGTTTCGGGGGTATAATAAATCGGACGCCGAGCAGATGTGTGAACATTAGCCAAACACAGACTTCGACCAAACGTTCGAGCCATTGTATAGTAAAATAGCGTACGCGGGACTTGAAAAATGTTTCGAGGGATTGCATTGTTTGAGGAGTTTCATTTTGCGCCATCGCACATAAAATTCATTACACATATAGGGACACTTATCGGGATGGCGGCGCTATTTCAAGCGAGCCCGGCATTACGAAGTATCACATTTTGAGCCATCGCAATTTCACTGTACCTGTATTCGATAAGACTGGCCCGTGCGTCCTATGACCCATGACATGTACACGTGATTTCACGTACCTTTCGCATTCTAATCTTGCTTTTCGTCTTACAGAGCAGGTAGCCGGCAAGCATGCCGACGACGTATGGCCCTGTACGACACCAGGGCTTCACGTACATGTCTTCGCTTTGTGCCGGGTTCCTGTAATGGACGATCAAACTCTCCCGAACCGTTGCATGTTACGTAAAATAAATGCTTTGATTTAACGACGGCACTGACTTGATGACCTTGCATGTTGGGACCGACTATTTAAGTATCCATCCGATAGGACTAGGCTAGCATGATGTTTTCTTGCCCAAGGACACGCCGAATCGGCAATTTGTAGCGAGTCGATGTGGGAATGGAACTTGGGGTCTCCCGATCCACAGTCCGACACTCTACCTGCTGAGCTAATCCGACGACCTTTACACGCCAAGTTACGTTCATGAACTAGTAATATATATGGCTGTGACGGGAGAATTTGGGTTTATGGGTTTTGCGACCAGTGAAGATCCAGATCAGCCTGTTCATCCGCATAATCTGATCAGGATCTCCACTGTTCGATATTCCGTCAATGAAACGCCTGAAAAATGTAAATGCTTTGATTTAAAGACGGCACTGGCTCTGGACCGACATGCAAATGAGACCGCTACGGAAAAGATGTTTTGTAATGAGGGATCGTAGCTAGTTATCTCCCGTTCAATTTATTTATAGAAATCCGGTCCAAATTGTGTAGTTTAGGACCTTATTGCTTGTAAAAAGGGCGAATGTAGCGTGATCTGTGATTTTCACTAGTGTTGATCCAGATCATCCTACATATATACGCAATCTGATCTGGGACTACATTAATTGCAAGTTTCACACTTATTACTGTTATTGCAATCAGTGTAGACTCAGATCAGACTGCACATACATGCATGTATGTGCAGTGTGATCAGAGTCGACTCTGTTCGCAAAACTCAAGTTTCCTGCTATTCAGTAAGAAATAAACGCTGAAATACAGCATAGGACCGGATTTATATAAATAAATTTGCAAAGGGACATAACTAGCTACGATGCCTCATTATGACAGGCTCAATGTATGATACGTCAATGCAAGGCATATTCTATAATATAATTTTAATTCATTGTATTTATTAAACTCGTTGATTGATTTCGCAAGAGACTTGGCATACATATGCAAGGTGTATGATCACGTGGTTACAACAACAACAACAGCAAGTACTGAAACTTCAACAATTCCTCTGATTCAAAGTACGTATTCTATTATTTTGTCCTTATTATACTACGGATTTTTATGAAATATGGCGCGTATTGTTAAGCTGTATTTGGTGGTCTTTGTACTTTGGCCCAAACTTCTGTCGTTTTTGAGAAGAATCTATTTCCGTGTCTACCGACACGGAAATCGATTCTTCGCAAAAACAACATACGTATGTGCCGAACTCCCGGCACCACCAAATGCAGCTCATGAAGACGCGTTTGCTGCGTTTTCATCAAAATCCGTTTCATTTTAAGGAAAATATTAAATAATACTTACTGTGGAGTGAATGAGCTTTCAACACTTTCAGTCATTTTTAATGTTGTTGTAACCACGTGATCATGTACCTTGATATAAAAACTTTACGCAACTAAAATAGAAAAGCCATGTAAAGATCAGAAAGACTGGTACTTAAGTCACGGCAAAGGCGGCATTTGCACTGAAATCGTCGACGACGGACAGAACTGCCCGTGCTATACTACTGGCAACGATGACGGCCAGACAGCAGATTCCGCCCCACAGTCACGAGCTGAAACACAATGGCAGGCGGGATAATGTTATACACTAACTCCTGCGGTAAGCTTGCCCATATTTGTCAATCGTTTTATTTCAAAATGCTTGAATATTGCGCTTTAAATGAAGTATTTATTGGCTGAGCCTGAGCTGTGGTAGAGATCAGG
>CM055271.1:52750492-52768778 GCA_029237695.1 Conchocele bisecta | reverse complement strand
ACCAAACTTCATGGTCATGGTCCTTAGGTAGGGGGATTACAAAATTATTAAAATGACGTCATTTACGTAATCCAAGATGGCCGCCGTCTAAAAATAGCACAAATTCTTCAAAAATCTTCTTCTCAAGAACCGCGAACCGGATTTCGACAAAACTTGGTAGGAATGATTAATGTACATTGCTCTTTCAAAGTTGTTAAAATGGTGACCCCGGGGTCAAAAATGGGCGTGGCCCGTGGGGTCAAATTGGGGTTAAATTTTATTTTTGACCGAATAGGGTCATGTCATATATCAAATTTTTGTCAAAATCGGATGGTTATGTCATCCAAGATGGCCGCCAAAAGGTCGTTCTTTTATTTGACATTTCAAAATTCTTCTTCACATGAACCGCTTGGCCCATGGTAGCCAAACTTAAAAGTTATGGTCCATGGGTGAAGCCTTTTCAGATTTGTTAAAATGGAGGTCATCGCTAATCCAAGATGGCCGCCGTCTAAAAATAGCATAAATTCTTAAAAAATCTTCTTCTCGTGAACCGCTAGCCGGATTTCGACGAAAAGTTGGTAGGAATGATCGACATACATTGTTCTTTCAAAGTTGTTAAAATGGTGACCCCGGGTTCAAAAATGGGCGTGGCTCGTGGGGTCAAATTGGGGTCAAATTTTATTTTTGACCGAATATGGTCATGTTATATATGCAATCGAAGGTATCAATGAGGCGATCACTCTGGTACATTTTTTGTCGAAATCGGATTGTTATGTCATCCAAGATGGCCGCCGAAATGTCAAAAGGTCTTTCTTTTATTAGAGATTTAAAAATTCTTCTTCACATGAACCGCTTGGCCCATGGTAGCCAAACTTAAAAGTTTTTGGTCCATGGGTGAAGCCTTTTCAGATTTGTTAAAATGGAGGTCATCGCTAATCCAAGATGGCCGCCGTCTAAAAATAGCATAAATTCTTAAAAAATCTTCTTCTCATGAACCGCTAGCCGGATTTCGACGAAACTTCGTAGGAATGATCGATGTACAATGCTCTTTCAAAGTTGTTAAAATGGTGACCCATGGGTCAAAAATGGGCGTGGCCCGTGGGGTCAAATTTTATTTTTGACCGAATATGGTCATGTTATATATCAAATCGAAGGTATCAATGAGGTGATCACTCTGGTGCATTTATTGTCGAAATCGGATTGTTGTGTCATCCAAGATGGCCGCCGAAATGTCAAAAGGTTGTTCTTTTATTAGAGATTTCAAAATTCTTCTTCACATGAACCGCTTGGCCCATGGTAGCCAAACTTAAAAGTTATGGTCCATCGGTGAAGCCTTTTCAGATTTGTTAAAATGGAGGTCATCGCTAATCCAAGATGGCCGCCGTCTAAAAATAGCATAAATTCTTAAAAAATCTTCTCATGAACCGCTGGCCGTATTTCGACTAAACTTTCAAAGTAGTGAAAATGGTGACGCCGGAGTCGAAAATGGGCATGGCCCGTGGGGTCAAATTGGGGTCAAATTTTATTTTTGACCGAATATACTCATGCCATATATCAAATTGAAGGTATCGATGAGGCGATTGCTCTGGTGCAATATTTGTCGGAATCGGATGATTATGTCATCCATGATGGCCACCAATAGGTCCATTTATTCAAGATTTTGAACGTTTTTTTCTCAGGAACCACATGGCCGATGCTGGCCAAACTTCATAGGAAGTTAAAATCCTTGGATGAAGCATTTTTAGATTTGGTAAAATGAGAGTCATCGCTTAATCCAAGATGACCGCCATCTAAAAATAGCACAATTTTTTAAAACACATGAACTCAATGTCACATTCTCCTCTGGTGTTCATGGAGTCAGGTGAGCGAATTAGGACCATCATGGCCCTCTTGTTTTTGTTCACTTCGCTTTTTATTTCCCGTCGGGCAAAGTCGACTTCGCTTTGAAAATATCCCGTTAGTTTCGGTGCTTGCAGTCTCCATATAATAGTCATAAATTGAAATAAAATTGTTTAGAATTTCCCATTTCACACCCCGCTAACCTGAAATCGATATTCCCAGGGTTGTCAAATAGTGCTGCAAATGTTGAGAAATGGCCTTGGCAGCGTGTTAAACCAGATTATTGTGTACACACACTTTGACACCACAGGACGTCGGCACAGTTCAGTAGTTTGTTTGATGCAGCACGCGGCAGAAATTGATAGAAATAAACACGGCCTTTGGAATTGACCTGTCAACCTGTCAATCATATCCCGGCCGTTTAGCACTCCTTGTGTTAACCCGCAAGCCGATTTTCCAATACTCCACCCACAAGGCGGGAGTTTGTTTTCATTGGATGTTTTTATCGAGTATTTACATTCGCCGATGACAGCATTTGCTGATTTTTGCAGATGCCTATTTGCGGTTTTTACATCTACTATATCACGGAGTGGAACCCCCCAAATTTATTACTATAATAGTAATGTTATCATCTTCTATTCCCACAAAGAAGCCGTTTTATGACGTTATTTAGTAATATACGCACTAGCGAAGAGAAACGAGTTACACGAAAATAAAATAAATTTTCGGATTTCCAAAATGGTGGACGATGTGTTTTCCGATTCCGGGAGCGACGCGGAAATGCAAAATAATGCGGATTCTCAGTCAGACTAGGACTTTTCAGGGTTTGAAACGGAAGAATTAATACGCGTGGCACAAGTTGTGCATGAATATCCTATGGTACAATCGACTCGTGACCAGGAATTCCCAAATGATTGGGAAAAAGTACCATCCCCCACTTGTGTCGCCATTTATAGGAGAAAGTGGAATAAAAATTCCACTTCCTGTAATTAGCAAATACACCATTGGCAGGTAACATTTTAGGTTAAATACATGCATTTCCATCATTTCACAATATATAGATAAGAATACATATAGGTTTTGCTACGATAGCTTCAAAAATAAAAAAGAAAAAATTATATACACGCCCAGTGCTGTATGATTCAAATTTCTCATTTTTATTCGGCAGTGGAAATTGGTATATGCAATTATGTGCGCGGCAGGATAAGGGTTAATTAAGTTGCAGTACAATGCAAATACATCACCACACACAGGGCGACATCCTGCATGGACTAACAGAGAAATACACTGAGAAAATTGTGGAAAATCTAGAAAACCGATTTCTTATTTGTATTGTCTGGTGCAGTTAAATTGTCTTTGCCGATAACCAACAACGACAACATTTAACATACCAGTTCTTTACAAATTATGGAGAAAGAAAACACACTTCTTCCACTTTCCCCTACATTCCACCACTTCCCCCTAAATTCCCTGGAGGGGTAAGTGACTTCCCCCTAAAATTTGGAGCTAGATTGAACCCTGAATCACCTATAATCTCGGTTTGCCTCTGTTTACCTTTAGCTAATATCTTCATATTGCACACATGCATTACTAAGTAACTACACGTATACATCATTTCACATTCATAAAATTACCTTCGCTACTGATCGTACGTCCGTCCGTCTGTCTGTATATTTATTTGAAAGTTTTTGTAAAAGTTTCTCCAATCACCTATAATTTCTCTTTGCCTTCAGCTAATATCTTCATATTGCACACATGCATTACTTAGTAACGATACATCCTTCCACATTAATACAATTACACTCACTACTTATCGTACGTCCGTCCATCTGTCTGTTTATTTATTTGAAAGTTTTTGTAACAGTTTCTCAAATAGGGTCCCTAAGTGCGTTGACAGGCCACATTTTCTAGTTATGCTTTAATATTGCAAGTTATTCATACAATAGTGAATGCATCATGAAATAACCACTGTCAAATGCGACAACATATATGTTACTTGAGCATTATGTTTAATTATGGCAAATAGAAACTTACAGCTGCCATGTTGTGATGGAGTAATACAAAATTGTTAAATTGTAGATTAGGACCATACAAAATCATTAAATTGTAGATTAGGACCATATTAACATTAGAAGTTGCCAGGAACAAATATTGCTATTATACATTCTTAAAGTTATTTGTGAGTCATCTTTGAACATATACTAGCCATGTATGCAATATGGTATGCTATGCAAAAGATACTATGGGGCATTACCAGATACAGTGTCATTGACGTCAGTGATATACTTCATGATACACAGCTTATCTTTTTGATAGCCATATGCTATTCAGCATAGTACATGTAGCATAGACTAGTACTACAAGGTTCTACAGGGGCCTACAGGGGCACCAATGATATACAGTGACGCAGTTTTTGAAATATGAAAGGTGTTACTAACGTACAACGTGCATACATGTACATGGACTAATGCTATATATCCCATCTTGCCTAAAGGGGATAATAAACAAGGAGACGAGAAATGTGGCCTGTCGGCAAACGAATGCCCACGGTGGCAGATTAGAAAAACTGTGGCAAAGTTAATTAACCAAAGTGATAAGTATTCATAAGCACATTTATGAAGGTTAAAATATCAAGGTCATATTAAGGGAAGTGTGAATATGTGGCATTTGCCCACAAGTATGATGTATTGAAATATTAAAGTAATTCATCAAGGGATATAGAAGTTATGACATAATTGAGAAAATCCGGCGAACTGTGAAAAAGTTCAAATTTGTGACACAGGTTGAAGTAACGGACCGAGGTCTATAAATACATTAAATATGCCTAAAAGCATCAATAAATGAAAAAAAAATAAGCTAAACATTGTTTTTACCCCCTCCATATATTTCATTATGGAGGGGGTAAAAAAAGATTTTAGCTTATTTTGTTGTCATTTATTGATGCTTTTAGGCATATTTAATGTATTTATAGACCTTGGTCCGTTACTTCAACCTGTGATTTGTGAAGGTCAATGTCATATTAAGGGCAGCATGGATGTGTGGTATTTGTCCCCAAGTATGACGTATTGAAATATTAAAGGTACACAGGGGTCGACTTAAGACTTAAAAATCTACAAGCCCACCGGGCCAGTCAGGTTGAAATGTTACAGGCCCGAAGCCAAATTCACAGGCCCGAAACAAAGTCAACTAAATATCACCATTTACCGTCAATATCAATCATACAATTACTTTATAAGAAATAAAATGCTATGCATTACACCAGATTGACTTTCAACAATGTTTTATTTGTACTAACAGCATACACATGATTTTAATTTTCTTTTAACAGTAACAGTGTCATCCAATAGAAAAATAATGATTAATAAATATTATTTACTCGGCTACGGGTAACAAAAGCCTTGGACCCCTAGGTCTTCAACCATCAATATAATCATTTATATCTGAAAATGCAAACATATAATTATATTAAAAAAATAAAGATGGTCATGGTCCCAGGTGCAAGACTTTTTTTACCGAGTAATTAATATATATCATCAGACATCTCATCATGACTCAGACTAGATTCAAAAACACTCCAAGTACTGCTTTTCTTCTTCGCTTAACTTGGGCGTCTTGGCCGGGCTGGGGCCGATTGGAACTCGCGAAGAAAAGAACTCCCCGAGAGTTCTTTGCCTGTCCGCCATGTTGACAGTGAAACTGACGCTGTTTCGTAATAGAGGTTTTCATTAGCCTACTGTTTAGAAACGGACCAATGAGATTGCATATAACATCGATAAAATAATTGGCCGAGTCTACGTTAACGGTAACTGAAAATATATCGTTTTCGCACGGTTTCACCGGGTACACACGGTAATTTTGTTATTTGCCGAACCAAATTTCTACTGGCCCGACGGGCTACCTGAAAGGAAGAGTTACAGGCCCGAGAGAGTTTTCACTGGCCTCGGGCCTACGGGCCAGCGGCTATTTCGACCCCTGAGTACATGCCCACTCAGTAGGCACAACATGTTCTTTATAGGAATTATTAAATAAGTGTATAATTGTGTCACTGTTCCACCAGTGCCCAATATACAGATACAATCATTTAGTAATATTTATTTTACTGACAGTGACTCGCGGTGGTATCAGGCTAGTTTCATTTGCAAATGAGGCATGATATTTTTTAATTATTTATACTAATTAAATGTGTCGCCTGAACAAATAATATTTTCGACAGATTATAAAGTATGATCATTGCACATAAAAAAATAAATACAGAGAACAAATAGTAATGTCCGTAAACATTTTAAGGAAACACGGTTATCGCCCCTGATATCAGTGTGGAAATTTACGTCTGATATAAAATGTATAATATTGCCAATCAATACGTGGGTAATGGTGCAAAAATATTTGCCAGAAAATGTCTCGGATGATGTCTCTGATATAAAGAACATTTTGTGCCTACTGAGCATGCACCTTTAAAGTTGTGAAGGTCGAAAGGTCAAGATATTAAGGACAGCATGGATGTGTGGCATCTTGTCCACAAGTATGATGTATTGAAATAATGAAGTAATCTATCAAGGGATATACCGTAGAAGTTATGAAAGAATTGAGAAACTCCGGTAAACTTCTTAATGTGTGAAAAAGTTCAAAATTGTGTAGGTCAAAAGGTCAAGGTCATATTAATGACATCATGGATGTGTGACATTTGTCCACAGGTATGCTGTGTTGAAATATTTAAGCAATCCGTCAAGGGATATAGAAGTTATGACATAATTGAGAAACTCTGACAAACTTCTTAATGTGTCGGACACACAGTCCGAGCACTATATGCATAAAAAATGCCATTTGCCTTACTGGTCATAGTATGTTATATTATTTCACAATCGATCGCGGTGGCGTAAATTAACGGTAGGGGTTCCTCCTTATAGGAATCACCATTAGCCTGGTTTGGCCCTCATGTACGTTTTTATCTTTGGCCCTTTTGTCAATACTTGGGAGTTGAATCGAGTTATTGCCCATTATAAAAGTAATGTGATTATTACTGATCCTGCTGCTTTTGGGAGTGGGCCAAGTGATTCTAGTGTGGCGAGGACCTGGCATCACATAGGATTATTTTTATTTCAGGGCTGAATATATACCGGTAATTTTTTTATTGTAAATATTCAGTTTTGATTTGGGGATTCCCCCCCCCCCCCCCCCCACCCCCCCCCCCCCCCCCTTTGTACAGGTAATATATGGGATTTAGTACTAAACCCATTGACCCGGCCTTAAATGACATTGGCTGTTAAACCTCATCAAACAAGACAAACAAACAAATCATTCTGCATACCATAATCGCCTCATTTTCTGAAAAGCGCAAGAGGCACTTTTCCTGTTTTCCTATACAATTTAATCATTTTTAGCCAGGTTTTTTGAAAAAAAATCCAGGCAATTGGATTGGCGAAAGCCGGGCGGGCGGCGGGCGGCGGGCGGGCGGCGGACGGCGTCCACAATCAATGTTAAGTTTTCGTGTTTGAGTCCATTTCTTTGTTACTGTACCACCTAGGACCACCAAACTTTCACAGCTTCATAATCAAGGGGTGCCCACCACATATATCACTATCCAATATGTTATATTTTTTTTTTAACTTCACCCATTTTTTCCGCGCAATCGACTTAGCCATTTTCAATGTTAAGTTTTCGCGTTTTCAATGTTAAGTTTTCGTGTTTAAGTCCATTTCTTTGGTACTGTACCCCCTAGGACCACCAAACTTTCACAGCTTCATAATCAAGGGGTGCCCATCACATACCACTATCCAATATGTTACTTTTTTAGCCAGGTTTTTTGAAAAAAAAATAAAATCCAGGCAATTGGATTGGCGAAAGCCGGGCGGGCGGGCGGTGGGGCGGGTGGGCGGGCGTGGGCGGCGTCCACAATCAATGTTAAGTTTTCGTGTTTGAGTCCATTTCTTTGTTACTGTATCACCGATGCATGGATTATCAAATGCCTTGGCACAAATGTTTCTCAGGATGAGAAGGTGTGTCGCGATCAATAACCACGCACCTACGTCCAAGGTCATGGTCACAGTTGAAGGTTAAAGGTCAAACCTATTGCAGGCGGCAGACAGATAAACTGCATAGTTTGTGTACACAACTCCTCTGAAACCGTTCAGTGGATTGATCTGAAACTATGCACACTTTTTATGCCGAACAAATATTTTTTTTACAAAAATATCATCCTTTTAACTTAGCCATTTTTTTCTATTTTTAGCCAGGTTTTTTGAAAAAAAATCCAGGCTATTGGATTGGCGAAAGCCGGGCGGGCGGGCGGCGGGCCGGCGGGCGCCTTCCACAATCAATGTTAAGTTTTCGTGTTTGAGTCCATTTCTTTGTTACTGTACCAACTAGGACCACCAAACTTTCACTGCTTCATAATCAAGGGGTGCCCACCACATATCACTATCCAACATGTTACTTTTTTTTTAACTTGACCCATTTTTTCCGCACAATCGACTTAGTCATTTTCAATGTTAACTTTTCGCGTTTTCAATGTTAAGTTTTCGTGTTTAAGTCCATTTCTTTGGTACTGTACCACCTAGGACCACCAAACTTTCACAGCTTCATAATCAAGGGGTGCTCACCACATATCACTATCCAACATGTTACTTCTTAGCCAGGTTTTTTGAAAAAAAATCCAGGCTATTGGATTGGCGAAAGCCGGGCGGGCGGGCGGCGGGCGGGCGGGCGGCGGCGGGCGGGCGGCGTCCACAATCAATGTTAAGTTTTCGTGTTTGAGTCCATTTCATTTGTTACTGTACCACCTAGAACACCAAAACTTTTCGTTACTTTGTTAACAACCTTTAGGGACCACCACTTTCACAGCTTCATAATCAAGGGGTGCCCCAACCACATTATCACTAATCCAACATGTTACTTTTTTTTTAACCTTCACCCATTTTTTTCCTTTCCCAGCTTTAATCGACTTAGCCAGGTTTTCAATGTTAAGTTTTCGCGTTTACAATGTTAACAGTTTTTCGTGTTTAAGTCCATTTCTTTCGTACTGTACCACCTAGGACCACCAAACTTTCACAGCTTCATAAAATCAAGGGGTACCCCACCACATATCACTATCCAACATGTTACTTTTTTTTTAACTTCACCCATTTTTTTTCCTTCCCAGCGCAGTCGACTTAGCCATTTTCAATTTGTTAAGTTTTCGCGTTTACAACTGTTAATTGTTTTCGTGTTTAAGTCCATTTCTTTGGTACTGTACCACCTAGGACCACCTTTCAAACTTTCACAGCTTCATAACCAAGGGTGCCTACCAGATACAACTATCCAACATGTGACCATTTTTTACCTTCACCTATTATTTCTACGTAATTGACTTAGCCATTTTCAACGTTAACTTTTTAATGTACGTCTGGTTAAATTTTTTTGGTTAAAACATTTTTCGTTATCTATATCTCTGCAACTGCTTCGCCCATTACCTTGAAACTTCACATGGGTGTTTATCATCATCCATATTTTCATTCTAACCCCCAACCGTGCGGCCCCTGGCCCCTGTGCCCAATGTCAAGGTCAAATTACTTTGAATTTATTTGTTAAAGTTTTTTCGTGTACTATATCTCTGCAACTGCTTCACCCAATACCTTGATACTACACATGGGTGTTTATCATCATTGTCGCACCTGCTTGCGGAAAGCGCGATCCTGTGCCCAATGTCAAGGTCAAATTACTTTGAATTTTTTTGTTAAAGTTTTTATTTTTTCGTGTACTATATCTCTGCAACTGCTTCACCCAATACCTTGATACTTCACATGGGTGCTTATCATCATTGTCGCACCTGCTTGCGGAAAGCGCGATCCTGTGCCCAATGTCAAGGTCAAATTACTTTGAATTTTTTTGTTAAAGTTTTTTCGTGTACTATATCTCTGCAACTGCTTCACCCAATACCTTGATACTTCACATGGGTGCTTATCATCATTGTCGCACTGCTTGCGGAAAGCGCGATCCTGTGCCCAATGTCAAGGTCAAATTACTTTGAATTTTTTTTGTTAAAGTTTTTTCGTGTACTATATCTCTGCAACTGCTTCACCCAATACCTTGATACTTCACATGGGTGCTTATCATCATTGTCGCACCTGCTTGCGGAAAGCGCGATCCTGTGCCCAATGTCAAGGTCAAATTACTTTGAATTTTTTTTATTTTTTGTTAAAGTTTTTTCGTGTACTATATCTCTGCAACTGCTGCACCCAATACCTTGATACTTCACATGGGTGTTTATCATCATTGTCACACCTGTTTGTGGAAAGCGCGATATCGTCAGCATTTT
This sequence comes from Conchocele bisecta, assembly GCA_029237695.1. Lineage (NCBI taxonomy): Eukaryota > Metazoa > Mollusca > Bivalvia > Lucinida > Thyasiridae > Conchocele > Conchocele bisecta. Next base: position 52,758,667 of record CM055271.1, on the reverse strand, counting down.
GGCATACGTCCGTCCGTTCGTCCGTTCGTCCGTGTGTCCGGTTAAAGTTTTTTGGTTAAAGTTTTTCCATTTACTATATCTATTTTTTTAGTGTCCATGCCTCGCCCCAAGGCGCGACATGCAGGCCACGGCCATCTAGTCTACAAAAAGTGGGTATAATTATGTTATCCAAGTGTCTATGCTTGGAAAAAACCTGGCCTTCGTGGCTTTGCCTCGTTTTTTAACTTGACCCATTTTTTCCGCGCAGTCGACTTAGCCATTTTCAATGTTAAGTTTTCGCGTTTACAATGTTAAGTTTTTGTGTTTATGTCCATTTCTTTGGTACTGTACCACCTAGGACCACCAAACTTTCACAGCTTCATAACCAAGGGGTGCCTACCACATACAGCTATCCAACATGTGACCATTTTTTTACCTTCACCTATTATTTCTACGTAATTGACTTAGCCATTTTCAACGTTAACTTTTTAATGTACGTCTGGTTAAATTTTTTTGGTTAAAACTTTTCGTTATACTATACTCTGCAACTGCTCGCCCATTACCTTGAAACTTCACATGGGTGTTTATCATCGTCCATATTTCATTCTAACCCCCAACCGTGCGGCCCCTGTGCGCAATGTCATGGTCAAATTACTTTGAATTTATTTGTTAATGTTTTTTTTGTTTTTTCGTGTACTATATCTCTGCAACTGCTTCACCCATTACCTTGATACTTCACATGGGTGTTTATCATCATTGTCGCACCTGCTTGCGGAAAGCGCGATATCGTCGGCATTTTGGCATACGTCCGTCCGTCCGTCCGTCCGTCCGTCCGTCCGTCCGTACGTCCGTGTGTCTGGTTAAAGTTTTTTTCGTTAAAGTTAAAAGTTTTTCCATCTACTATACTATTTTTAGCTCACCTGAGCGAAGCTCATGTGAGCTATTGTTACCGCAATGTGTCCGTCGTCGTCCGGCGTCGTCCGGCGTCCGTCGTCCGTGAACATTTTCAAACGTCTTCTCCTCGGTAACCATTGGGCCTATAGTCACCAAACTTCATGGTCATGGTCCTTAGGTAGGGGGATTACAAACTTGTTAAAATGACATCATTACGTAGCCCAAGATGGCCGCCGTCTAAAAATAGCACAAATTCTTCAAAAATCTTCTTCTCAAGAACCGCCTACCGAATTTCAACAAAACTTGGTAGGAATGATTGATTTACAATGCTCTTTCAAAGTTGTTAAAATGGTGACCCCGGAGTCAAAAATGGGCGTGGCCCGTGGGGTCAGATTGGGGTCAAATTTTATTTTTGACTGAATATGGTCATGTCATATATCAAATCGAAGGTATCAATGAGGCGATCACTCTGGTACATTTTTTGTCGGAATCGGATGGTTATGTCATCCAAGATGGCCACCGAAAGGTCAAAAGGTCTTTCTTTTATTAGAGATTTCAAAATTCTTCTTCAAATGAACCGCTTGGCCCATGGTAGCCAAACTTAAAACTTATGGTCCATGGGTGAAGCCTTTTCAAATTTGTTAAAATGGAGGTCATCGCTAATCCAAAAATGGGCGTGGCCCGTGGGGTCAAATTGGGGTCAAATTTTATTTTTGCCCGAATATGGTCATTTATCAAATCGAATGAATCAAAGATCATGTCATGGCGATCGCTCTGGTGCATTTTTTGTCGAAATTGGATGGTCATGTCATCCAAGATGGCCGCCGAAAGGTCAAAAGGTCGTTCTTTTATTAGAGATTTCAAAATTCTTCTTCACACGAACCGCTTGGCCCATGGTGGCCAAACTTCACAGTTATGGTCCATCGGTGAAGCCTTTTCAGATTTGTTAAAACGGAGGTCATCGCTAATCCAAGATGGCCGCCATCTAAAAATAGCACAAATTCTTAAAAAATCTTCTTCTCATGAACTGCCAGCCGGATTTCGACGAAACTTGGTAGGAATGATCGATGTACAATGCTCTTTCAAAGTTGTTAAAATGGTGACCCCCGGGGTCAAAAACAAAAATGGCGTGGTCCGTGTGGGGTCAAATTTTATTTTTGACCGAATATGGTCATGTCTATATCAAATCGAAGGTATCAAAGAGGCGATCGCTCTGGTACATTATTTTATCGAAATTGGATGGTCATGTCATCCAAGAATGCTGCCGAAAGGTCAAAAGGTCGTTCTTTAATTATTAGAGATTTCAAAATTCTTCTTCACACGAACCGCTTGGCCCATGGTGGCCAAACTTCACAGTTATGGTCCATGAGTGAAACCTTTTCAGATTTGTTAAAACGGAGGTTGTCGCTAATCCAAGATGGCCGCCATCTAAAAATGCACAAATTCTTAAAAAATCTTCTTTTCATGAACTGCCAGCCGGATTTCGACGAAACTTGGTAGGAATGATCGACGTAGAATGCTCTATGAAAGGTGTTAAAATGGTGACCCCGGGGTCAAAAATGGGCTTTGGCCCCTGGGGTCAAATTTTATTTTGGACCAAATAGCTCATGTCATATATCAAATTGAAGGTATCGATGAGGCGATTGCTCTGGTGCAATATTTGTCGGAATCGGATGATTATGTCATCCATAATGGCCTCCAAAAGGTCCATTTATTCAAGATTTTGAACGTCTTTTTCTCAGGAACCACATCTGCAGTAGCCATTGCTTGTCATAAAAGGCGACTTAACTGGCTTAACGATTGGGTTCATACTTTCCGGAACCCACTATACCAGATTTGGCCCTCATGTACATTTTTGGCTTTCTTGTATGTGAGAGTTGAGTCAGGCTATGCCCCATATATAAAAGTATTAGCGCTAATCCTATTACTTTTAGGGGATGGGATAAATGATGCTGGTGTGGCGAGGGCCTGACACCAGATCAGGTTGTTCTAATTTCAGGACTGAATATATATTTTGATTGTAAATATTGAGTTCTGAAGTTGGGATTTACCCCCCTCGGACAGGTGGATACGGGACACGATCCCATTGACCCGTCTGCGTGTAGACTCCCTGAGGCTTGTACCTCTATGTCAGAAAAGCGGACGTTAAACCCTATTCACTCACTCACTCACTCTCAGGAACCACATGGCCGATGCTGGCCAAACTTCATAGTAAGTTAAGATCCTTGGGTGAAGCATTTTCAGATTTGGTAAAATGAGTCCTCGCTTAATCCCAGATGACCGCCATCTAAAAATAGCACAATTTTTTAAAACACATGAACTCGATGTCACATTCTCTTCTGGTGTTCATGGAGTCAGGTGAGCGAATTAGGGCCATCATGGCCCTCTTGTTTTAGTGTCCATGCCTCGCCCCAAGGCGCGACATGCAGGCCACGGCCATCTAGTCTACAAAAAGTGGGTATAATTATGTTATCCAAGTGTCCATGCTTGGAAAAAACCTGGCCTTCGTGGCTTTGCCTCGTTTCTTGTTTAATGCTTCAAACAACTAAATTCCCATCACTAAATCAAATTCAACTGCAGATTCATAATGTTAAATAATCATTTTAAAATATTCTTATGACCATTTAGTATTTTCGTAGTTCTAAATGTAAAATATTCTAGCATGAAAATTATGTATTTTAGAGCAAAATGTATGAAGTGACAGTAAAGAAGTTATAGCAGGATGGGAAACGTGACGGACAGATGGACAGACGTCTTGCATCTCTATATTGCATTTTCACTACGCAATGGAATAAATATGCAAGTGAACTGCCAGCCAGGTCAATTTAAACACACAATACATACCTTGTATATTTGTATTATATCTCCAAAATGTTAATTTCTAGAAATATTTTTACTAATATTCCACAAATTATTTACTACACATCCATGAAATAGGTTAACTAATCAAACTTTTCACAGCTGGCAATCATTCGGTCATTATACTGCATCTGGGTGACAACCTCAGTGTAAAATGTAGAATATGCTCAGAAGACACAGACTAATGAATTTCAGCTTATATATACTAAGTCTATAAATTTAAATTTAATGAAGCCTAATCCATTTTCTCATAAAGTGACCTAACACAACCAATAATAGTCATAAATCACACATCACCTGACACAGGTCCTGTTGCCATGGCAGCAGACCAAAAATTACAAAATAACCTGCAGTTTTAAGACAAAACCACCAACTGCAGAATAAATGCCACTAAATTGCACCCAGCACAACTCCAGGACACTCTAGAGAATAGACGTGTAGACCCCGATCAGTTTGTGCAGGCTGGTCATGATGTACACTATCATTGCATTGTCACCAGACAAGCATGTGGACTTAAATCTCACAAAACAACTTAAAATATGACTGTTCTATGCTGGTATAATAGAAAAGAGTGCAGACTGATGGAAATGGGCAGTTTTAAGCCATAAATCACACTGACCACCCTCAAATTTACAGAAATATGGCAGTGACTGGAGGAATGGGACTTATGTGATCTGTGACCAGTGTATACGTAGCTCTTGCTCAAGTAGCTCACTCCTGTAGCCTGATAACGATCTATAATACTTGTTAGTAGCACAACGGGCATTTCATTGACGAAATGGCAAACAGCACAGATTCTGATCAGACTGTGTGGATGCGACATTTCTCCAGTACCATCCACAATTTGTGACAATAAACATCAAGTTTCTGGTTCAAAGCCTATTTTACTTTTGCCCATACATTATATAGTGATACTTAATTTTGTTGCACTGTCTGTCAATACAGGTGCATATCTAAAAGTAGGGTTTTTATACGACCATTTTTAAAAAACAGTTTTTAAAAAACGGTACGTATTATGTTTTACCGCTGGGCGGGTGGGCGGCTGACAGAAAAAGCGCATAGTTCGTGTACACAACTCCTCCGAAACCGTTCAGTCGATCGATCTGAAACTATACACACGTCTTCTACACATATTGAAGATGTGCACCTTGGTGTTTTATGCCGAAAAAATTTTTTTTTTAATCACCTTTTTAACTTAGCCATTTCTACATTTTTCTATACAATTCTATATACGGTACAGAGTTTGTGTACACAACTCCTCCGAAACCGTTCAGTCGATCGTTCTGAAACTATACACACGTCTTCTACACATATTGAAGATGTGCACCTTGGTGTTTTTATGCCGAAAAAATATTGTTTAACAAAAATATCGCCTTTTTAACTTAGCCATTTTTTCTACATTTTTCTATTCAATTCTATATACGGTACAGAGTTTGTGTACACAACTCCTCCAAAACCGTTCAGTCGATCGTTCTGAAACTATACACACGTCTTCTACACATATTGAAGATGTGCACCTTGGTGTTTTTATGCTGAAAAAATATTTTTAGACAAAAATATCACCTTTTTAACTTAGCCATTTTTTTTTACATTTTTGTATCCAATTCCCTATCATTTCTACTTTACACTCTACTTTTCTATCTCTGCCTAAATTAGTATACATGTTTAGCACAACGAGATGAAGAAATAATGCTATAGACTTTCAAATTCTCATTAATGTTTATTGCCTTGGTGACAGCTTCACATTTCTGCATCTTCGCTGTCTGGCATATTCTGTGACTTGCGGCACTCTTGTTAAATTTAATATATTAATTAAATTAACCTGATTGTATAAAATAGTTCTATGTCATAGTTGTTTGCACATAAAGATAATAAAAATGTCTACACTATAGTGCAGTAATATTGTTTTTTTTAATATTTTTTTTAAACAATATTTTATTCATCCAGGCCCGTACGCAGGGGGGGGGGGGGGGGGGGGGTGCGACCCCTAGATTCGCCGAGGTCCGCTATTTTTCAAACAGTAATCTCAACAAATCTTGAAATGCATTAATATACAGGTAATTTAATGCATGAAAATGTCACAATTTACCACCGTTGAAATCCGAATTTAAATGACTTAAAATGCAGGAGAGTGCATTTCAGGCCATCTAGGTTTAAACAATTTCAGGGGGACCATGCCCCCAGACCCCCCTAGCGTACTCGCTCCACTACGTGGGGCTCGCCCCTGACGCACCCCCCAATAGAAAGTCCTGCGTACGGGCCTGTATCCAATACAAGTGATAAATGATACATGATAACTAATGGGATTTGACCGAAAGCAGAACTTATCGTGGTCATCTCCGATCAAATTTAAATATGGTGAAGTCCAGATTCACCTAGAAATCAACATATATCACATTTTATACATAATTTGCGAACAGACCCTCTTCGGATTTAGGAAGTATGTAGAAACATCACAAAATAGGTGGTAAATCACAATTGTATCTAACTGTAACTTAGAAAACTGTGGGAAACAACTTAAACTACCTTTTTAAAATTATTTTCAATTAACACTATTCTTAGAATGTGCGTATTCACTTGTTTTCTAGGGGCATGAATCAATGAGAAGGCACGAATCCATGAGAACTAGGGCTATACAAATTGACAGATTTTTTTGTTCGAAGGTACCTGACTTTTGAACATCAATGAAGTGTCGTCTATGAACATTAACAAGTTATGTTTGCATTCATTATACTCTCTTAGATGGTTTAATTTCCTCCTGGGGATGCAATTATATGGCATAATATATCTTGGTGGCAGCCATCTTGAATTTATGCAGATTTCTCCAAATGCTCAAGGGTAACAGATTGTCATCAGTCAGATTCTAAAACTAGAAAGTCAACATAGGCAAAATCAGTAATAACAAGAGTTGTCAGAAGACAACGAAGCTCGCCTGGCACAGTTGCATAAAAAAACATGAATATTATATATAATTTACCTTGGGTTAAGGGGCGTGCGGTGGACCTTGACATTGGGGTCAGTGGTGCAAGGTGGGTGTGTGTTTGCTATAGCATAATATAGCATATTAAGATGAATGCATGTATGAAATATCAATGCGCTCCCTGAAAACAGAATTTAACCCAATGTTAAGTTTATGAACATACTAAGTTGGTGATTTTCTACAGCATGATAGCTATTCACATGAGGAATGCATGTATGAATATGCTAAGTTTGTGACCTTGGGGAAATTAGTGGGGGTGTGGGTCATGGAATGTATTAACGTGCTGACACAAATGGGCAACTTTAAAATTCAATTCCTGAACTGCATATAGAAAAAATCCAAAATGGCCGCCAAATGTGACTATTTTACATACTTTCACTAATTCGTCATATCAAAGAATATACGTTTTTAGTACGTATTATGTTTTACCGCGGGGCGGGCTGGCGGCTGACAGAAAAAGTGCATAGTTTGTGTATACAACTCCTCCGAAACCGTTCAGTCGATCGATCTGAAACTATACATGTACATGTCTTCTACACATATTGAAGATGTGCATCTTGGGGTTTTTATGCCGAAAAAGTATTTTTTAACAAAAATATCACCTTTTTAACTGAGCCATTTTTTCTGCATTTTTCTATACAATTCTATATACGGTACAGAGTTTTGTGTACACAACTCCTCCGAAACCGTTCAGTCGATCGTACTGAAACTATACACACGTCTTCTACACACAGGGCTTCAGATAAGGAATTAGTAATTGAGTATTGTAACTCCCATCATTTCTGAAGCAATTGGGTATTTCAAAATTTGAATTGTGTAAAATAGAATCACACTACTGTTTACACATCAACAGACCGCACTTATTCAATAGTTTGCTTCTAAATGAAAACACATCTTGGTATTTCATTAGAATTGTCTCCTTGGAGACAATTCTAATGAAATACCAAGATGTGTTTTCATGGAAAAAATAATAAAATATGCTATATTTGTGGTCTATTTATTGTTTTCTGTAACATGATAAAGATACCAGAAAATTTTCATTGCTTTTTGATACTCACTACTTCTGATTTCAATTGGGTTTTTGGCAATTTTAATTGAGTATTTACGCAAATACGCACCTTATCTGCAGCTCTGTACACATATTGAAGATGTGCACCTTGGTGTTTTTATGCAGAAAAAATATTTTTTAACAAAAATATCACCTTTTTAACTTTGCCATTTTTTCTACATTTTTTTTATACAATGTCTATATACGGTACAGAGTTTGTGTACACACGTCTTCTACACATATTGAAGATGTGCACCTTGGTGTTTTTATGCCGAAAAAATATTTCTTAACAAAAATATCACCTTTTTAACTTGGCCATTTAACTTGAACAATTGTGCAAAACATGATGTGCAAAAACATGATGCAATTTATTTTCAGCTATTTTAGTAGTATATACGTAGAATATAAGTCATTT
>CM055271.1:52659445-52749992 GCA_029237695.1 Conchocele bisecta | reverse complement strand
GTACATCGACAACCCTCGTAGTCGAGCTATGCTGTTCTCCTACAGCTCTTGTTACTCAAGCTTGTATAAGGAATACTCCTGGGCCTACAGCAACCATACTTGGACAACTTCATCTCCTAGTGATGTACATCAATAATCCTGATATTTGAACTTGACCTACTTTTACCCTTGGATCACTTAGTTATTTCCCCTTGGTTAAGGTTTTTACTCAAACTTGTAAATGGAATACTCCTGGGCCTACAGCAGCCATACTTGAAAAACTTCATCTCCTAGTGATGTTCATCAATAATCCCTGACCTACATTTAACCTTGAATTGCTTCCCTTGGTTAAGGTTTTTCGTCAGCCTTGGTTAAGGTTTTTAGCTCGCCTGCACGAAGTGCAGAAGAGCTTATGACATACCCCCGGCTTTGTCGACGTTGGCGTCTCGTCGGCGTTGTCGGCGGCGTCGGCGTCTCGTCGGCGTTGTCGGCGTCTCGTCGGCGTCGTCCACAAACGTAACGTTGGGGTAAATGTCTTATAACTTCTGTTTCCTTTCATGGAACACCTTGTTATTTCATACATGCATTCCTCAGACGACCCTCTATCATGCTGTAGCAAATCCATGACCCACCACCCAACCCTTACTCCAAGGTCAAGGTCACAAACTTAGCACATTCATAAACTTAACGTTGGGGTAAATTTATTATATCATCTGTTTCCTTTCATGGAACGCCTTGATATCACCCATAGTCCTGGCTCTGGGGGGTTGTTTGTGTACATTTTTCTTTCACGGCAAAACTTTGCATTTTATTGTTCGGTGTGACAAGACCTTCAAAAAAAGTTTGGGTAGCACTTCCAAGTCGAGTACGTTTTCTCTGTGGCGGCCATCTTGGATTTTAGTCCGGGTGCAAAATGGCTAAATTTATGATATTTTATTTTCACAAATTAAATCATTATTAGGCATCAATAAATTATTAATTTTGATGTTTTGCATTATAATGGTTCTCAAAATACATTATGAGCACAATTTACTATCATAAACATGACTTTGTGGTACACAATGGACATATTTTATTCAAATTTATCACAAATTTATCACAAATTTTCTTCATTTTGGAAAGTCGCTCAATCTCTGATGGTATCTCAATCGCCCAATAATATAATTAGAACTCTAAAATATTCCCCAAAACTTGCTAATTAAATCCTCTAAATAATGCAATCCTCATTGCCATACATTAGGGCACTGTGAGAAGTCCACTTGAGCGAAAAGTTACCCCTACCCCATAATGAGCAATTTTTTGGAATTTTGCTAGAAATGAAATATCTTCTGAACGAATAGACTTAGGAAGGTGATCTTGGTGTCTACACATAGGTTTTCGGGGTCAGATATTCTATTTCTGGCATGAAATTAATGTTTTGAGTTAGTCATGTGTATGTAAATCCAAGATGGCCGCCAACATGGCCGCCAAAATGCTGAAAAATGATATAATCCAAACAAATTGACATACGAAGGTGATATTGGCACCTAGACATAGGTTTTCGGGGTCAGGAATTCTGTTTCTCATGTGAAATGTATGTTTTGAGTTAGTCATGGGTATAAAAATCCTAGTTGACCGGAAATGCTGGAAATGCTGAACGTTTTCTCTGTGGCGGCCATCTTGGTTTTATTTTAGTCTGGGTGCAAAATGGCTAAATTTATGGTATTATATTATTTTTTTTTAGAATAAACTAACCAGTAATTGTTCAGTTTGATTTATTGCCATTACTTGGATGTTACTGATACATGTGTAGCATGATTTATTACTCGAAACATTGATTTAATGTACAATATGGACATATTTTTCTGAAATTTAGACACATATTTCTTTCATTTGGAAATTAGCCTCATGTTTGATGTTGTATCCATGGCCCAATATTGCAAGTACAGCTGTGAAATATGGTCATAAGTTTGCTATTCAAATAAATTAGCTAAAACAGTGCTGCCTTCAGTTCGGTGCATCATGGCTTTGTACAAAGCCTAATTGAACCGGAAGCTACACCTACCCCATAAATTACCTGAATCCTGAAGTAAGTTTTTCGTATGATGTTGATCTTTGTGTCTACATGTATGTATTGATTTGAACCCACATGAATTGAATGCTAGCACATACATATGCTACAAAACTCATCTAAATTTAAACTTTAATGCAGCACCGAATCAGTCATGGTAGATGAGAACCTCATTGATGCACGCGAAGTTCATCATGGGGGTGATAAAGGCGATATCGAGACCAGATAAGAAAATGTCACCTCTTCACTTAGTGTTGTAGAATTCAGTCTCAGCTTGTAATCTCAGGTGACAGGATTCTTACATACATGTTGTGACATTTTCTTGCAACAACAGAATTTGCCACATCTGACGCCAGCCATCCTACAAGGGCATGTTGACCTGGCACACTTGGCACATGCACAGAGATAGACCAATTCACCGGAAGTGTTTTCCATGATGTTGCAGGCATTAGCTGACCTTGGTCAAGTTCATAGCCACATCCTCTGCATTCAATGTTTCGGCAGTGTCGGGATTTATGTGGCACTCCAACGTGTGCATTGTTGTGTATGCATTGTAGAAAGCACGCTGTATGTGTGGTAGGAGGCCCTGGCTGGTCGGAGGAAGATTGTGAAGAGAGCTGCTTTTGCTGAAGTGGAAGACCTCTGCTCGTAGATCAGTGAAATTTGTAGCATCACTTTGCTTTTTCAGCACCTTCACCAGGTATTGCTCGGATGTACGGATCATGGCTGGAGAGAGGATTGGCGACTCACCGAAGTTGTTGAGGAATTTCTCTGGCTCTGCCTTTAATGCCGCTTTCTTTGTGCCAACTCTACTGGTGATGTCACATCCCGTAAGACTGTGCAGAGCCGGTAGTACTGCACATAGCCGAGACCCCATGCGTTGGTATAAAGTATGAAGAGGCACATACCGGGTTGAATCTCCAACACCAGCTCGCACCCACAGTTCCCGAAGATTGTTTTGCATCAGGTCAGGCATGTGGTACAGCAGGGCGACGACTACATCAGTGTCATTGGAGATAACAACGCATATGTTGTGTCCTGCCTTCAGACAGTCCAATACATGAAGTGGAATACGGTGGTCAGCTTCTTCAAATGATGATTGCAGATTGTTCATCACATGATTACTGCCTTTGTGAACCATAAGGCACTGCCAGTTCTCATTTGCTCTCGTCACCTGCCCGACTACAGTGGGAAACTGTCGCGTTTCGGGAACATGATCACGGAGATGGTGATATATCAGTTGCTCCAGAAGATGCTTGTTTGGCATTCGAAGGCCAGAAGGTATCCATCTCTTTTGGTAGAGGCGTCCCTGGTGCAATCGAGCTGTGTTCAATGGGCACAGTAGCGGAGCGGCGCATTCTCTCACTGTCCTTTACAGAGGGATCGTCCGAGTACATGTCAAACACATAGTCGCATCGCCCAAACTGGTTATACACCTATGTAATTGATGAGAACACAGACACAAAGTCATGAAAGGTGGAGAGGCCGCTGACACGAACCTTACAAACAGTTGCCATGGTGTCTATGACAAATGCAGAGTTATGTCGATGCACATACTCATAATCCTCTGGTTTCAGGTGGGTCTCCAGCTCTTTGAGTAGTTGGCTTTTCTCCGGTTTGGTCATCATCCCATCATCACTGAACAGAAGAGGGGAGGGTGCGACATCACATTCCAGAAGGTCTTTTGTGCTGATGCCTCGATCTCGTGCTATTTCAACCGTCTTCTCAATGTTCATCTCCTTCACTGCCTTCTTGACTGTCTTCTGTGGCTTGGCTCTGATAGCTTTCATGGTTTTCAAATTTGTTCGGTGTATGCATTCACTAAGTCTTGCACGTTTAGTGATAAATCTGCTGAGCCGAAATGTCAGGTATTTTTTTTCCTTTCCTGTTGAGAAGGCATTCAACATGTCATTTCTGATGTCTTTTGGCATGACTTCTTTCGTCACAAAGTTTTGCAGCTCTGGAGATGCTTCTGCAGATAATGGAGAGCCCTTTTCTTCGATGAATCGTATCATTGCTTGGATATGTGATCATTACGTGTTGTAGTGGCTTGTGATGACTTGTGGTGGTTACACGACTGTGTGTATCCTCCATCACGCCAGCATATTCCCGATGCAGATTCTTCACTGCCATCATTTCGTGGTAAATTAGGTCCCATTGAGCCACATACCGCTTCTGCTTGGCATGTCCAATGACTCCGTCACTGCATTTTGATGACAGATTGATACTCTGCTCCAGTTTCTGGTTCCTCCAACTGCGATGAAGCGGCCAGGTTTGTCTTTGATGGAAAATGTTCCCATGTGAGAAGTTCTTGTAGACTGATGGTGATGTTTGTGATAGCCGTCGCATGTCTTCCAGGTAGACAGAACACCAGCGCAGGTAGTTTGTGGAGTCAAATGCCGTGAAGAGATAGAGGGCTCGTTGCACGGCATCAAGATGGAGCTCCCAGATTCCCTCGCGATCAGCTCTCAGCAGATCGTGCACCACATCCATCATGCGAAGGAATTGGACCCAGAACTGGAAGTTCTCGTTCACGGCGGACTGAGATTCGATGAATTATTCAGATCTCCTGCCAACTTGTGTGATGCAGTGGCAAACTCTACCATGCACCTCTGACTGTCACTGATGTTCGTCTTTGACACACTTGACTTCAGCTTTTCCCAGGATAGCAAGGACTGGTGCATATGGCTGAATGCCGTTCTCAGCGAAGAATTCCTTGTAGAGAAGCGGGTGTGAATGCTTCTGCAAGAAACTGCATGCCTTCAAGAGATCGGCTGTAATGACCTCCATTGAGAACCGAGTTCTGAATCACGGTTGGACCAAAAACACCTGCCTGCAGCCAAGTGATGTCGGCTCCACTTCCACTTAGTGCTTTCCTCATGCACTTCAGAACAGTTTTTGTCAAGTGGAATGTTCCCATAACTGGGACTAAAGTGCGAAATTCCTGCGGTCGCATCATTTGAATTTCCTTGACGATGCAGTACACCCCCTCATGACAATATATCGGGATTTCTCCTTGTAGTAACTGTGTACCTATTGATGTGAAGTTCTTCATTGCAGAATACACGGTTGCATATTCAGTGACGGGATAAGGCAGGACAGGTAAGAATGCAAGATTCTTCACTGGAATTTTCGTCAGTCCAGACGGAGTTGCTTGCACTCCAGCAAGGCATTGATTGTAATGGAGGATACATCGAGACTTCATCGTCGGTAACAGCCAGACGCGCCAGGGACCATGTGGTGTCTTTCTGTTTTGCTACTTCAGCCTTTTCGGATTTGTAGACGCTGTCATTTACCGTGTAGGATGCAGGGATGTCAGGGCGTTTTGCTGACTTATGGAAATCTGAGAGAACTTGGCACGGAAGGAGATCATTGAATGCCTGCGGCCCATGTGTCATTGTGTATCAGATATATTGGGTTTACATGTCGATGACGGCGGTTTTGTCCTGGTAGAGTACAGTCACTGTATCATGCTCCGAAACATTTGTACCCTCGTGATCCCAGTTGTCAATGACACCAGAAGTGAATTGTCCAGGGTCGAAGTGGCTGGGTAGTGCCATTCGGTCTTTGTTGTGCTGTGCTGTAAATGACGCAAGGTCGTGCTGATACCTACGTAGCTCTGCATAGCTGAATGCATGTCCTTCATGGTTTAAAGTTGTGGTCACAATTTTGCCACCTCGCCCAAGACTATGAACAGATTCCGCGTTCAAAATATGCATCGGTGTTCTTTTTCTCCCACAGTGGTACACATAGTACATAATTTGAAACAGGGATTGAACCTTTCTGCAACGTTGTGTGGACAGGGGTTGTCATCTGCTTCTCCGGCATTGATATCCTCGCCATCATCTACATCATTATCTTCGCGCTCATCGGACACTTGATCATCTGTCATGACTGATTCTGCTGCTTTTTTGTATGTACCAGGATTAAAATTGTACAAAAAAACAAAAAACTTGAGTAAGGGATCAGGGATATTCATATCATTACATGCACGTTTAAGATCATGAGCATCACAAAAGCTATCGTCAAGACGAAAATTGTAGTCTTCAAGAGACGTCCTAATCACATTAGCACATACTTCTACAGGGCTAACAGAGCGAATCTGCTCAGCTAACACATTTGTTTTGCAATTTGACACACGGTACACCATCAATGATTTACGAAAAGAATCAGGATATGTGAAATCAATCTCACAAACCAAATTCGTTAATCAAAAACACTTTCACATCTCTATTGCGGAAATTACATTGCTCATCAATACTATTCAACTTGGTCTCTTATAGCACTCAACTCATACCCCTTGCCATTGTTCATGCCTTGATCCAACTCTGGTACAACTTGTCTCCATGCAATCTGTTTGTCTGATAACTTAGGGGTCAGGTCCCTTGCCTCATACCTATACAGATACCTAGTCATGCATTCTCTATGATAATAAAGATCAGCTCCAAAAACTGAATTCTGATCTTGTAGGTCGCATGTTCGAGTAAATACATCATCCTGCAATATGTTTGTTGCCACGAGAAAGGATGATGCTCGCTTGCTTTCACAAATACGATATTTGGTGTATATTTTCTTACCAATATCACCTTCGTATGTCAATTTGTTTGGATTATATCATTTTTCAGCATTTTGGCGGCCATGTTGGCGGCCATCTTGGATTTACATACACATGACTAACTCGAAACATTAATTTCATGCCAGAAATAGAATATCTGACCCAAGATCACCTTCCTAAGTCTATTCGTTCAGAGGATATTTCATTTCTAGCAAAATTCCAAAAAATTGCTCATTATGGGGTAGGGGTAACTTTTCGCTCAAGTGGACTTCTCACAGTGCCCTAATGTATGGCAAAGACGATTGCATTATTTAGAGGATTTAATTAGCAAGTTTTGGGGAATATTTTAGAGTTCTAATTATATATTGGGCGATTGAGACACCATCAGAGATTGAGCGACTTTCCAAAATGAAGAAAATTTGTGATAAATTTGAATAAAATATGTCCATTGTGTACCCCAAAGTCATGTTTATGATAGTAAATTGTGCTCATAATGTATTTTGAGAACCAGTATAATGCCAAACATCAAAATTAATAATTTATTGATGCCTAATAATGATTTAATTTGTGAAAATAAAATACCATAAATTTAGCCATTTTGCACCCGGACTAAAATCCAAGATGGCCGCCACAGAGAAAACGTACTCGACTTGGAAGTGCTACCCAAACCTTTTTTGAAGGTCTTGTCACACCGAACAATAAAATGCAAAGTTTTGCCGTGAAAAAAAAATGTACACAAACAACCCCCCAGAGCCCATACTACCAACCCTTACCCCAAGATCAATGTCACAAACTTAGCATGTTCATAAACTTAACGTTGGGGTAAATGTTGTGTAACTTCTGTTTATTTACAGGGAACGCCTTCATATTTCATATATGGATTCATCTGATGATACTCTATCGTGCTATAGCAAATCAATGACCCACCGCTCATCCCTTAGCCCAAGGTCAAGGTCACAAACTTAGCACAATCATAAACTTAACGTTGGGGTAAATATCTTGTAACATCTTAACATCTGTTTTCTTTCATGGAACGCCTTGATATTTCATACAAGCATTCCTCAGATGACCCTCCATCATGATGTAGCAAATCCACAACCCACCACCCAACCCTTACTCCAAGGTCCAGGTCACAAACCTAGCACATTAATAAACTTAATGTTGGGGTAAATGTTGTGTAACTTCTGTTTATTTACAGGGAATACCTTCATATTTCATACATGCGTTCGTGTGATGATACTCTATTGTACTATAGCAAATCCATGACCAACCTCCCACTCCTTTCCCCAAGGTCAAGGTCACAAACTTAGCACATTCATAAACTTAACGTTGCGGTAAATGTCTTATAACATCTGT
This sequence comes from Conchocele bisecta, assembly GCA_029237695.1. Lineage (NCBI taxonomy): Eukaryota > Metazoa > Mollusca > Bivalvia > Lucinida > Thyasiridae > Conchocele > Conchocele bisecta. The sequence goes on along the minus strand of CM055271.1, from coordinate 52,742,052 downwards.
TTCCTTTCATGGAACACCTTGATATTTCATACATGCATTCCTCAGATGACCCTCTATCATGCTGTAGCAAATCCACAACCCACCACCCAACCCTTACCCCAAGGTCACAAACTTAGCATTTTCATAAACTTAACGTTGGGGTAAATGTTGTTTCATTACAGGGAACGCTTTGATATTTCATACATGCATTCATCTGATGATCCTCTATTGTTCTACAGCAAATCCATGACCCACCCCACCCCTTTCCCCAAGCTCAAGGTCACAAACGTAGCACATACATACATGCATTCCTCATGTGAATAGCTATCATGCTGTAGAAAATCACCAACTTAGTGCGTTCATAAACTTAACGTTGGACTAAATTTTGTTTTACTTCTGTTTTCAGGGAGCGCATTGATATTTCATGCATGCATTCATCTTAATAAGCTATATTATGCTATCGCAAACCCACTACCCACCTTGCACCACTGACCCCAATGTCAAGGTCCACCGCATGCCCCTTAACCCAAGGTGTAGTTATATAATATTCATGTTTTTTTATGCAACTGTGCCAAGTTTGAGTGAAGGCTGCCAACAGGCGAGCTTCGTCGTCTTCTGACAACTCTTGTTACGCAGGCCGCGGCCACCTTGTTTGTCGAGCTATGTGTACATCGACAACCCTCGTAGTCAAGCTATGCTGTTCTCCTACAGCTCTTATTGTCTAGTACTAGTTACTAGATGAGATGTGTTAGCAATAGCTTGGTAGTCCTGATATTTTTATGCCACCGGGTTTCGAAGAAACGGGTGGCATATAGTGTTTGTCCGTCTGTCCGTCCGTCCGTCTGTCCGTCCGTCACACTTTTTGGTTAACCAATTTGTCACAGTTTCTCAAATATGCTGCAGGTGGCATCCGCGTTCGACAGACGCATTTCTTGTTTATATTGTTACCACTTTTCGTCTGTCCATCTTCTGTCCGTCAGGCGTATGTCCGTCCGTCAACACTTCCTACATCTTCTTCTGAACCGCTGGGCTGATGTTGACCAAACTTCACGGATATGGTCCATGCATTACATCTTTTCAGATTTGTTATACCCCCCGCAACGAGTTGTGGGGAGGGGGGGGGTATACTGGAGTCAGGTTGTCCGTCCGTCCGAGCAACCAAGGGTGTACAAGGGGCCATGGGGCGGAGCCTAACACAAAATAATCCTTTGATTTATTCCGTATGGCCCCTTATTCTATTGTTATACAAGGGGCCATTGCTTTGATCTAGAACAATGGAAATGGCCCCTTGTTCACTATTGGTGGCACGTCCGTCCGTCCGTCCGTCCGTCCGTCCGTCAACTTAACATCAGAGAAATATTGTTATAACTTCCAATCCAATCCCCGCTGATCCCAAGGTCAAGGTCAAATACAGTAATACTAAGTCTCTTTACAAAACTTAACATCAGAGAAATATTGTTATAACTTCTTTTTCCTTCATCTAAAATGCTTAATATTTCACACATGCATTCCAGTAAGGCTCTACTACCATGCTGTGCTAAATCCACGACCGTCCAACCCCCGCTGATCCGATGGTCAAGGTCAAATACTTAGTCTCTTTACAAAACTTAACATCAAAGAAATATTGTTATAACTTCTATTTCCTTCATCTAAGATGCTTAATATTTCACACATGCATTCCTGTAAGGCTCTACTACCATGCTGTGCCAAATCCACGACCGTCCAACCCACGCTGATCCCAAGGTCAAGGTCAAATACTTAGTCTCTTTACAAAACTTAACATCAGATAAATATTGTTATAACTTCTATTTCCTTCATCTAAAATGCTTAATATTTCACACATGCATTCCTGTAAGGTTGTACTACCATGTTGTGCCAAATCCACGACCGTCCAACCCCCGCTGAACCCAAGGTCAAGGTCAAATACATAGTCTCTTTACAGAGAAATATGTTATATCTTCATCTAAAATTCATCTAAAAGTTACTGTGACATATCCCTGCTGATCCCTAGGTGAAGATCACATACTTAGTCTCTTTACAAAACTTAACATCAAAGAAATCGGTTATAACTTCTGTTTTCTTGCTGAGATCTACTTCACATTCACGTTTGTGCCGCCCCAGCTAAGCCCAGAGTCAAGGTCACAAGCCCACACTTGGAAAATTTTACATATTTAGGGGTACCTGGGCCCATGGGGGGTATTCTGTAAGCCTCGCTTTCTTGTTTACTTATCTCCCTTTGTTGTTTTGTGCTCTGATTTTGTATCCAGAGCATAACTCGAACACCCTTTGGAATATTTTTATGCCCCACCACGATAGTGGAGGGGGCATTTAGTGTTACCCTTGTCCGTCTGTCCGTCTGTCCGTCCGTCCGTCCGTCCGTCCGCACACACGAGTGGGTACTTGTTGTAAGCGTACGGGGATCTTATTGGGTAGGGTTAGGATAGTGTTGGGTACTCTTGTTGGGTATTTTTATACAGTAAAAACACAACAAATATTTATTCGTAGGAACGTGCGTCCCGTCCTCTCGTCCGTCCGTCCGTCCGTCCGTCACAAAACTTTAACACTCGGGGGTAAATGTCTCATAATTTCTTCATCCTTCGACTGATCTGCTTCATATTTCATATACACATTGCTCTGATGGTTCACTACGGCCCTGTGCCAAATCCACGTTCGTCCTGCCTCCGCCAAGCCCAGGGTCAAGGTCACATACTTGGTGCTTCAAAGACTTTAACGCTCGGGTTAATATCTTATAATTTCTGTTTTCTTTCACGGATCAGCTTCATATTTCATATACACATTGCTCTAATGGTCCTCTACCGCCCTGTGCCAAATCCACGTTCATCCTGCCCCCGCCAAGCCCAGGGTCAAGGTTACATACTTGGTGCTTCAAAAACTTTAACGCTCAGGTAAATATCTTATACTTTCTGTTTTCTTTCATGGATCATCTTCATATTTCATATACGCATTGCTCTAATGGTCCTCTACCGCCCTGTGCCAAATCCACGTTCGTCCTACCCCGCCAATCCCAGGGTCAAGGTTACATACTTGGTGCTTCAAAAACTTTAACGCTCAGGTAAATATCTTATAATTTTTATTTCCATTCACGGATCAACTTCATATTTCATATACGCATTGCTCTAATGGTCCTCTACCGCCCTGTGCCAAATCCACGTTCTTTCTTCCCCCGCCAAGCCCAGGGTCAAGGTCACATACTTAGTGCTTCAAAAACTTTAACACTCGGGTAAATATCTTATAATTTCTGTTTTCTTTCATGGATCATCTTCATATTTCATATACGCATTGCTCTAATGGTCCTCTACCGCCCTGTGCCAAATCGACGTTCGTCCTGCCCCGCCAATCCCAGGGTGAAGGTCACATACTTGTTGCTTCAAAAACTTTAATGCTCAGGTAAATATCTTATAATTTTTCTTTCCATTCACGGATCAACTTCATATTTCATATATGCGTTGCTCTAATGGTCCTCTACCGCCCTGTGCCAAATCCACGTTCGTCCCGCCCCCGCCAAGCCCAGGGTTAACATCACATACTTAGTGCTTCAAAAACTTTAATGCTCGGGTAAATATCTTATAATTTCTGTTTTCTTTCACGGATCAGCTTCATATTTCATATAGCATTGCTCTAATGGTCCTCTACTGCCCTGTGCCAAATCCACGTTTGTCCTGCCCCCGCCAAGCCCAGGGTCAAGGTCACATACTTGGTGCTTCAAAAACTTTAATGCTCAGGTAAAAGAAAATTTTGACTTGGAATTTGGCCTCATTTATTATCAAGCGATATGTGGGACATCCGTGTTCTATGAACACATTTTCTAGTTTATTAAACTTCACACATGCATAGAAGACGACCCAAAGGTGTGTCGTACGTAAGAATGACAACTCTTGCGTCGTTAATTTCTTAGTTATCTCCCTTTGTTGTTTCGTGCACTGATTTCGTGTCTGGAGCATAACTCGAACACCCTTTGGAATATTTTCATGAAACTTTACACATGCATAGACCACAACCCTAAAGGTGTGTCACGCAAGAATGACAACTCTTGCGTCACTAATTTTTTAGTTATCTCCCTTTGTTTTTTCCGTCACTGATTTTGTCTCCGGAGCATAACTCGAACACCCTTTTTTCAAACTACTTGTGTATCTGGGGAGGGGGATACACATGCGCTTGTCGACAAGCGTCCATTTCTAGTTTTATTTGTTTTTACCACAAATGACCCCTTTCTTATAAATGGACTAGTCTGTAAATCATTTTGTGACAATCTGATTGATTAAATTAACGTATCATGGTCCATTCCAGTTATTTAAGGTTGAAAGGGTTAAATCTTGTTTCAACTGCCCGCAAGATGCAGGCCAAGCAAACAACTATTGACAAAATCATTGAGATATCCTTCAGAGCTAAAGCCCAGGGTAACGTGTTGTTAATTGTTGCTATGACTGGAGAAATCTGGATTGTGCGACCATCAGGAGCTACCCTGAATTAAGAGTGCATATGGTTGAAACTTCTTTCTTAAGGTGTCATTTGTCTTGCAGTTTTCAAAAGTGATAAAACATATAAGTAGAGATATTTTAAAACAATAGGTTTTGGTAAAAGAATGTTTCTAATACTGAAGCATTAATAGAGTGCAATGCTTGTTTACTGCAATCAATAGTTACAACTGTCTGTTCCACGGTTTTCTGCCGACAAACGTTTGGCTATTAAACACATTAAAGGTACGTACCCACTCACTAGGCACAACTTGTTCTTTATATCTGAGACATTTTCTGGCAAAATAAACATTCATTCACCATTACCCTACATATTGATTGGCATTATTATGCATTTTATATTTTGTGACACAGAATTGAATTTTGTGACACAGAATTGACAGAATTGAATTTTGTGACACAGAATTGAATTTTTTGATTTTTAGTGTTGGTGTTTAGTGTACACATAATTAACCTGTCCTGCATGGCGCCCTGTATCACCCTGTTGCATTCAAATTCATACTTTTTATTATGCCCCTATGAAATGTCAGGGGACATTACTTTTTCTATGAGACGGTTCAAATGGTAATGATGTTACTTAGAATAGATACAGGAGACATGAGACTGAATCACATGTTATTCTTTCTGAAGAAACGTTACATACATTTAAGTATATGAAATTCCTGTTTTTATGCCTCACCACGATAGTGGAAGGGGCATTTAGTGTTACTGTTACCCTTGTCCGTCTGTCCCTTCCCGTCTGTCCTTCCGTCCGTCTGTCACCAACCTTGTCGTAAAACTTTTACATGGATTATTTCCCCCTTTTCGACTTAGAATTTTCAAATTTTGGCTGGTAAGTCGTAAAACTTTTAAACCCTAATAGCTACACACCTGCAACTTGGTATGTAGCTTCCTTATGATGAGTAGATGCGCAAAGTTTATTTTGATTTTTGATTCGACCCCCGGGTCATTGATTATCTCCCACTTAGAATTTGGCAATTTTGGCTTATACAATATTTAAACCCTAATAGCTATACACCTGAAACTTGGTATGTAGCTTCCTTATGATGAGTAGACGTGCAAAGTTTATTTCGATTTTTCATTATACCCCCCGCAACGACTTGTGGGGGGGGTATACTGGAGTCAGGTTGTCCGTCCGTCCGTCCGTCTGTCCGTCCGGGCACACATTAGGGTATTTATGTGGCTAGCCCCACAGGGTTATGGACTTGTTAAAGGATAGGGTTGGTTACAATTAGCCACCTAAAAAATCGTTTTATGTGACTAAAAATCGTTTTATGTGGCTAATATTTAACATGTGATAAGCCACATAAGTACCCTAATGTAAGAACGTCTGTCCATCCGTCCGTCCCCGTCCGTCCGTCCGGGCAAACATCAGGGGTTTAGGAGCTTAGGGTAAGGGTTAGTAACATAAGGATTCCTTTGAAGTTCTTTGAACTTATTCCGTTAGCCCATAAAACCTTTTGAAGTTTAGGGGCTAGTCCTTTGATCTTTTATATAGCAAATAGCCCATAAACCCAAAATGTTGGTGTCCGTGCGTCCGTGCGTCCGTGCGTCCGTAAACTTAACATCAGATAAATATTGTTATAACTTCTATTTTCTTCATCTAAAATGCTTGATATTTCACACATGCATTCCTGTAAGGCTCTACTACCATGCTGTGCCAAATCCACGACCGTCCAACCCCCGTCCAACCCCCGCAGATGCCAAGGTCAAGGTCAAATACTTAGTCCGTAAACTTAATATCAGAGAAATATTGTTATAACTTCTATTTCCTTCATCTAAAATGCTTAATATTTCACACATGCATTCATGTAAGGCTCTACTACCATGCTGTGCCAAATCCACGACCGTCCAACCCCCCACTGATCCCATGGTCAAGGTCAAATACTTAGTCTCTTTACAAAACTTAACATCAGAGAAATATTGTTATAACTTCTATTTCCTTCATCGAAAATGCTTAATATTTCGCACATGCATTCCTGTAAGGCTCTACTACCATGCTGTGCCAAATCCACGACCGTCCAACCCCCGCTGATCCCATGGTCAAGGTCAAATACTTAGTCTCTTTACAAAACTTAACATCAGAGAAATAATTTATAACTTCAAATTATTTCACTTGTGCATTCCTCTAAGGTTGAACTATCATGCTGTGACAAATCTACGACTTTCCAACCCCCGCTGATCCCAAGGTCAAGGTCACATACTTAGTCTCTTTACAAGACTTAACATCAGAGAAATATGTTATAACTTCTATTTCTTTCATTGAAAATTCTTAATATTTCATATGCTGTGACAAATCCCAGCTGATCTCGAGGTCAACGTCACATACTTACCGTATAACCTCGAATTAACGCCCCCCCCCCCCCCTTCCTTAATAAACGCCCCCCTCCAAATTAAAAAAAAATAATAAATAAATAAAAAAATAAAAAAAGACCCCAAGGACCGCCAATTTCAAACACAAATAATCCTTAAATCCTTATTTGTGTTTGAAATTGGCGGTCCTTGGTAATTTTGTTTTTTTGTTGTTGTTTTTTTATTAATTTTTTGTTTTTTTAGTGGCTAATAAACGCCCCCTTTTTGTAAAATGTAACGCCCCCGGGGGCGTTAATTCGAGGTTATACGGTAGTCTCTTTACAAAAATTAACATCAGAGAAATCGGTTATAACTTCTATTTTCTTGCTCGGATCTGCTTCACATTTCACACACTCATTGCTCCAATGGACCTCTACCACCCTGTGACAAATTCACGTTCATGCCGCTCCCTTATAATCCCAGAGTCAAGGTCACAAGCCCACACACTTGGAAATTTTTACATATTTTAGGGGTACCTGGGCCCACGCGGGGGGTATTCCGTAAGCCTCGCTTACTGACCAATCTAGTTCGACTTAGAATTGAGCAATTGTGCCTTGTACGTCGTAAAATTTTTAAACCGTACTAGTTACAGACCTCAAACTTCGTATGTAGCTTCCTTATGATGAGTAGATGCACAAACTTTATTTTCGTTTTTGATTCGACCACGGGGTCATGGATTATCTCCCCCTTTTCGACTTAGAATTTTACAATTTTGGCTTATAAGTTGTAAAACATTTAAACGCTAATAGCTACACACCTGAAGCTTGGTATGTAGCTTCCTTATAATATGATGAGTAGACGTGCAAAGTTTATTTCGTTTTTGTATTTGACCCCCGGGTCATGTATTATCTCCCCCATTTTGACTTAGAATTTTCCGATTTTGGGCTTGTAAGTCCTAAAACGTTTAAACCGTAATAGCTACAGCCCTGAAACTTGATATGTAGCTTCCTTATGATGAGTAGGTGCACACTGTTTATTTCAATTTTGTATTCGACCCACGGGTCATGGATTACCTGCCCTTGTGAACTTGAAGTTTTGCCTCGTTTATTATCAAAGCGATATGTGGGGCATCCGTGTTCTATGAACACATTTTCTAGTTTATTCTTCACATGGTTAGGGTTGGCTGAAACGGAGGATATTGAGGCCAACATTAATTTAGAGTTCACATGTTAAGGCTTCAATCTTGAAGCAATTAATACCACAAATTTAAGTTAATGACGTCGCTCATTTTTTTGTCAGATTGGCATTTTGTCAGGGAAATGTCAGGGAATTTTATATCAGCTTCTGTGTGGGAACCCTGAATTGTCATACCCTGCATTGCCTAGGTAGTTGTGGATAGAAACTCTGCGAAAACTGCCAAATCGAACGTAGCAAAGTTGCAGTGCCATCTATGGCCTTCCTCTGCAGAGTAGCGAACAGATCAGGTGGGAGGGGTAATGGGCATTTTTTTCGCGCCTGCTTTAGTAGAAGGTACGACTATAGTCGCCGCTTTTTCCGTCGTCGTTCTAAATTTTAAAAAGTTTGTACAAGCTTCGTCATCATGGTATAACTTCAATATTACTTGATGGATTGCTTCAATATTTGGACACTTGATACATGTGGGCATTTGGAACACACTCATGTCGCCATTAACTTGACCTGTTGTACCTTCACATTGGTGCAGAAACACTTGGCCATTTTTTATACAAGTTTCTTCATCATGATATAACTTTAATATTACTTAACGGATTGCTTGCATATTTGAACACTTGATACATGTTGTCATTCGGAACGCCAGCATGCCACCATTAGCATGACCTTGACCTTTTTTATCCTCACATGTTTGTGGAAACACCATTATCGCCAGCCATTTTTCAAAATGGTCCCCAAATCTCTTTTAACATATTTAATTTTGTGAACACATCAAATTTAAATACACTCATAAATATTTGTTTCTTATCGTTGTCGTGTCAAAATATCATGTGAATTATTGATTTAATGGTATAGTCAGGCGATACTGTGGATTTGACACCGAACATTGTCCGTTTCCACGTCTACAGATAGTTTTTGTCCGGAGCAAAACTCAAATAGTCTTTGGAATATTTTCATGACACTTCACACATGCATAGACCACAACGAAAAGCTCGCTCGCTCACAATAATGATCACTTTTGTATCGCTAATTATCAAGTTATCTCTTTGTTTTTTGTTGTTCTACTACGTATTCCAATGACAAAACTAAATTTTTCCAGAAAAAAAATACTGCCTTTTCAACCACTGCATTTTATCTACACTTTTGCATACAGTCTGGTCGGTAAAGGGTATACAGTTTGTGTAGGAAACTCCAGTCCTCACAGCGTTCTGTCAATCAATCTGAAACTTTACACATGTCTTCTGCACATACTGCCGGCTTATCAGGATCTACACCGTTTGCAAATATTAGGAAATTGGGCTCTAATGTTTGTTGCACATTTTCCTGCCAACCTATGTTTGGTCATTAAACACATTAAATCCCAACACTTATCTAAGCTTAGATACATTTTTGTGAATATTAAAACCGTGACACCAATTTTTGGCCATATTTAATGTGTTTAATATGCAAAACATAGGTCGTCAGAAAATCGTAGAACAGTAGTGTTGAATGTGTTAAACATTGTCAAGTATTTTATACAGGTGAGAGAACGGATAAGACAGATGGCAGAGTCACCGAGTTAGACACTATGGCAACTTCATCTATCAGGTCACACGCCGGCGAACTTAAGAAAAAAACTGACTATACCCTGACACAATCCGAGGTGGCAATGTTGACTGACAATATGCAATCTGTGGGAATACTAATACATTCAAATGGGTCCGGAACTTGCTTTAGAGTTGGAACAAAATACGTCATGACAGCTTGGCATGTTGTCGGAGCTATTGTAGGTAAGTTTAACCATAGCTGTTTACACACAATGGTAAATGGAGAGGACGCTTTATATGCCTTTATTAATCAATTAATCTACTCACTCAAGGTCATATCTAACTGTTCATTGAATTATACAGATTCAGTTATGCTTGTAAAAGAACCATGTAATTCTAGCAAAATAATAACAGAGCTCCAGATAAGTTTTGTATCCAAAGTACCCCCATATTTCAAATTCAATGCATATTTTACTTTTACAAATGTATTATTTATTTTCTTATTTTTAACTAGGGAAAATTCACTTTTTTCAGCTGCAAACATTGTTTGCTTTATTCAGCTCAACTAAGTCAATTTTCAACTTTATTACAGTATTTTCACTATTCAATTTGAAAATCATTTTCACTCCCACTTTTGATAATCAATGCGTATTCTGCTAAAATAAGTGCGTAAAATACGTCAATATGCACCTTATCTGGAGCTCGATAATAAATTACTGATTGAAGGCTGGAAGGTATTGTTGGACTTTTTATAGTTTATATCCGGACAAATTCTCCAAAACCTTGTTTATTCCTCATGTGAGACATGCTGGCTTGCCTGTTGTCCAAACGAACAGACAATTGCAGTTATCATCATTATTGCCCTCATATTTCTGGGAGACCATATGTCACGATCTTAATACTCTCGCTTTAAAGGCACTGTGTCTCAGATGTCGATGAAATGTGAGGAAATAAGTTGGTAAAAGATAGATTTGTATCATTTATTACTTTTTCAGCAATGAAATGCGTTGTTATGCAGTGAACATAAGTCATATTTCACTGCACGTGCGTTCACCAGCGAAAATATAGCAAAACAATGAAAACGATGGGAAATTTAACGAAACGAAAAAATAACAAAAATTTTTTTTTTTGGGGAATTTGATTTTGGTTTGGTTACCATGGCAACCGGCAACCATACTAAATTTCGACCAAACTCTTTTTTTCTTCAAAAAGCTGCGAAATTCGTCATAACGAAAAGTAAATAGAAAATTAAAAAAAAAAAAAAAAAATTATGTGTTGGTTGCCATGGTACCCATGTTTTATTTTATAAAAAAAAAGTAATAAACAGAAAATTCAGATTTTTGCAACGAATATCACATAAATGTTCATCGAGTGGTGTCATATGTCCATATTTCACGAGTGCTTTGCACTCGTGAAATATGGACATATGACACCACTCGATGAACATATATGTGATATTCGTTGCAAAAATCTGAATATCCTCTATTTATTCTGAACATATGTGACCCTATTTGTGACCTGAAAATAAAGAGAAAAAAAACTAGCTTTTCAAACACAATCATATAACATTCATATTTCCTGCTGATGCGCTCGCACTTAATAGCCATGTGCTTTGCTTGAACTAGACACTACATCATTGACTATGTCACTGATAACATTCAGTTCTCACATTTTTAGCTCACCTGAGCGAAGCTCATGTGAGCTATTGTTACCGCAATGTGTCCGTCAACATTTTCAAACGTCTTCTCCTCGGTAACCATTGGGCCTAATAGTCACTAAACTTCATGGTCATGGTCCTTAGGTAGGGGGATTACAAAATTGTTAAAATGACGTCATTACGTAATCCAAAGTGGCCGCCGTCTAAAAATAGCACAAATTCTTCAAAAATCTTTGTCTCAAAAACCGCCAACCGGATTTCGACAAAACTTGGTAGGAATGATCGATGTGCAATGCTCTTTCAAAGGTGTTAAAATGGTGTCCCCGGGGTCAAAAATGGGCGTGGCCCGTGGGGTCAAATTGGGGTCCAATTTTATTTTATTTTTGACCGAATATGGTCATGTCATATATCAAATCGAAGGTGTCAACGAGGTGATCACTCTGGTGCATTTCTGATGGTTATGTCATCCAAGATGGCCACCGAAAGGTCAAAAGGTTGTTCTTTTATTAGAGATTTCAAAATTCTCTTCACATGAACCGCTTGGCTCATGGTAGCCAAACTTAAAAGTTATGGTCCATGGGTGAAGCCTTTTCAGATTTGTTAAAATGGAGGTCATCGCTAAAATAGCATAAATTCTTAAAAAATCTTCTGATGAACCACTAGCCGGATTTCGACGAAAATTGGTAGGAATGATCGATGTACAATGCTCTTTCAAAGTTGTTAAAATGGTGACCCCGGGGTCCAAAATGGGTGTGGCCCGTGGTGTCAAATTTTTTGACCGAATATGGTCATGTCTATATCAAATCGAAGGTATCAAAGAGGCGATCGCTCTGGTACATTTTTTGTCGAATTGGATGGTCATGTCATCCAAGATGGCCGCCGAAAGGTCAAAAGGTAGTTCTTTTAATAAATATTTCAAACGTCTTGTTCTCGTGAACCGTTTGGCCGATAAACTTCACGGTAATGGTTATTGGGTCAAGCCTTTTCATTTTTGTTTAAATGGTGGTCAAAATCAAAATGGCCGCTGTTGAAAAGTAGGTCAAATTCTTAAAAAATCTTCTCGCGAACTGCCAGGTCGATTTTTACGAAACTTGGTATGAATGATCGATAGTTAACGCTGGTTCAGATTCCTTCAAATGGTGGACCCCGGGTCAAAATTGGGCGGGGCAGGACGGATCAAGTAGGGATCAAATGTCACAACATGGTCATGTCATATATCAAATCAAAGGTATCGACGAGACTCTGGAGCTTTTTTTTGGTCAAAATCAGGTAATTACGTCATCCGAGATGGCCGCCAAAAGGTCAAATTTCGTTCTTTCAATATAGATTACAAACGTCTTCTTCTCATGAACCACACAGTAATGGTCAATGGGTCAAGCATTTTCATTTTTGTCGAGCCCGCTTGTTGTCGAGCCCGCTTGCGGAAAGCGAGACATAGTGATCACAATGACGTCCGTCCGTCCGTCCGTCCGTCCGTCCGTCCGTCCGTCCGTCCGTCCGTCCGTCCGTCCGTGCGTCCTTGTGTCCCACTCATGTCAAGGTCAAATGACTTAGAAGTTTGCATTAAAGTTTCTGTCAAAATTTGCGTTAAAATGTTCACATACCTACTATCTCTGTAACCGTAAGTCAGATTTGCTTGAAACTTTGTATGCTTATTGGGCATCATCCATATAATCATTCTGTGTCCAACTCATGGGCCCCCTGTGCCCCAAGGTCAAGGCTAAATGACTTAGAAGTTTGCGTTATTATAAAATCTGCGTTAACGTTTTTACATATCTTATATCTCCACAATTGTGACTCCAACTTACTTCCAATACTTTTCATCATCCATATTTTCATTCCATACCCTGCCCATGTGGTCCACATGCCGAAGGTCAAGGTCAAATGACTTTGAAATTTGTGTTAAAAATCTTATATCTCCACAACACTTAATCCGATTTGCTTCCAACATCCAATACTTCTAATTCATCATCCATATTTTCATTCTATAGCCTGCCCATGCGGTCCACATGCCCAAGGTCAAGGTTAAATGCCTTTGAAATTTGTGTTAAAATTTTTACATACCTTATATCTCCACAACATTTACTCTGATTTACTTCAAATAATTCTTTATTATCATCCATATTTTCATTCTATAGGCCCACCCATGCGGCCCACATACCTAAGATCAAGGTCAACTGACCTTAAAATTTGCGTTAAAGCTGTTACATACCTTATATCTCCACAACCCTTAATTCAAACTTCAAATACACTCTGAGACCATCAAATGCTTCGGCGGGCTCGACATGCGGGCCGCAGCCATCTGGTTGTTAAAATGATGGTCATTGCGAAATCCAAGATGGCCGCTGTTGAAAAGTAGGTCAAATTCTCAAAGAATCTTCTTCTCATGAACCGCCAGGCCGATTTCGACGAAGCTTGATATGAATGATCGATAGTTAACGATGTTTCAGATTCCTTCTAATGGGCGGGGCAGGAGGGGTCAAGTAGGGGTAAAATTTCACATTGACCGAATATGGTCATGTCATATATCAATTCGAAAGTATGGACGAAACGATCACTTAGGAGCATTTTTTGTCGAAATCAGATGATTACATCATCCAAGATGGCCGCCGAAAGGTCAAAAGGTCGTTCTTTTATTAGAGATTTCAAACGTCTTCTTCATACAAACCGCTTGGTCATTGGTAGCAAACTTCGCAGTTATGGTCCATTGGTAATGCCAGTTTTTGTCGCGTCTGCTTTAGCAGAGGCGCGACTATAGTCGGCTCTTTTTCAGTCGTCCGCGTCGTCGTCGTCCGCATCGTCCGCATCGTCCGCATCGTCCGCATCGTCCCCGCATCGTCCCCGCATCGTCCGCATCGTCCGCATCGTCCGCATCGTCCGCATCGTCGTCCGCGTCGTCTGGTTTTTTGTCTCGCGAAGCGGAAAGCGAGACAGTTTTTTCTTTTACGGAGACGGCGGCGGCGGCGGCAGCGGCGTCATCATTCAATGTTACTTTAACACCTACCTTGTCAGCTACAGTCATCAAACTTTATACATACGTTTACTATGATATGTACATGAATATAGCACTATTAAACAAATTTTGGCGGGCCCCAGGGTCTTCAGGGTCAAGGTCAAACTCTATTTGTTAATACATTCAATGTTAAGTTTTTGTGTTACGTTTCGTGTTACGGTCATTACTGCAACACCTTGTCAGCTACAATCATCAAACTTTATACATACGTTGTCTATGATATGTACATGCATATAGGACTATTAAAAAAAATTGGCGGGTCTTCAGGGTCAAGGTCAAACTCTATTTGTTAATACATTCAATGTTAAGTTTTCGCGTTACGTTTCATGTTACGGTCATTACTTCAACACCTTGTCAGCTACAGTCATCAAACTTTATACATCCCTTTACTATGATATGTAGATGAATATAGGACTATTAATTTGTTTTTCTCGGGGCCCCAGGGTTAAGGTCAAATTCTATTTTTAGCTCACCTGAGCGAAGCTCATGTGAGCTATTGTTACCGCAATGTGTCCGTCGTCCGTCGTCGTCCGTCGTCGTCGTCCGTGAACATTTTCAAACGTCTTCTCCTCGGTAACCATTGGGCCTATAGTCACCAAACTTCATGGTCATGGTCCTTAGGTAGGGGGATTACAAAATTGTTAAAATGACGTCATTACGTAATCCAAGATGGCCGCCGTCTAAAAATAGCATAAATTCTTCAAAAATCTTCTCAAGAACCGCCAACCGGATTTCGACAAAACTTGGTATGAATGATCGATGTACAATGCTATTTCAAAGTTGTTAAAATGGTGACCCCGGGGTCAAAAATGGGTGTTTTATTTTTGACCGAATATGGTCATGTCTTATATCAAATTGAAGGTATCAATGAGGCGATCACTCTGGTGCATTTTTTGTCGAAATCGGATTGTTATGTCATCCAAGATGGCCGCTGAAAGGTCAAAAGGTCGTTCTTTTATTAGAGATTTAAAAATTCTTCTTCACATGAACCGCTTGGCCCATGGTAGACAAACTTAAATGTTATGGTCCATGGGTGCAGCCTTTTCAGATTCGTTAAAATGGAGGTCATAGCTAATCCAAGATGGCCACCGTCTAAAAATAGCATAAATTCTTAAAAAATCTTCTTCTCATGAACCGCTGGCAGGATTTCGACGAAACTTGGTAGGAATGATCGATGTACAATGCTCTTTCAAAGTTGTTAAAATGGTGACCCCGGGGTCAAAAATGGGCGTGGCCCGTGGGGTCAAATTGGGGTCCAATTTTATTTTTGACCGAATATGGTCATGTTATATATCAAATCGAAGGTATCAATGAGGCGATCACTCTGGTACATTTTTTGTCGAAATCGGATTGTTATGTCATCCAAGATGGCTGCCGAAATGTCAAAAGGTCTTTCTTTTATTAGAGATTTCAAAATTCTTCTTCACATGAACCGCTTGGCCCATGGTAGTCAAACTTCACAGTTATGGTCCATGGGTGAAGCCTTTTCAGATTTCTTAAAATGGAGGTCATAACTAATCCAAGATGGCCACCGTCTAAAAATAGCATAAATTCTTAAAAAATCTTCTTCTCATGAACCGCTAGCCGGGTTCCGACGAAACTTGGTAGAAATGATCGATGAACAATGCTCTTTCAAAGTTGTTAAAATGGTGACCCCGGGGTCAAAAGTGGGCGTGGCCCGTGAGGTCAAATTGGGGTCAAATGTTATGTTTGACCGAATATGGTCATGTTATATATCAAATCGTAGGTATCAATGAGGCGATCACTTTGGTACATTGTTTGTCGAAATCGGATTGTTATGTCATCCAAGATGGCCACCGAAATGTCAAAAGGTCTTTCTTTTATTAGATTTCAAAATTCTTCTTCACATGAACCGCTTGGCCCATGGTAGCCAAACTTCACAGTTATGGTCCATGGGTGAAGCCTTTTCAGATTTGTTAAAATGGAGGTCATCGCTGATCCAAGATGGCCCCCGTCTAAAAATAGAATAAATTCTTAAAAAATCTTCTCGTGAACCGCTGGCCGTATTTCGACTAAGACTTGGTAGAAATGATCGATTTACAATGCTCTTTCAAATGTTGTGAAAATGGTGACCCCGGGGTCAAAAATGGGTGTGGCCCGTGGGGTCAAATTGGGGTGCAAAATTTGTCGGAATCGGATGATTATAACATCCATGATGGCCACCAAAAGGTCCATTTATTCAAGATTTTGAACGTCTTTTTCTCAGGAACCACATGGCCGATGCTGGCCAAACTTTATAGGAAGTTAAGATCCTTGGGTGAAGCATTTTCAGATTTGGTAAAATGACAGTCATCGCTTAATCCAAGATGACCGCCATCTAAAAATAGCACAATTTTTTTTTAAAACACATGAACAATGTCACATTCTCCGCTGGTGTTCATGGAGTCTGGTGAGCGAATTAGGGCCATCATGGCCCTCTTGTTTTAATACTTTCAATGTTAACTTTTTGTGTTCTTGTTTTGTAAGGCAAATGCGTTAAAGTTATTGTCAAATGCCTCGGCAGGCTCGATACCGCTTCCGTGGCGGAATTATTGTGTTAAAATGGCGGTCATCGTTAATCCAAGATGGCGGCCGTCTAAAATAGCACAATTTTTTTAAAAATCTTCTTCTCACGAACCACCAGACCGATTTCTACGAAACTTGGCAGAAATGATCGATGTACAATGCTTTTTCAAATTTGTTAAAATGGTGACCCCTGTGTCAAAAATGGGGTCAAATTTCATTTTTGACGGAATATGGTCTTATAATATATCAAATCAAAGGTATTGATGAGGTGATCGCTGTGGTGCTGTTTTCATCGAATCGGATGATTACATCATCCAAGATAGCTCGAAAGGTCAAATGGTTGTTCTTTTATTAGAGATTTCAAATGTCTTCTTCATACAAACCGCTTGGCCATTGGTGGCCAAACTTTGCAGTTATGGTTCATTGGTAAAGTCTTTTCAGTTTTGTTAAAATGGCTGTCGTTAATCCAAGATGGCCGCCATCCAAAAGAAGCATAAATTCTTAAAAAATCTAATCACGAACCACCTGACCGATTTCGACGAAACTTGACAGAAATGATCGATGTACAATGCTTTTTCAAAGCTGTTAAAATGGTGACCTCTGGGTCAAAATGGGTATGGCCCGGGGGGTCAAATAGTGGTCAACTTTTTTACGGAATATGGTTATATAATACATAAAATCTAAGGATTGCAATAAAAATTAGGCTGGAAGCATCCTGTAGGTCTCCAAGCCTCTCAAAGATGTGTAAGATATATCTGTACATATCGCGAGACAACTCATACCCTGGTGACATCTCAAGTTTGTCGCATTGACATTTTGTGCCTGTCATGTGCTTATTTTGATGTATATGTAGTGAAAACGTTACATACCAGTATTTGCTTGATTTTTGTGACATTGCACAGTTGAGCGATATAGGGCCATCATGGCCCGCTTGTTCAATTTTGTTTTACCATGTGTATGGTGATAGAAGTCTGCAATGCTAACCATATCTTGTAGTAAAGATTTTGAAGCATTTCAAATGAGTTTTTGTGAAATGCAACTTCAGAGGTACCATCTGAGACTAGTCGCTTTAAGTGTTGATTCCTCATTTATGGCCGTGACTGGAAAATGGGGCCTGAGGGTTTTGCGACATGTGAATATACAGATCAGCTTATGCATTTATACAGTCTGATCAGGATCTCCACTGATTGCCATTCCATCATTGATAACCAGCCATGCTTCTAGCAAGCAATATATATAATTATAATGCTACAGGAATGTGTTAATGTATCCCCCGGACGAAAGCCCGCGTCTGCCACAGAAACTTCTTTTCCGGAGCATCACTCGAATACACTTTGGAATATTTTCATGAAACTTCACACATGCATAGACCACGACCCAATGGTGTATTTCATGCAAGAATGACAACTCTTGCCTAACTTATGTTTGAGTTATCTCCCTTTGTTTTTTTACTCAAGTGATTTCTTGTCCGGAGCATAACTCGAATACCCTGTGGAATATTTTCATGGAACTTGACACGTGCATAGACCACAACCCACCGGTGTTTTAGGTATATCCCTTTGTTTTTTCGCACAGTGATTTTCTGTCTGGAACATAACTTGAATACCCTTTGGAATATTTTCATGAAACTTCACACATGCATAGATAAACCCAAGGGGTGTTGCATGCAAGATAGACCATCATTTCCTCACTAATGTTTAGTTATCTCTCTTTGCTTGTTCGTAGATTGATTTCCTGTCAATCCAAAACTTGATTACTCTTTGAAATATGTTCATGATATTTCGCACTTGCATACTTTTATCTTTTAGTGAATGTGGGGATCGAATACGCATGCGCTTGTGGAAAAGCATCAATTTCTAGTTTAATCAGGATCTACACTGGTCACATAAGCCCCAATTCTCCAGTCACAGCCACATTCAGGATAGGAAGTGCGCTGTAGGTGTCAGCATGCGAAGGGTAATCTAACGATCGGGGTTCGTCCTTACCAGAATGCCGATTTGCATGGTTTGGCCCTCCTGTACAATTTGACTTTCGATACTTGAGAGCTAAATCATGTTATGCCACATTAAGAAATAAGATTGGAGCTAAGTGACTGGTGTGGCAAGGACCTGGCACCCTGTTAGTAATGAGGATATTCTGACTTTAGGGCTGAATATATATTTTCTGTTAATATTGAGTTCAGATTTTGGGAATTTCTCTGGGACATTATGGACAGGCTGAATGGCGCCAGGTGTATGTAGCTCAGCATGCTACTGTTCTTCTACCAAACCCAAATATTCTATACCCGGCCTTAGCTGACCTTAGCTGTTGATAGGCCGTTAGACACCAATACTCAATCAATCAGTCTGGTCAAGACATAAAGCCACATTCAATCAATGAATCATTTTTTATCACAGTCTAGCATGCAGCCAAGTTCTGACGTTGAATATACTTACCTGAGTTATAGTTATATGTACCAGACATATAACTGCCATATAACTGCCATAAGGTTATAGTTATATGTGCCAGACATATAACTGCCATATAACTGCCATAAAGTTATAGTTTATATGTGCCAGAACATATAACTGCCATACAACTGCATAAGGTTATAGTTATATGTGCCCAGACATATAACTGCCATATAAACTGCCATATAACTTGCCATAAAAAGTTATAGTTACATGTGCCAGATATATAACTGCCATATAAACTGCCATATAACTGCCATAAAGTTATAGTTATATGTGCCAGACATATAAGTCCCATATACATACATCTCATTTGCATACAAAATCCCAACATTTGCCATATATGTCCCATATATGTCCCATATAGTAGGAAGTTGTATGTGCCATATATGTTACATATATGTCCCCAATAACTTTCCCATATATGGGACATATAAAAAAATTCTTTAAGGGCATTTCATGTATTTCAGATCCCACCGGTTTTCTTCACAACGACTTTGCTAAGTTGGAAGCGGATACGGTCTTTGTCAACTTTAATGAAGATCCAATGCAGCCCTGTGCTAATCTGTTCCGTGTAAAGAAAGACTGCTGTTTCATAGATGAGAATCTTGATGTAGCGGTATTAGAATTGGTAGACACAACAAATGCCCCTCCGCCACTGCCACTATGCACGATACCAACAGAACTGACCCATATTTCATTAATAAGCTTTGGCCACCCACATACATTCAAGAAATGTTTGGACCCACTATGTCGTGTTCTATCACCAACGTCTGACAAAATAAAGGCAGCCCATGTTTGGCTGTACGAAAATACGAAATACATTGAAGATGCTTTAAAGACACCATCCAAAGATCCAAATCTATTTCCCCATGGTTACCTCGACTATGACAATCCAAAAAAGGTTCCGTTTGATTGCTTCATGGAGAAAGCTGCATCTGGTGCACCAGGCATTATTCTCCGTCCAGGCTCGATGAAGACAGAAGTCGTCTCTGTGCTAACCAACGGCTCCCCAGTTTGCTACTGGAAGCTTCCGGCAATTGCAAAGTCTTTTTTCCCTGACAAATACAGGATAGAAATGGGTACAAAAATAGGATCATTGGTAGAGGCGATGAATGTCCCAAAATATCACTATTTGAGAAATGATATATTTTAAGTTAATATGTTCACTGATTTAGACTTCATTTGGGGACTGGGCCAACCTAACAGTTATTGTGATGGTTATATATTTAATTTATCACATGTTCTCCGGAAAATAGGGATTAAACGAGCAAACAATAAACAAAGTTGAAAATGCACTTATTTGAGATGCAAAAAAATCAATGCATATTCAGCTAAAATAAATGTGTTTATTGCAGTAAATAGACTTTGATAGTGTAATAAGATGGTGTAATAAAAACTTCATGAAATTACGTAGAAAGTCACATGGCGTGTCTCGTATATTAACCTTTTCTACACTACAGACCTTTACCTCTATCATACTGTTTGCAAACAGTGTAGATCCAGATGAGCCGACTCGTAATGAACTAATCACAACCTGCACCATTTGCAGATATTTTCTTATTTCTAAAAACAATATAATTTTTAGCCGGATTTTCGAAGAAAAAAAATCCCTGCTATTGGATTGGGGAAAGCCGGGCGAGTGGGCTGGCGGGCGGGTGGCGGGCAGCATTGACAGTCAATGTTAAGTTTTTGTATACATGTAGCTTCATATTACGCAACAAGTATTGTAATACGTATGTAAAGTGTCAAATCTTCTATATTCTCTTCTATTGTTTTAGAAACCGTATATTAATGGATTTACATTTATTGAGCATAGGCTGCATATGGTTACAAGAAAACATTGTTAATGTGAAATGTACAGACTACAATGTAACATGTATTATAATTTTGCACTTACAAACATTTTAGTCGTACAAAGTTTTGTGAAGCAACCCCCAGAAACATACACATTGTATGTTTCTGGCCCTTCATAACTTACATGGACTCGTCCATGACGACTTTTAGATGATTCCACCAATCAAACCGGTAAATTGGCTAAAATCAAGGTATATCCGCGAACAGTGCAGATCCTGTTGAGGCGGCTCATTAGCTAGCTCGCCTCAGGTTCGATGTTGACATTGTGGCCTAGTGTTGAAGGGTGAAATTGTTGGACTCATGTGAACGTGTACAAGAAATTAAGGTACATGTAATTTGACACTTAATCATATATATGATCAAGATTCGTCAGTGCTTGATCATGATCTGCACTGTCCGAATGGTATGTTTTCCAGCGACTGATGCTCTTATGGTGTAAGGGAAATAACTTGTCTTTATGTTGTGACTGTTTGCGAAATAGTTGCGAACGGTAACTCTTGCAATCTACTCTAAGGACAAAATATCTATATATAGCATTGTATAATAATTATTCTGCTTAACCAGTGTTTGTCGTCTTGTAGATCTCACGATCACATTTGATGTTTTTGTGTTACATATATACATATGTACTGCTCAAACTGGGTGATAATTATTGTTTTTTAGCTCGGAAATAGCTAATGGCCTACCCCATGGCGTCGACGTCCACAAACTTAACGTTGGGGTAATGTCTTATCGATTCTGTTTCTTTACATGGAACACCTTGATATTTCATACATGCATTACTCAGATGACCATCTATCATGCTACAGTTGTGACTGTTGTCACTGCTTGCGAAATCGTAATACATACCGGTGTATTAATTATGTGTATTATATGTACATTGTATAATGTAGAGCACTCCAACGAAATATCTATACATGTATATAGCATTATATTATAATTGTATCCCCCGGACTACCGTCGGGGGATACTATGGATTTGACAGCGCGCCGCGTCCGCGTCCGCGTCCGCGGTCCGCGTCCGCGGTCCGCCGTAGACACTTCTTGTCCGGAGCATAACTCGAACACCCATTGGAATATTTTCATGAAACTTCACACATGCATAGACCACGACCCGAAGGTGTGTCGCGCACAAGAATGACAACTCTTGCATAGCTAATTTTTTAGTTATCTCCCTTTTTTGTTTCTCGCACTGATTTCGTGTCCGGAGCATAACTCCACCACCCTTTCGAATATTTTCATGAAACTTCACACATGCATAGACCACGACCCGAAGGTGTGTCGCGCACAAGAATGACAACTCTTGCATAGCTAATTTTTGAGTTATCTCCCTTTTTTGTTTCGCGCACTGATTGACCATAACTCGACCACCAACCCTTTGGAATATTTTTTATGAAACTTAACACATTCAATTAGACCACGAACCGAAGGTGTGTCGTGCACAAGAATGACAACTCTTGCATAGCTAATTTTTGAGTTATCTCCCTTTTTTGTTTTCGCTCACTGATTTCCTGTCCGGAGCATAACTCGACCACCCTTTGGAATATTTTCATGAAACTTCACACATGCATAGACCACGACCCGGAGGTGTGTCGCGCACAAGAATGACAACTCTTGCGTAGCTAATTTTTCAGTTATCTCCCTTTTTTGTTTTGCGCACTCTACAAACTGGACAATAATGCATGAAGACCTGTTTTCTCGTCTGCTCTGTATACCTTTTCTCGTGTGCTCTGTACACCTTACCTGTAGAGAGAACAATAGAAACTGGGAGAACCATGTGCTAAGCATGGGCTAGCATGTGCAGATGTCCACTGCTTGACCACTGCTTGACCACTGCTGACCAGGTAATTTATACAGGTAAATCACTACATTGGGTACTGTGTTGAAAATATTGTGGCATTATGTGGACCTCTGCAGATATATGTAGATAAATATAGGACTATTAAAAAAAAATCTGGTCTCCAATAGCAAGCATTATTATTTTTAAACTTTTTTTTGTCATTTTTTTTTTTTTATTTTTCATTATTTTTTTTCATTTTTTTTTCAAATTATTTTTCAATTTGACTGGAAAAAAAATCTGGGCTCCAGTAGCAAGCATTATTATTTTTAAACTTTTTTTTTCCATTTTTTTTTTTTCATTTTTTTTTTCAAATTATTTTTCAATTTTTGTCCAGTAGCAGAAGGTCGTAAGTGCTATATACAGACTATTCACCTGTACATGTGCTAGCATGTGCAACTGACCACTGACCACTTACAGGTAATTTATACAGGTAAATGATTATATTACATTTCCGTAAACTGTGTTGAAAATATTGTGGCATTATGTGGACCTGTGCAGATATATGTAGATAAATATAGGACTATTAAAAAAAATTCTGGGCTCCAGTAGCAAGCATTATTATTTTTAATTTTTAGCCAGGTTTTTTGAAAAAAAATCCAGGCTATTGGATTGGCGAAAGCCGGGCGGGCGGGCGGGCGGGCGGCGGGCGGGCGGGCGGCGGGCGGCGTCCACAATCAATGTTAAGTTTTCGTGTTTGAGTCCATTTCTTTGTTACTGTACCACCTAGGACCACCAAACTTTCACAGCTTCATAATCAAGGGGTGCCCACCACATATCACTATCCAACATGTTACTTTTTTTTTAACTTGACCCATTTTTTCCGCGTAGTCGACTTAGCCATTTTCAATGTTAAGTTTTCGCGTTTACAATGTTAAGTTTTCGTGTTTAAGTCCATTTCTTTGGTACTGTACCACCTAGGACCACCAAACTTTCACAGCTTCATAATCAAGGGGTACCCACCACATATCACTATCCAACATGTTACTTTTTTTTTTAACTTCACCCATTTTTTCCGCGCAGTCGACTTAGCCATTTTCAATGTTAAGTTTCGCGTTTACAATGTTAAGTTTTCGTGTTTAAGTCCATTTCTTTGGTACTGTACCACCTAGGACCACCAAACTTTCACAGCTTCATAACCAAGGGGTGCCTACCACTACAACTATCCAACCATGTGACCATTTTTTTACCTTCACACCATTATTTCTACGTAATTGACTTAGCCATTTTCAACGTTAACTTTTTAACGTACGTCTGGTTAGAGTTTTTTTTGGTTAAAACTTTTTCGTTATACTATATCTCTGCAACTGCTTCGCCCATTACCTTGAAACACTTCACATGGGTGTTTATCATCATCCATATTTTCATTCTAACCCCCAACCGTGTGGCCCCTGTGCCCAATGTCAAGGTCAAATTACTTTGAATTTTTTTGTTAAAGTTTTTTCGTGTACTATATCTCTGCAACTGCTTCACCCAATACCTTGATACTTCACATGGGTGTTTATCATCATTGTCGCACCTGCTTGCGGAAAGCGCGATCCTGTGCCCAATGTCAAGTTCAAATTACTTTGAATTTTTTTGTTAAAATTTTTTCGTGTACTATATCTCTGCAACTGCTTCACCCAATACCTTGATACTTCACATGGGTGTTTATCATCATTGTCGCACCTGCTTGCGGAAAGCGCGATCCTGTGCCCAATGTCAAGGTCAAATTACTTTGAATTTTTTTGTTAAAGTTTTTTCGTGTACTATGTCTCTGCAACTGCTTCACCCAATACCTTGATACTTCACATGGGTGTTTATCATCATTGTCGCACCTGCTTGCGGAAAGCGCGATCCTGTGCCCAATGTCAAGGTCAAATTACTTTGAATTTTTTTTGTTAAAGTTTTTTCGATGTACTATATCTCTGCAACTGCTTCACCCAATACCTTGATACTTCACATGGTGTTTTATCATCATTGTCGCACCTGCTTGCGGAAAGCGCGATCCTGTGCCCAATGGACAAGGTCAAATTACTTTGAATGTTAAAGTTTGTTTTTTCGTGTACTATATCTCTGCAACTGCTTCACCCAATACCTTGATACTTCACATGGTGTTTATCATCATTGTCGCACCTGCTTGCGGAAAGCGCGATCCTGTGCCCAATGTCAAGGTCAAATTAATTTGAATTTTTTTGTTAAAGTTTTTTTGTGTACTATGTCTCTGCAACTGCTTCACCCAATACCTTGATACTTCACATGGGTGTTTATCATCATTGTCGCACCTGCTTGCGGAAAGCGCGATCCTGTGCCCAATGTCAAGGTCAAATTACTTTGAATTTTTTGGTTAAAGTTTTTTCGTGTACTATATCTCTGCAACTGCTTCACCCAATACCTTGATACTTCACATGGGTGTTTATCATCATTGTCGCACCTGCTTGCAGAAAGCGCGATCCTGTGCCCTATGTCAAGTTCAAATTACTTTTAATTTTTTTGTTAAAGTTTTTTCGTGTACTGTACATTGTATCTCTGCAACTGCTTCACCCAATACATGTACCTTGATACTTCACATGGGTGTTTATCATCATTGTCACACCTGCTTGCGGAAAGCGCTATGTCGTCGGCATTTTGGCATACGTCCGTCCGTTCGTCCGTGTGTCCGGTTAAAGTTTTTTGGTTAAAGTTTTTCCATCTATATCTATTTTTTTAGTGTCCATGCCTCGCCCCAAGGCGCGACATGCAGGCCACGGCCATCTAGTCTACAAAAAGTGGGTATAATTATTTTATCCAAGTGTCTATGCTTGGAAAAAACCTGGCCTTCGTGGCTTTGCCTCGTTTCTTGTTAAACTTTTTTTCCATTTTTTTTTTTCATTTTTTTTTTCAAATTCTTTTTCAATTTTGTCTAGTAGCATAAGGTCGTAAGTGCTATATACAGACTATTATCATATAATAAAACAATTATTGACTAGTGAGCCATAGAATATAATCTGATATTCTATGGTTCACTAGTCAATAATTGTATAATATGTTCGGGCCAATGAAAATTGCTTTCGGGCCCAGGCTCGAGGTCAAGGCGGGACAAGGCGAGGCATCTGATTCCGCGGAATTCTTGTTTACTTATCTCCCTTTGTTGGTTTCGTGCTCTGATTTTGTATCCAAAGCATAACTCGAACACGCATATACGCATTGCTCTAATGGTCCTCTACCGCCCTGTGCCAAATCCACGTTCGTTCTGCCCCTGTCAAGCCCAGGGTCAAGGTCACATACTTAGTGCTTCAAAAACATTAACGCTAGGGTAAATATCTTATACTTTCTGTTTTCTTTCATGGATCATGGATCATCTTCATATTTCATATACGCATTGCTCTAATGGTCCTCTACCGCCCTGTGCCAAATCCACGTTCGTTCTGCCCCTGTCAAGCCCAGGGTCAAGGTCACATACTTAGTGCTTCAAAAACATTAACGCTAGGGTAAATATCTTATACTTTCTGTTTTCTTTCATGGATCATGGATCATCTTCATATTTCATATACGCATTGCTCTAATGGTCCTCTACCGCCCTGTGCCAAATCCACGTTCGTCCTGCCCCACCAATCCCAGGGTCAAGGTCACATACTTGTGCTTCAAAAACTTTAACGCTCAGGTAAATATCTTATAATTTTTATTTCCATTTACGGATCAACTTCATATTTCATATACGCGTTGCTCTAATGGTCGTCTACCGCCCTGTGCCAAATCCACGTTCGTCCTGCCCCCGCCCAAGCCCAGGGTCAAGGTCACATACTTTGTGCTTCAAAAACTTTAAACGCTCGGGTAAATATCTTATAATTTCTGTTTTCTTTCATGGATCATCTTCATATTTCATATACGCATTGCTCTAATGGTCCTCTACCGACCGCCCTGTGCCAAATCCACGTTCGTCCTGCCCCCGCCAATCCCAGGGTCAAGGTCACATACTTGGTGTTCTTCAAAAACTTTAATGCTCAGGTAAATATCTTATAATTTTTCTTTCCATTCACGGATCAACTTCATATTTCATATATGCGTTGCTCTAATGGTCCTCTACCGCCCTGTGCCAAATCCACGTTCGTCCCGCCCCTGCCAAGCCAGGGTTAACATCATATACTTAGTGCTTCAAAAACTTTAACGCTCGGGTAAATATCTTATAATTTCTGTTTTCTTTCACGGATCAGCTTCATATTTCATATATGCATTGCTATAATGGTCCTCTACCGCCCTGTGCCAAATCCACGTTTGTCCTGCCCCCGCCAAGCCCAGGGTGAAGGTCACATACTTGGTGCTTCAAAAACTTTAACGCTCAGGTAAAAGAAAATTTTGACTTGCAATTTGGCCTCATTTATTATCAAGCGATATGTGGGACATCCGTGTTCTATGAACACATTTCTAGTTTATTAAACTTCACACATGCATAGAAGACGACCCAAAGGTGTGTCGCACGTAAGAATGACAACTCTTGCGTCGTTAATTTCTTAGTTATCTCCCTTTGTTGTTTCGTGCACTGATTTCGTGTCTGGAGCATAACTCGAACACCCTTTGGAATATTTTCATGAAACTTCACACATACATAGACCACGACCCTAAAGGTGTGTCCCGCAAGAATGACAACTCTTGCATCACTAATTCTTTAGTTATCTCCCTTTGTTTTTCCGTCACTGATTTTGTCTCCGGAGCATAACTCGAACACCCTTTTTTCAAACTACTTGTGTATCTGGGGAGGGGGATACACATGCGCTTGTCGACAAGCGTCCATTTCTAGTTATCCTGCTTAATCAGTGTTTATCGTCTTGTATATCTCGCATTTCTCAGATGACCCTCTATCATGCTACAGTTGTGACTGTTGTGACTGCTTGCGAAATTATAATACATACCGGCAGGGCTTCTAAAATTTCAGAATGCCAATCGGTCCAGAGTCCAGACGTAACACTGTCGGCCTTTGTCGGCCATTGTCGGAGCAGACCCGCCCCCCCCCCCCCCCCCCCACCCCCCCCCCCCCCCCCCACCCCATTAAAAAACTTTAACTGAAATTTCGAAGTTCAAAGTACTAGAAATAATGGGATAAATGTTGTATTGGGATAAATAAATCGTGTTTATAAAGGTTAGACACCACCAAATAGTTTTACTATATAATTTAACCGAATGCCATCCAATAAAGCCAGTCTCTCCTACTTTCACTATTTGTATGGATGCTGTGGGACCCACATGTACATGACCTGCAGCCAGTCTGTACTGGTTCTGCATGAAGTAAACAATAGGTTCACTTACTCATAAGGAAGAAAAATCGAACCTTGTCATATCCTCCAATATTGTGTACATTTTTTAACCACGGAAACTCCGTTTACATCAAGTGACCAACAGGTTCAGCGTTTTCTTTTAAATGCTACAAATATGCTGAAAACTGGTGTTAAAGGCACACCAAAATGTTCCTCAAGTGAAACTGGGTAGTAATGGATCAAGATTTGCAAGCAAACGGTGTCTGTGACCTCAAAACACCCGCACTAATTTTTTAAACCGGACTACTTTTACCCTGGGCGATTTCGCACCATTTGGTGTCTTCTAACCTTTGTAGAATGATTTGTAGTGGGACTGGTACACTTAAAAATCGATACTAGGAGAAACTGAATACACAGCGAGTTGTTGCACACGGATATGGCCCGCGGATATATGTCCCGCGGATATATGTCATAAACTGGACAATATTTGGTGGTGAAAAACGGTTTATAGCGAAATAGCAGACGACTGGTCTGAGAGTTCAAAAATCGGTCCAGAACCGGTAAACTGAAAGTTTTAGAAGCCCTGCATGATACCGGTGTATTAATTGTATCCCCCGGACTCCGTCGGGGGATACAATGGATTTGACAGCGGGCCGCGTCCGCGCCCGCGTCCGCGTCCGCCGCAGACAATTCTTGTCCGGAGCATAACTCGAACACCCTTTGGAATATTTTCATGAAACTTCACACATGCATAGACCACGACCCGAAGGTGTGTCGCGCACAAGAATGACAACTCTTGCATAGCTAATTTTTGAGTTATCTCCCTTTTTTGTTTCGCGCACTGATTGACCACAATTCGACCACCCTTTGGAATATTTTTATGAAACTTCACACATTCAATTAAACCACGAACCGAAGGTGTGTCGTGCACAAGAATGACAACTCTTGCATAGCTAATTTTTTAGTTATCTCCCTTTTTAGCTCACCTGAGCGAAGCTCATGTGAGCTATTGTAACCGCAATGTGTCCGTCGTCCGTCGTCGTCCGTCGTCGTCGTCCGTGAACATTTTCAAACGTCTTCTACTCGGTAACCATTGGGTCTGTAGTCACCAAACTTCATGGTCATGGTCCTTAGGTAGGGGGATTACAAAATTGTTAAAATGACGTCATTACGTCATCCAAGATGGCCGCCATCTAAAAATAGCACACATTTTTAAAAAATCTTCTTCTCAAGAACCGCCAACCGGATTTCGATAAAACTTGGTAGGAATGATCGATATACATTGCTCTTTCAAAGGTGTTAAAACGGTGACCCCGAGGTCAAAAATGGGCGTGGACCATGGGGTCAAATTGGGGTCAAATTTTATTTTTTACTGAATATGGTCATGTCATATATCAAATTGAAGGTATCAATGAGGGATCACTCTGGTGCATTTTTTGTCGAAATCGGATTGTTATGTCGTCCAAGATGGCCGCCGAAAGGTCAAAAGGTCGTTCTTTTATTAGAGATTTCAAAGTTCTTCTTCACATGAACCGCTTGGCCCATGGTAGCCTAACTTAAAATTTATGGTCCATGGGTGAAGCCTTTTCAGATTTGTTAAATTGGAGGTCATCGCTAATCCAAGATGGCCGCCGTCTAAAAATAGCATAAATTCTTAAAAAATCTTCTTCTCATGAACTGCTAGCCGGATTTCGACGAAACTTGGTAGGAATGATCGATGTACATTGCTCTTTCAAAGTTGTTAAAATGGTGACACCGGGGTCAAAAGTGGGCGTGGCCCGTGGGGTCAAATTGGGGTCAAATTTTATTTTTGACCGAATATGGTCATGTTATATAATATATCAAATCGAAGGTATCATTGAGGCGATCACTCTGGTACATT
Source organism: Conchocele bisecta (assembly GCA_029237695.1). Classification (NCBI taxonomy): domain Eukaryota; kingdom Metazoa; phylum Mollusca; class Bivalvia; order Lucinida; family Thyasiridae; genus Conchocele; species Conchocele bisecta. Next base: position 52,712,137 of record CM055271.1, on the reverse strand, counting down.
TTTTGTCGAAATCGGATTGCTATGTCATCCAAGATGGCCGCCAAAATGTCAAAACGTCGTTATTTTATTAGATTTCAAAATTCTTCTTCACATGAACCGCTTGGCCCATGGTAGCCAAACTTAAAAGCTATGGTCCATGGGTGAAGCCTTTTCAGATTTGTTAAAATGGAGGTCATCGCTAATCCAAGATGGCCGCCGTCTAAAAATAGCACAAATTCTTAAAAAATCTTCTCATGAACTGCTAGCCGGATTTCGACGAAACTTGGTAGGAATGATCGATGTACAATGCTGTTTCAAAGTTGTTAAAATGGTGACCCCGTGTTCAAAAATGGGCGTGGCCCGTGGGGTCAAATTTTATTTTTGACCGAATATGGTCAGGTTATATATCAAATTGAAGGTATCGATGAGGCGATTGCTCTGGTGCAATATTTGTCGGAATCGGATGATTATGTCATCCATGATGGCCACCAAAAGGTCCATTTATTCAAGATTTTGAACGTCTTTTTCTCAGGAACCACATGGCCGATGCTGGCCAAACTTCATAGGAAGTTAAGATCCTTGGGTGAAGCATTTTCAGATTTGGTAAAATGAGTCGTCGCTTAATTCAAGATGACTGCCATCTAAAATAGCACAATTTTTTTTAAAACACATGAACTCACTGTCACATTCTCCTCTAGTGTTCATGGAGTCGGGTGAGCGAATTAGGGCCATCATGGCCCTCTTGTTTGTTTTCGCGCACTGATTTCCTGTCCGGAGCATAACTCGACCACCCTTTGGAATATTTTCATGAAACTTCACACATGCATAGACCACGACCCGGAGGTGTGTCGCGCACAATAATGACAACTCTTGCGTAGCTAATTTTTTTAGTTATCTCCCTTTTTTGTTTTGCGCACTCTACAAACTGGACAATAATGCATGAAGACCCGTTTTCTCGGCTCGAGGTCAAGGCGGGACAAGGCGAGGCATTTGATTCCGCGGAATTCTTGTTTACTTATCTCCCTTTGTTGCTTCATGCTCTGATTTCGTATCCAGAGCATAACTCGAACACCCTTTGGAATATTTTTATGCCTCACCACGATAGTGGAGGGGGCATTTAGTGTTACCCTTGTCCGTCCGTCCGTCCGTCCGTCCGGTCCGTCCGTCCGTCCGTCCGTCCGTCCGTCCGTCCTAAGCATACGGGGATCTTATTGGGCAGGGTTAGGATAGTGTTGGGTAATCTTGTTGGGTATTTTTATACAGTAAAAACCCAACAAGTATTCATTCGTAGGAACGTGTGTCCCGTCCTCCCGTCCGTCTCTCCGTCCGTCACAAAACTTTAACACTCGGTTAAATGTCTCATAATTTCTTCATCCTTCGATCTGTTTCATATTTCATATACACATTGCTCTGATGGTTCACTACCGCCCTGTGCCAAATCCACGTTCGTCCTGCCCCCGCCAAGCCCAGGGCCAAGATTACATACTTGGTGCTTCAAAAACTTTAACGCTCAGGTAAATATCTTATAATTTCTGTTTTCTTTCACGTATCAGCTTCATATTTCATATACGCATTGCTCTAATGGTCCTCTACCGCCCTGTGCCGAATCCACGTTCGTTCTGCCCCCGCCAAGCCCAGGGTCAAGGTCACATACTTGTGCTTCAAAAACTTTAACGCTCAGGTAAATATCTTATAATTTTTCTTTCCATTCACGGATCAGCTTCATATTTCATATATGCATTGCTCTAATGGTCCTCTACCGCCCTGTGCCGAATCCACGTTCGTCCTGCCCCCGCCAAGCCCAGGGTCAATGTCACATACTTGGTGCTTCAAAAACTTTAACGCTCAGGTAAAAGAAAATTTTGACTTGGAATTTGGCCTCATTTATTATCAAAGCGATATGTGGGACATCCGTGTTCTATGAACACATTTTCTAGTTTATTAAACTTCACACATGCATAGAAGACGACCCAAAGGTGTGTCACACGTAAGAATGAAAACTCTTGCATCGTTAATTTCTTAGTTATCTCCCATTGTTGTTTCGTGCACTGATTTCGTGTCCGGAGCATAACTCGAACACCCTTTGGAATATTTTCATGAAACTTCACACATGCATAGACCACAACCCTAAAGGTGTGTCACGCAAGAATGACAACTCTTGCGTCATTAATTTTTTAGTTATCTCCCTTTTTTCCGTCACTGGTTTTGTCTCCGGAGCATAACTCGAACACCCTTTTTTCAAACTACTTGTGTATCTGGGGAGGGGGATACACATGCGCTTGTCGACAAGCGTCCATTTCTAGTTATGTGTATTATCATGAGTATATGTACATTGTATAATGTAGATCACTTCGACGGAATATATGTATATAGTTTAACCAGTGTTTGTCATTTTGTAGATCGCTCCATGTTACATATACATGTATACATGTACTGCTCAAACTGGGAGATACTTATTGTTTTTAGCTCGCTTGCACGAAGTGCAGAAAGAGCTAATGGCATATCTCCGGCGGCATTGACAAATTTAACATTGGGGTAAATGTCTTATCGATTCTGTTTCTTTACATGGAACACCTTGATCATGTTGATATTTCATACATGCATTACTCAGCTGACCATCTATCATGCTACAGTTGTGACTGTTGTCACTGCTTGCGAAATCATAATACATACCGGTGTATTAATTATGTGTATTATATGTACATTGGATAATGTAAAGCACTCCAACGAAATATCTATACATGTATATAGCATTGTATTATAATTATCCCATGGTAGCGCCTACCGCCCCTCCAGTGGGAAGGGTTTATCTAACAGCTGATTCAGTGTATGGAAACATTACCGTATATACCACAACTGCTGCAGCCAGCACATCAATACAACATCCAGTATAGTTGTGGCATAAAATTGTCATCTGCTGATGATTCATAGTTTTCTTATTTCTCACAAAAAAACATGTTTTAGAAGCACAATAGAATCACCTCCAGTGGAGATGATTCTAGTGTGCTTGCTAAACACGTTTTTGATCAGAAATGATAAATATATTTAGAAAATTCAGCAGACTACATTTTTACCCAACATGCAAAGGGTTAATGTAATACATTTGGTCTTTTATAGAGAATTGTTCCAATGATGTAAATATCAGCACTTTAGGGGAGAAAGAAGAAAACTTTTTCGCAATATTTAGTATCAAAGATATTGCCTAATTGCATGTGGCGGCTATATAGCTGTAGTTACATTTTTGAAACCCTTTCAATGCTAAAAACAAAAATTGTCGTCTGCTAGTTTTAAATGTTCTTTTAAAACATGTTTTAGAACACAGTAGAATCATTTCCATTGAAGAAAATAATACTTTGCTACCAAAAAATGTTTATATAAACAATAAATATACATATATGGTACATGTATGTGTCACATGCTGCTTTTTTTCAGAACATGTTTTTGGAACACAATAACATCGTCTCCATTAGAGACAATTATACTTTGCAACCAAGATGGGTTTTAGAAACTAAATATATATATCTGATATCATTATACCCCCCGCAACGAGTTGTGGGGGGGTATACTGGAGTCAGGTTGTCCGTCCGTCCGTCCGTCCGTCCGAGCCAGCAAACGGGGTTTAGGAGCTTAGGGTAAGGGTTAGTAACAGGATTCCTTTGTTATTTTCCGTAAGCTCCTAATATCTTTGATCTTTATGAGCTTATCCTTTGATCTTTTAAAGAACAAAAAGCCCATAACTGCCAAACGTTAGAGCGTCCGTCCGTGCGTCCGTAAACTTAACATCAGAGAAATATTGTTATAACTTCTATTTCCTTCATCTAAAATGCTTGATATTTCACACATGCATTCCTGTAAGGCTCTACTACCATGCTGTGCCAAATCCACGACCGTCCAACCCCCGCTGATCCCAATGTCAAGGTCAAATACTTAGTCTCTTTACAAAACTTAACATCATAGAAATGAGTTATAACTTCTATTTCCTTCATTGAAAATTCTTATTATTTCACTTGTGCATTCCTCTAAGGTTGTACTACCAAGGACCGCTAATTTCAAACACAAATAATCCTTAAATCCTTATTTGTGTTTGAAATTGGCGGTCCTTGGAAAGTTTTTTTGTTTTGTTTTGTTGGCTAATAAACGCCCCCCTTTTGTAAAATGTAACGCCCCCGGGGGCGTTAATTCGAGGTTATAGGGTAGTCTCTTTACAAAAATTAACATCAGAGAAATCGGTTATAACTTCTATTTCCTTGCTCGGATCTGCTTCACATTTCACACACTCATTGCTCCAATGGACCTCTATCACCCTGTGACAAATTCACGTTCATGCCGCTTGCGCTAATCCCAGAGTCAAGGTCACAAGCCCACACACTTGGAAATTTTTGCATATTTTAGGGGTACCTGGGCCCACGCAGGGGGTATTCCGTAAGCCTCGCTTACTGACCAATCTAGTTATACAGCTGGTTTTAAATAGTATTCTCTTTTTTTTTCTCTCAAAAGAACACGAGTTGGCAGCAAAATAGAATCATCTCCATTGGAGACGATTCTACATGTATTTCGCTATCAAAATATGGTAATGAAATTAAATATCTATTGTCGCCTGCTGGTTTTAAATATGATTCTTTTGTTGCTTTTTTGTTTGATTTTTTTCTCTCAAAAAATGTTGGCAACACACTAGCGTCATCTCATTTGGAACAAAATTTACTTCACTACCAAACTATGACATCGTATGTTGGTGAATCTTAATTATAAAGGAAATGTAAAATCAGCAGACAACATATTTATTTTTTATTTTATTTCCCTACTGAAGTATGTATTGGCAGCTATTAGAATGATCTCCTGAGACGATTCTAATATGCTGTCTAAGTATATTTTGGAGAAAATAAAGAACTGCACATTAAAATGTAGATGTGAAAAAGTTGTGCAACATGTACTAGTGTCTAGTATGTATGTAAAGTGTTATTTGTATTGTCTTACAGTTGCATATACACGCTCAGCAGTGGTATGTTGTTGATACAGCCACCTGACTGGGGGTCGGAGGTTACAAACAGTTTGAATTTTGAATTGTTTATATTAAATACGGCTTTTTCTAGATTTTTGTTTCTGCAAATATATTGCTCTATAAATGCACTATATGACTATCAACTTAGAATATAAATTTAATATTTTTCTAACAATTAGTTTTTTAATAATCACTGATACAGCTGAGAAAGACAAAAAGTCAAAAAGTATTGAGGTTTTGAAATATCTCCGCCCACACCTATTTATAGACCTGCCTGGCCTTTAATCAGTGTTTATCGTCTTGTATATCTCGCATTTCTCAGATGACCATCTATCATGCTACAGTTGTGACTGTTGTGACTGCTTGCGAAATTATAATACATACCGGCAGGGCTTCTAAAATTTCAGAATGCCAATCGGTCCAGAGACCAGACGTAACACTGTCGGCCATTGTCGGCCATTGTCGGACAGCAACCCGCCCCCCCCCCCCCCCCCCCCCCGCCCCATTACATTAACTTTAACTGAAATTTCGAAGTTCAAACAAAGTACTAGAAATAATGGGATAAATGTTGTATTGGGATAAATAAATCGTGTTTATAAAGGTTAGACACCACCAAATAGTTTTACTATATAATTTAACCGAATGCCATCCAATAAAGCCAGTCTCTCCTACTTTCACTATTTGTATGGATGCTGTGGGACCCACATGTACATGACCTGCAGCCAGTCTGTACTGGTTCTGCATGAAGTAAACAATAGGTTCACTTACTCATAAGAAAGAAAAATCGAACCTTGTCATATCTTCCAATATTGTGTACATTTTTTGGCCACGGAAACTCCGTTTACATCAAGTGACCAACAGGATCAGCGTTTTCTTTTAAATGCTACAAATATGCTGAAAACTGATGTTAAAGGCACACCAAAATGTTCCTCAAGTGAAACTGGGTAATAATGGATCAAGATTTGCAAGCAAACGGTGTCTGTGACCTCAAAACACCGGCACTAAATTTTTAAACCGGACTACTTTTGCATACACCCTGGGCGATTTCGCACCATTTGGTGTCTTCTAACCTTTGTAGAATGATTTGTAGTGGGACTGGTACACTTAATCAAAGGACTGAAAGTCCTGAAATCCTTCGCAGTTGCGACAAAAAGTATTCTCTCAAAGAGTCGTCACAGACTGGAATGCACTCCCTAGTGATTGTGTAAATTCGAACACACTAAATAGTTTCAAAAGTTCACTCAACTCCGCCTGGAAGAATAGACCCAGCAAATTTAACACGTGAAAATATTGTACAGACATTTTAACCATGATTTAGTTTGCGCTCTCCCCCAGTTTCAAAGACAATTATCCAATTTGACGTCCGCTAAAAATAGGCCAGTACAAGCCTAGCTTACAAGAAACGGCCTTCAACCAAGGTTGAACCAAGGTAGGTAGAAAATAAAAAAAAGTACTTGCCCAGGTCAAAAAGTTACTCGCCCATTTTTTAAAAAAAATAAATTGCTATTTCCAGTTTTTGTAATGTTGCATCTTATTTATAAAAAAAAAAGCTTTTACATATGATCATTACCAAAACATATGATACATATTCACTATTATTGTTATTTATATTTTAAGTATTAATTGAAATGCGCGTTAACCCAACTGTATACGAGACGATATATGTGGCCGCGTATACACTAGTCTATACTCGCAGTCCTGTTATTTGTTAGCCCGGCCGCGTAAAGCCGACAAATAATCCGTGAATTAAACTTGCCCGATATGGACCGTGTTCAAAATCGCTAGAGATTCTATCCGTAACCGTGTACATAGACACTGCTTGAATCTTACTTCCCGCAAATTGGGGATTTTTGAGTATGAAAAATGTTAATTTCTCGAGAACCGAAATGTTGGCATCTCTGGTAAAAATTTCTTTTCGCCATCTTCTTCCGGTTGTCAGATTGGTTGCGGACAAATTATTGGTGTATTAATTACGAAATGATTAAAAGTAATTTTTTTTATTTTATATTAAGTCGCCTATTTAATTCTATGGGTTATGATCTTGATTGGGTAATGCTAATTGATATTATTTTATAAATATTGGTATAAAATAATTTGTTTGTGGTTTCTATTGGTTACGTCTATGTGATTGGTTAATTTTCTGCGAGTCTGTCGGGAAGGGAAAATTTTATGTCTTACCGGCACAGTTTGATTCAGCTTATGAAAGAAAGAAGTGATTATTTTTGTTACCCGCCCGCCCAGTGCCCTCTTTTTATTAGTTTGCAATTATTATTATGCTTTATTAATTTGCTTGATTGCATGAGATTATGTTCATACAGGAGCAATAGGAGAGATATGAGCAGGAATACCTATGCGTAAGAAGATGATACGGTAGGACTTTTAATATTGTTGATGTATAAAATGCCGTATATTATTTTGTGATGGACGAATTTAATGATAGGTGACTTCTAATATATTCTTGCATGTCAAGAATGTATTGGAGGTGCTTATTGTTGAGGTGCTATTTGTGCCATGGGTGTATAGGTGATTCAGGACTACACTTATTATGTTAGTCTGATTAGTGGCAGGATCTATCACAAAATAATATTACTTGATTAGAAGCGGGTGGAGAAATGTTCCATTCCTCTTCTATTCATAGTCCAGGTATTGGATTATGTATTATGTTCATGTTGAGTGTAATTGGTATATGTAAATTTTGTTCTATTATCATTTGCATAAGCTGAATTTATTCACCTCAATACACCATCTATATGGTTATTTGTGTTTTTCCAACTTTTTATTGCCTTATTGAATTCTTAGGAAATTGACGTAAACTGTAAACAACAAATGGTCGCTGAATTAATACCATTTGTTGGCCGTTATCGATGGAATTAATTGGCAATTTCTTCCAAAAAAAAAATCCTGACCTAATCTTTCACTCGCCAAACTGGGCGAGTGCCTGTAGAAAGTACTCGACCGCCACAAAAAGCACTCGCCATGGCGAGCTGGGCGAGTGAAATTTCAACCCCTGATTATTGTGTTGATTCACTGAGGTGCGCGAAATGACCTTGTCAATTTGCATAAACTGAAGCCATCACAGGCGCTCGGATTGTTCAACAAAAATAATAGAGAGTCGCATTTCATCACACTATCGGATTATTTAATGATTAGGATGCATGTTTTGTTGAACGGTTATATAATAAATAGGTTTTTGGATTTGTACGGAAATATATTTTGGCGTACTCGTTCGTTCGGCGGAACCTAAAATTATTCAAACTCTAAGACAATGTTTCCTTTGTGAAGTGTATCGTACTGCATTTTCTGTGTATATAACGTCATTATAGATTAGTTGATGTTTTAAGTAAAATGGACACTGATTAATAATATCGATGGCTCAAGATGATTATTTAAAGCATGCGGTATGTAACTGTCAAAAAACAATGTTTCTGTTTTAAATCATCATCATTTCGCTGTCCAATGTTGGATTTTATCGAGCCATTGACCTATGACTATGTAAACGATTCTGTAATTTGTCGGCATAAAATGGCGGAAACTACTTTTCATGAGACACGAGGTTAATTGTATCAGTGCGCGTGAAAAATAATGTACTCAAATTAATACATGTCAGTTTATATTATATTAAATCAGATAAACATTTTGTAATATAAATGTCGTACAGAAAAATTAACAACACATGTATTACACTACACAATATAATGTTAGCTCACTATCAGAACTATTTTTCATGACGTATAACTACGTATAAATTACATGTGGAGCGGTCGATCATTGCGCTAAAAATATAACCTTCCTAACAAAATATTTATTATGAAACACGACAGTTAATATTTTATAAAATCACAAACTGTTTTTAAATATATAACTGTAGCTGAAAAAAAATGTAGCTGGCCAAAAATGTGAGTGACACGTTCATAATGCACCGCTCGCTTTGGAACTCTCTCACGTGGCGTAGCTAGAATCATGAAGCATGAAGTACGTTCGTTGGTCGACAATTACTCATTTGCATAAATCATGTGAGGTCTCAAAAACCGTATAAGGACTGTATCCAAGCAAATATGCTTGGATAAAAATCGATACTAGGAGAAACTGAATACACAGCGAGTTGTTGCACACGGATATGGCCCGCGGATATGTGTCATAAAATGGACAATATTTGGTGGTCAAAAACTGTTTATAGCGAAATAGCAGACGACTGGTCTGAGAGTTAAAAAATCGGTCCAGAACCGTTAAACTGAAAATTTTAGAAGCCCTGCATGATACCGGTGTATTAATTGTATCCCCCGGACTCCGTCGGGGGGATACTATGGATTTAACAGCGGGCCGCGTCCGCGTCCGCCGCAGACACTTCTTGACCGGAGCATAACTCGAACACCCTTTGGAATATTTTCATGAAACTTCACACATGCATAGATCACGACCCGAAGGTGTGTCGCGCACAAAAATGACAACTCTTGCATAGCTAATTTTTTTAGTTATCTCCCTTTTTTGTTTCTCGCATTGATTTCGTGTCCGGAGCATAACTCCACCACCCTTTGGAATATTTTCATGAAACTTCACACATGCATAGACCACGACCCGAAGGTGTGTCGCGCACAAGAATTACAACTCTTGCATAGCTAATTTTTTAGTTATCTCCCTTTTTTGTTTCGCGCACTGATTGACCACAATTCGACCACCCTTTGGAATATTTTTATGAAACTTCACACATTCAATTAGACCACGAACCGAAGGTGTGTCGTGCACAAGAATGACAACTCTTGCATAGCTAATTTTTTAGTTATCTCCCTTTTTTGTTTTCGCGCACTGATTTCCTGTCTGGAGCATAACTCGACCACCCTTTGGAATATTTTCATGAAACTTCACACATGCATAGACCACGACCCGGAGGTGTGTCGCGCACAAGAATGACAACTCTTGCGTTGCTAATTTTTGAGTTATCTTGTTTTGCGCACTCTACAAACTGGACAATAATGCATGAAGACCCGTTTTCTCGGCTCCCTTTGTTGGTTCATGCTCTGATTTCGTATCCAGAGCATAACTCGAACACCCTTTGGAATATTTGTATGCCTCACCACGATAGTGGAGGGGGCATTTAGTGTTACCCTTGTCCGTCCGTCCGTCCGCACACACGAATGGGTACTTGTTGTAAGCGTACGGGGATCTTATTGGGTAGGGTTAGGATAGTGTTGGGTACTCTTGTTGGGTATTTTTATACAGTCAAAACCCAACAAGTATTCATTCGTAGGAACGTGCGTCCCGTCCTCCCGTCCGTCTCTCCGTCCGTCACAAAACTTTAACACTCGGGTAAATGTCTCATAATTTCTTCATCCTTCGAACGATCTGTTTCATATTTCATATACACATTGCTCTGATGGTTCACTACCGCCCTGTGCCAAATCCACGTTCGTCCTGCCCCCGCCAAGCCCAGGGTCAAGGTTACATACTTGGTGCTTCAAAAACTTTAACGCTCAGGTAAATATCTTATAATTTCTGTTTTCTTTCACGGATCAGCTTCATTTCATTTCATACGCATTGCTCTAACGGTCCTCTACCGCCCGTGCCAAATCCACGTTCGTCCTGCCCCCGCCAAGCCAGGGTCAAGGTCACATACTTGGGTGCTTCAAAAACTTTAACGCTCAGGTAATATCTTATAATTTTTCTTTCCATTCACGGATCAACTTCATATTTCATATACACGTTGCTCTAATGGTCCTCTAACCGCCCTGTGCCAAATCCACGTTCGTCCTGCCCCGCCAAGACCCAGGGTTAACATCACATACTTAGTGCTTCAAAAAACTTTAACGCTCAGGTAAATATCTTATAATTTCTGTTTTCTTTCACGGATCAGCTTCATATTTCTATATGCATTGCTCTAATGTCCTCTACCGCCCTGTGCCAAATCCACGTTCGTCCTGCCCCCGCCAAGCCCAGGGTCAAGGTCACATACTTGGTGCTTCTTCAAAAACTTTAACGCTCAGGTAAAAGAAAATTTTGACTTGGAATTTGACCTCATTTATTATCAAAGCGATATGTGGGACATCCGTGTTCTATGAACACATTTTCTAGTTTATTAAACTTCACACATGCATAGAAGACGACCCTAAAGGTGTGTCACGCAAGAATGACAACTCTTGCATCACTTTTTTTTAGTTGTCTCCCTTTGTTTTTTCCGTCACTGATTTTGTCTCCGGAGCATAACTCGAACATCCTTTTTTCAAACTACTTGTGTATCCGGGGAGGGGGGTACACATGCGCTTGTCGACAAGCGTCCATTTATAGTTATGTGTATTATCATGAGTATATGTACATTTTATAATGTAGATCACTTCGACGGAATATATGTATATAGTTTAACCAGTGTTTGTCATTTTGTAGATCGCTCCATGTTACATATACAATGTATACATGTACTGCTCAAACTGGGAGATAATTATTGTTTTTAGCTCGCCTGCACGAAGTGCATAAAGAGCTATTGGCATATCCCCGGCGGCGTTAACAGATTTAACATTGGGGTAAATATCTTATCGATTCTGTTTCTTTACATGGAACACCTTGATATTTCATACATGTATTCCTCAGATGACAATCTATCATGCTACAGTTGTGACTGTTGTGACTGCTTGCGAAATTATAATACATGCCGGTGTATTAATTATGTGTATTATATGGATTTTGTATGATCTAGTGCATGCCGACGAAATATCTATATATAGTATTGTATTACAATTATCCTGCTTAAGGACCCGTGGGGCCCCTGATATTCAGGCATTCATGCATAATTGCTTTGTAAATGTGATGGGATATATGCATAACATACATGTGAACATTCTCTTCTTACTATATCCTACACAATGCCTACACAATGTAGGATGGAGTGTCCATGTTGGCCATCTTAGTAGTGTGTACAAGCCATCAGCCAGTTTTACCTCTTATTGTGATTGACACATCTTACTAATAATATGACAAACACATGAATAAATTGTTTGTAACAGTAAGAACAATATACAGTGCTGTATATATATATATATACCTGTATTACCATAAATACTGTATCGAATCCAGTGACTTGTAAGCAGTTACCCGAGTGTATTGTTACTACCGTCTACTTGCCTGCTATGTGAGTAAATACTTTTTTACCTGTGGCCGATCCACTTCTAATTAATAGACTTTGGATCAGTTTGACATTTTACACATTGAACAAGTGTCCATTCTTATTATTTTTTTTTGTTTTGTGAATGAGGTAGAAATGCTCAGATATCTAGTTTTTATTGTGTAGTCTGCTAGACTAATATTTATATGACGTTTTTGTCGTCCTATATATGTGGGACGTATTGCCACCATTTTATATTATTTTCTGCCATATTATTTGTTCTAGGTGTCAAACCCAGGTGGTGATACTGTCCGATAACGTGTACAAACTAAAATGGCCATAGATGGCAACTCAATGCTCTGTATAATACACTGTAAGAAGAACAGTGTCAGATATACTTTATGTATATATTCAGTCACGTGTATGATTCCACATTTGAAACAAAAGGTCATATTATATAAAGACCAGTAGCCGATTTGACCAAAATTGCAAAGTATACCAGGTTCTTAGCTCCATATAGAGGCCAAATTGTTCACTTTGTGATACAAGCATGAAATTTGGTGGAGTTGTAGATAACCACAAACTGATTTTTTTCAGATATGGAGCTATCTTAGATTTTGCCCATGACGTCCAAGAAATCCAAAATGGCCGCCAAAATCACAATTTTCATAAAAAAATTATAAAAAATGTTCTCATTGTGATATAAACATGGAACTTGGTGGAGTTGTAGGGAAACACACATTGACGTTCATAAAATATACAAAAAATAAGATATGGCTCATGGCATGCCACTCAAAAATCCAAGATGGCTGCCAAAAACATCACAAATTTAATATTGTTGAGAATTACAGATCAATTACTTGAAAATTATTCTACAATATCAGATTGTACCAATGGCAACCAAAAATACAAGATGGAAGTTTGTAATTATATGCATTAAGGATAAAATACTATTAAAAACTGTTCCTTTTTGTCCCGCCTGCTTTAGCAGCAGCGGGACATAGGCATAGTTTTTCCGTCGGCGGCGGCGTCAACATTTCACGTTAAGTTTTTGTGTTTAGCTCAGTTTCCAGAAAACTTTAAGTCCTACGACCTCCATACCTGGTATCCATCAACACTGTGGTGTAACCATCTCACACAGAGGGAGCCCATGTGACCTTGCCCTAGTTTTCATTGTTCATTGACCTACTTTTCACATGCATTCAACGTTAAGTTTTTGCGTTTAGCTCTGTTTCTAAAACTTAACGCTCAGGTTAATGCATTGTAACTTCTGTTTCCCTCAATGGAATGCTTTAATATTCCATACATGCATTTGTAGCAACGTCCCGCATCATTCTACAGGATGTACATGGTGCCCGCTAACCCCAAAGGTCAAGGTCACTGACTTTCAAATCTGAATTTCCGGGTTTGGAGAACTTAACGCTCGGTTTAATTTATTACAACTTCTGTTTCCCTTGATGGAATCCTTCGGTACACATCAACACTGTGGTGTAACCATCTCACACAGAGGTAGCCCATGTGACCTTGACCTAGTTTTCATGGTTTATTGACCTACATTTCACATGCATTCAATGTTAAGTTTTTAGCCAGGTTTTTTTAGAAAAAAACCAGGCTATTGGATTGGCGAAAGCCGGGCGGGTGGGCGGCGGGCGGGCGGTGGGCGGCGTCCACAATCAATGTTAAGTTTTCGTGTTTGAGTCCATTTCTTTGTTACTGTACCACCTAGGACCACCAAACTTTCACAGCTTCATAATCAAGGGGTGCCCACCACATATCACTATCCAACATGTTACTTTTTTTTTAACTTCACCCATTTTTTCCGCGTAGTCGACTTAGCCATTTTCAATGTTAAGTTTTCGCGTTTACAATGTTAAGTTTTCGTGTTTAAGTCCATTTCTTTGGTACTGTACCACCTAGGACCACCAAACTTTCACAGCTTCATAATCAAGGGGTACCCACCACATATCACTATCCAACATGTTTCCTTTTTTTTTTTAACTTCACCCATTTTTTTCTGCGCAGTCGACTTAGCCATTTTCAATGTTAAGTTTTCGCGTTTACAATGTTATGTTTTCGTGTTTAAGTCCATTTCTTTGGTACTGTACCACCTAGGACCACCAAACTTTCACAGCTTCATAACCAAGGGTGCCTACCACATACAACTATCCAACATGTGACCATTTTTTTACCTTCACCTATTATTTCTACGTAATTGACTTAGCCATTTTCAACGTTAACGTAACTTTTTAACGTACGTCTGGTTAGAGTTTTTTGGTTAAAACTTTTTCGTTATACTATATCTCTGCAACTGCTTCGCCCATTATCTTGAAACTTCACATGGGTGTTTATCATCATCCATATTTTCATTCTAACCCCCAACCGTGCGGCCCCTTGTGACAAGCCCTGTGCCCAATGTCAAGGTCAAATTACTTTGAATTTTTTTGAAATTTTTTTCTGTACTATATCTCTGCAATGCTTCACCCAATACCTTGATACTTCACATGGGTGTTTATCATCATTGTCGCACCTGCTTGCGGAAAGCGCGATCCTGTGCCCAATGTCAAGGTCAAATTACTTTGAATTTTTTTGTTAAAGATTTTTCATGTACTATATCTCTGCAACTGCTTCACCCAATACCTTGATACTTCACATGGGTGTTTATCATCATTGTCGCACCTGCTTGCGGAAAGCGGATCCTGTCCCAATAGCAAGTCAAATTACTTTGTGTGTTAAAGTCATGGACTATACTGAAATGCTTACCCAATTACCTTGTACTTCACATGGGTGTTTACATCTTGTCGACCTGCTGCGGAAAGTGCGATCCTGCCCAATGTCAAGGTCAAATTAACTTTGAATTTTTTTGTTAATAATTTTTTCGTGTACATCTCTGCAAACTGCTTCACCCAATACCTTGATACTTCACATGGGTGTTTATCATCATTGTCGCACCTGCTTGCGGAAAGCGCGATCCTGTGCCCAATGTCAAGGTCAAATTTACTTTGAATTTTTTTGTTAAATTAGTTTTTTTCGTGTACTATATCTCTGCAACTGCTTCACCCAATACCTTGATACTTCACATGGGTGCTTATCATCATTGTCGCACCTGCTTGCGGAAAGCGCGATCCTGTGCCCAATGTCAAGGTCAAATTAATTTGATTTTTTTTGATTAAAGTTTGTTCGTGTACTATATCTCTGCAACTGCTTCACCCAATACCTTGATACTTCACATGGGTGTTTATCATCATTGTTGCACCTGCTTGCGGAAAGCGCGATCCTGTGCCCAATGTCAAGGTCAAATTACTTTGAATTTGTTTTTGTTAAAGTTTTTTCATGTACTATATCTCTGCAACTGCTTCACCCAATACCTTGATACTTCACATGGGTGTTTATCATCATTGTCGCACCTGCTTGCGGAAAGCGCGATCCTGTGCCCTATGTCAAGTTCATATTACTTTGAATTTTTTTGTTAAAGTTTGTTCGTGTACTATATCTCTGCAACTGCTTCACCCAATACCTTAATACTTCACATGGGTGTTTATCATCATTGTCACACCTGCTTACGGAAAGCGCGATATCGTCAGCATTTTGGCATACGTCCGTCCGTTCGTCCGTGTGTCCGGTTAAAGTTTTTTGGTTAAAGTTTTTCCATCTACTATATCTATTTTGTTAGTGTCCATGCCTCGCCCCAAGGCGCGACATGCAGGCCACGGCCATCTAGTCTACAAAAAGTGGGTATAATTATGTTATCCAAGTGTCTATGCTTGGAAAAAACCTGGCCTTCGTGGCTTTGCCTCGTTTCTTGTTGTATTTAGCTCAGTTTCCGGAAAACTATAAGTTCTACGACCTCCAAACTGGGTATACATCAACACTGTGGTGTAACCATCTCACACAGAGGGAGCCCATGTGACCGTGGTCTAGTTTTTCATGGTTCATTGACCTACTTTTCACATGCATTCAACGTTAAGTTTTTACGTTTGGCTGTGTTTCTAAAACTTTACGCTCAGGTTAATTCGTTGTAGCTTCTGTTTCCCTCAATGGAATGCTTTAATATTCCATACATGCATTTGAAACAACATCCCGCATCATTCTACAAAAAGACTATGGTGCCCGCTAACCCCAAAGATCAAGGTCATGGGCTTAGAAAATTCCTGGTTTGGAAAACTTAATGTTCGGTTTAATTTATTACAACTTCTGTTTCCCTTGATGGCATGCTTTAATACTTCTTAGGTGTAAAATATAACAAAATGCGGCATGATTCTACAGAATGCTCATGGTGCCCGCTAACCCCAAGGTCAAGGTCACGGGCTTAGAAAATGCTCAGTTTTGAAAACTTAACACTTGGGTTAATTTATTGTAGCTGTTTCCCTTGATGGAATGTTTTAATATTTCATACATTCATTTGTAAGAACATTACGCACCATCTGCTGAAAGTTCATGGTGTCCGGTAACCCCAAGGTCAAGGTCACGGACTTCAAAAATGTCTAGTATAGAAATTTAGCATCGGTGCCAGGAGATGCATGTCGTTGGCGGCAGTCTTGTTTGTGTTTAGCTGTGTTTGTTGGAAAATAAGTGTTTTGGTTTCAGTTTACTATCCCGGCGCGTAACGAAAAGGGGATATAGGGATGCAAAAGTTGTCTGTTCGTCCATCTGTCCATCACAAAAATTAACATTGGGGTTAATCTGCAATAACTTCTGTTTCCATTGATGGAATGCTTTAATATTTGTAACATCATCCTGCATCATTCTACAGAAAACGTATGGTGCCCGCTAACCCCAAGGTCAAGGACATAGAAAAATGTTTTGTTTTGAAAACTTTACACTACATTGTAACTTCTCTTTCCCTCAATGGAATAGTTTAATAGTTCATAGGTGTATTTTTATTTAGCTCACCCGAGCGAAGCTCATGTGAGCTATTGTTACCGCAATGTGTCCGTCGTCCGTCGTCCGTGAACATTTTCAAACGTCTTCTCCTCGGCATGGGCCTATAGTCGCCAAACTTCCTGGGTATGGTCCTTAGGTAGGGGGATTACAAACTTGTTAAAATGACGTAATTACGTAATCCAAGATGGCCGCCGTCTAAAAATAGCACAGATTCTTCAAAAATCTTCTCAACAACCGCCAACTGGATTTCGACAAAACTTGGTAGGAATGATCGATGTACAATGCTCTTTCATAGTTGTTAAAATGGTGACCCCAGGGTCAAAAATGGGAGTGGCCCGTGTGGTCAAATTTTATTTTTGACCTAATATGGTCATGTCGTATATCAAATCGAAGGTATCCAAGAGGCGATCACTCTGGTACATTTGTTGTCGAAATCGGATAGTTATGTCAACCAAGATGGCCGCCGAAAGGTCAAAAGGTCGTTATTTTATTAGGTTTCAAAATTCTTCTTCACACGAACTGCTTGGCCCATGGTGGCCAAACTTCGCAGTTATGGTCCATGGGTGAAGGCTTTTCAGATTTGTTAAAACGGATCTTGTCACTAACCCAAGATGGCCGCCTTCTAAAAATAGCACAAATTCTTAAAAAATCTTCTCATGTCATGAACCGCCAGCCGGATTTCGACGAAACCTGGTAGGAATGATCGATGCAGAATGCTCTTTCAAAGTTGTTAAAATGGTGGCCTCGGGGTCAAAAATGGGCGTGGCCCGTGGGGTCAATTTTTATTTTTGACCGAATATGCTCATGTCATATATCAAATTGAAGGTATTGATGAGGCGATTGCTCTGCTGCAATATTTGTCCGAATCGGATGATTATGTCATCCAAGATGGCAGACGAAAGGTCAAAAGGTCTCATGAACCGATTGGCCAATGGTCAGCAAACTCTTATTTGTATGGTCCTTAGGTGAAGCCTTTCCAAAGTTGTTGAAATTAAGTTGGCCTGAAATCCAACATGGCCGCCGTCTAAAAATAGCACAAATTCTTTAAAAAAAAAAATTCATGAACCGCCAGCAGGATTTCGACGAAACTTGGTAAGAATGATCGATGTACAATGCTCTTTCAAAGTTCTTAACATGGTTACCCCTGGGTCAAAAATGGGCATGGCCCGTAGGGTCAAATTGGGTTCAAATGTTATTATTTACCGAATATGGTATTCATGTCATATATCAAATATATCAGCGAGGCGATCGCTCTGGTGTATATTTTTCGAAATTGGATGCTTATGTCATCCAAGATGGCTGCCAAAAGGTAAAAAGGTCGTTCTTTCAATATAGATTACAAACGTCTTCTCGTGAACCACAGTTCGCTAGCGCTCCCTCGCATTTAATTCCTTAACAATACAAGATGTGAACAATAATTTATACAAACAGAATATTGTTCACTGTCCACACGCTAGTGGAAGCATAAAGCATAACTATCTGCATGTACATGCATTTTGATTATTAGAAACATGACGGGTGTTTCATTGCTGGACTGACGAACAGTGCAGATCCTGATCAGACTGTGCGGATGCACATGCTGTTCCGGATATACACATGTCGCAAACCATTTCTCCAGTCTCAGCCACATATACTGCATGAAAAACGTTAATAGTAAGCTTACCGACGCCAGAATGAACACATGTCGCTTTGTTGATATGTTTATATACACAACATGTCGCTTTGTTGATATGTTTATATATATATATAAACATATCAACAAAGTGACATGTGTTCATTCTGGCGTCGGTAAGCTTACTATTAATGTTTTTCATGCAGTATATATATGTGTGTATAGTAAGCTTACCGACGCCAGAATGAACACGTGTCGCTTTGTTGATATGTTTATATATATATAATATCATCGAAGAAGCAACAGGTTTTCATTCTGGCTTCGGTAAGCTTACTATTAACGTTTTTCATGCAGTATATATGTATGTGTGTATATTAAGCTTACTGACGCCAGAATGAACACATGTCGCTTCGTTGATATGTTTTTATATATATATATACATATCAACAAAGCGACATGTGTTCATTCTGGCGTCGGTAAGCTTATTATTAACGTTTTTTCATGCAGTACACATATATATATATGTGTATAGTAAGCTGACTGACGCCAGAATGAACACATGTCGCTTCGTCGATATGTTTATATATATATATAAACATATCAACAAGCGACATGTGTTCATTCTGGCGTCGGTAAGCTTACTATACATATATATTTATTTATACCGCAACCATTGCTTCATGTAGCATAATAAAGGGTTTAATAAATGCTATTTATATATGAAGTAACCTAATATACCTGAAGTTGCCTAATATACATGAAGTGCCGTTTTGCCTTTATTTTTTCCCCTTTAACCCCTAATCGCGTCCTCTGACTGGTCCATCTGGACAGCAAATTCAAGATGGCGGCGAATTTTAAAATCGAAATCGCTATCTGTTCAGTTGAATTTTGTCCATTTTTACAGTATATGCGACGTAACCAACGACATGGATATGCCCATTATGATTGCAATGCTTATTATGACAACTGTGTAGTCTAAAACCAGTCAATATTGAAGCTCATTGTAAATAAATCGGAGATTTAATCAGATACAATACCGAATCTACCTAGCGTGGACGCCGCCATTTTACTTTGAATGACGTCGCTAGATTTGTGACGTATGGCGAGGGAATGACGTCAAAACATGACGTCACGCACGTTCAAACGATTAAGTTTGGTATACGGTATAAATTAAATACATGATTTGTGCCGTCGAATATAAAATATATTCGGTTTCGCCCCAACAACTTTATAGGGGCTCGCTAAAGCTCGCACCAATAAAGCTGTCTAAGGCTCAACCGAATATATTTTATATTCGACGGCACTAACCATGTATTTACTATATATAGACATATAAATAAGGGCGTGAACCGTATCCAAGACATGTATACCCTGCCAGTGCGGTGGATGGCTCCATATTATATATGTCATACATATATCAACACTGCGATATACGCAGAGCCTGAACTGTGCTACAGCTCAGGGTCAGACGATCAAGTTGCTTGATTGCGAGTTTGCATTGCCAATATTGCTCAGAAAAGTTGGTATCCTGGGCAAGTTTCACACAGGCCGCTGTGTACCATCCACCAAAGGCGATTCTAGCGTGTCTTGGATGGTCAATTATTGTTTGTATAAACATAAAAACACCTTTCTAAACAATGTACAAAGCAATTCAAAAGTGCCCGGGTGTAAATATAATAATACTTAGAAAGGTACAAAACTCCCATTCGCCACCATTGTAACGAAAAGCCACAAAATGTAGACAATTGGAACTCGCCTATACAACGCATTACAGCGTGTCGAAACCGCTGCTTGGGGTGGGGTGGGTTTTCGGTATAGATTTTACAGTTGCTAATACATTAACATAAATCTCAAAGATTTCGAGTGTAAACTGCACTAAAAACGCGTCTCACTAACCTAAATTCGCTTTTTAAAATCATACACGTTCACTTCCGCATTCTCAATGACTATTAGCCGCCATCTTTGAAAATATTTCAATCACGTGCACGCAGTGGTTTGGTTGGTTACTGGAGACTGACGTCATTTGCATTAGCCAACCAAATCAGTGCGTGTCACGTGATTCGATATTTTCAAAGATGGCGGCTAACATTAATTTTTAATCAGGAAGCGAATGTGTACGATTATAATTATAGGCCAAAGTTGTGTGTTATGCGATCATGAACAGGCATTGTCACCTGAGGAAAAATTCCAAGAAACCTAGCAACATAAGATAACACAGTTTTCTTGGTGTCCGGTTTATTGACATAAGACACAAATATTCAATGACAGTCACGTGTGTGGCTGTGACTGGAGAAATGGCGCTCATCGTAGTAATGGCCACTGTAGCTCCTGATCAAATATCGCGCTCATGTATCATGATCACGGTCTACAGCGGAACCCCTCTAAACCGGACATCAATAAAACACGTCTGGTCTTATTTTGAGTTTCATGGTCATTTATCTCGGGTGATAATGGTTGATTTACAGTGAAACCCCTCTAAGACGGACACCCTGGGGTCCTCCCAGGGTGTCCGGATTATAGAGGTTTCACTGTATCATGCCTATTAGAAGCACGACAGAATTTTCATCGATAGAATGGCGAACCGTATAGATCCTGATCAGACTGTGCGCGTGCACCGGCTGATCTGGATCTACACTGGTCGCAAAAACAAATCAATACTTTTCCAGTCAAAGCGCATTTAAGGCTTCAAAACGTTAATTTCACCTTTCATAGCGATCAACAAATCACAATTTTCCTGTGGTGCTATTGCCATACATTTAACTTCATTCACATGGACATTAAATTAGAAACAAATCCCAACATCAACTGAAATGATAATGAAGCGCATATGTTGTACATATATAACGTCACTTAATGACCTACTTCATGGAACACCATCATTTGCTTAGAAGATATTAGCTTCGTAAAATGTGATTGAATATTTGTATAAAGTGTATCTGAATCTGTTCTTCTTAGTGTATACTATACTGTGCATTGAATTGCCATATACATGCACAAACAAACCATCTTAGCACATGTAGCATGGACAAGCTATCGGACAGTTTCACCTCTTGTAGTGTTTGACACATACAGCTCAGAATGGGATAGGCTGCTTGATTTCAATTGTGTGCAAGATGTGTTTAAATAATTATGTACAACGTCCTATCCGTTATATGTAGTCCAAGTCAATACCAAGTCAGATTTCGGACGATACATGTAAATGTCCCATTGTTTAAAACACAAAACTCTCTACACATATAAATAAAATATTAAGCGTTCCGCAATAATACGATATGTTGAACAATTCTGCAAAACAAACAAAACTTTTATTTTACCGACGTTTCGGCACAATGTCTTTATCTAGGAACTGCATACATTATTGCCTGAGCATCACGACGCCATAACGTTATGCAATACGCCATCATTTATAACGCTATGGCGTCGGGATGCTCATACAATGACGTAACGACGTCATGACGCTATGAATAAACATAAACATTGTGAAATCTAAAATGGATTCCACTGAGCGTTCAGTAGAAACTAATTCCTTGATAAAGGCCAGTGCCGCCGACGTCGGAAAAGAGGGTTCCTGGTTTTTGCAGAATTGTTCAACATATCTAATATTATTTATTATTTGTTTTAAAGTCACTCTTTTTATTGAATTTTCGACCACATAGTCTTTATCAAAATCGTGTGAAAATGTTTTAGCAGTCCTACATGACGTCCATAGTCTAGCAGTAAACCGGATGTTATGAGCCGGACGTCATGACGTCGCGCGAGCCTATGTCATACGTCAAACCACGAAACCACGATACACCACTTGTGCACCATCATCCCGCGATCCGACGCACAGTCCATGCCCGTACGATGTCAAACCCATGACACCCGATACCAGAAACACGAATATTGAAAATATTCGCGTTTCCAGCATCGGGCCTCATGTGGTAAACCAAGAGTGCGATTAACGCCTCTACCATATGTAGTACAAACACATTTCAACCCGACACCAGTAACCGGATTGTTCGCGTTTCTAGTATCATGTTGAACAGGTTTAATACGTCCGGATCAAAACACCAATTCACATGTTACACTTCACATGTGGGAAGTTCGTTCCCAGTCTTTTTATCCAATTTTCTTCCGTGAGAAGACGAAATATGCGTCCTTCGCTGTACAGCTTCTGGAGGACAGCGACACCCACGTCATGATCACCGTGGCACAGAAAGTGTCGCAGTATGGGCTTGTTTTCATTTTGCAAACGCACATCGCGGAGATGTTCGTCCGTGCGTTCGTGCAATGAACGTTCTGTTTCCCCCCACGTATACCGTCTTGTTGCACGGCTTGCACGTCAGCACATACACTACGTTTCTGTCCTCGCACGTAACATTGCTTACGGGGTTGTAACTGCGCAGACCGTTGGTATCCATTATAGTGTCCGTATGCAGGGAGCAACATGTTCTACATGAACAAGGTGCAGCGGTTGACCTCACTAATCTGTTCGTTTTACCATGTACCAGTATGTCACTTATATTTTTGTCTCGCCTGAACGCAAGTAGATGTGGATCCGGGAATATTTCTTTTATACGGCCAGATGTATGTAGTACATTCTGGTGTTTGGCCAATAAATGTCTGATGTCTGGGAGAAATCTTGATGTAGTGAGCGAAGATTGCTATGAAACAGCCATGGGTGCGCACCACAGGTGACTGAAAAACATCGCACGTCAGTATCATTGTCGCGCCCACTTGCAGAAAGCGCGATATAGTCGGCAAACGTACGTACGTACGTGTGTCCGGTTAAAGTTTTTGGTTAAGTTTTTAGGTTAAAGTGGTTCGTTATACTACATCTCTGCAACTGCTTTGTCCATAACCTTGAAACTTCACATGGGTGTTTATCATCATCTATATTTGCATTCTACTCCCCTACCGTGCGGCACCTGAGCCCAATGTCAAGGTCTAATTACTTTGAACTGTTGGGTTAAAGTTTTTGCTTAAACATTTTTGCTTAAACTTTTTCGTGTGTCCGGTTAAAGTTTTTGGTTAAGTTTTTTGGTTAAGTTTTTTGGTTAAAGGTTTTCGTTATACTACATCTCTGCAACTGCTTTGCCCATTACCTTGAAACTTCACATGGGTGTTTATCATCATCTATATTTTCATTCTACCCCCATTCTGTGCGGCCCCTGTGCCCAATGTCAATGTCTAATTACTTTGAACTTTTTGGTTAAGTTTTTGGTTAAACTGTTTTGCTTAAACTTTTTCGTTACACTATATCTCTGCACCTGCTTTGCCCATGACATTCAAATTTCACATGTGTGTTTATCATATCTATATTTTCATTCTACCCTCCTCCCGTGCGGCCCCTGTGCCCAATGTCAAGGTCTAATTACTTTGAATTGTTTCCTTAAACTTTTTGCTTAAACTTTTTGCATGTACTATATCTCTGCAACTGCTTCACCCATTACCTTGAAACTTCACATGGGTGTTTATCATCATCTATATTTTCATTCTACCCCCCCTCCCGTGCGGCCCCTGTACCAATGTCAAGGTCAAATGGGTTTTTTGTCGCGCCCGCTTGCGGAAAGCGTACGTACGTGTGTCCGGTTAAAGTTTTTGGTTAAAGTTTTTGGTTAAGGTTTTTGGCTAAAGTTTTTCGTTATGCATATCTCTGCAACAGCTTCGCCCATTACCTTGAAACTTCACATGGGTGTTTATCATCATCTCTATTTTCATTTTACCCCCTACCGTGCGGCCCTTGTACCCAATGTCAAGGTCAAATTGGATTTTTGTCGCGCCCGCTTGCGCAAAGCGCGATGTAGTCCGCACTTTGGCGTACGTGCGTGCGTACGTGCGTGCGTGCGTGCGTGCGTGCGTGAGTGCGTGCGTGCGTGCGTGCGCGTGCGTGCGTAAATCACTAAATTGCGTATCATTTCAATTTCTTACTCTCATATCAGGAACTTAAATTCAATTTCTTTCTCTCATATCAGGAACTTCATTTCACAGTAAACATCGTACGTAAGTAAATGCAATCCTAATTTCTTCTATAAAGTAGAAATTTGCTCATAATTTTTGTGGCGCCCGCTTGCGAAAAGCGCGATATAGTCGGCACTTTGGCGTACGTGTGTCCGGTTAAAGTTTTTGGTTAAGTTTTTTGGTTAAGTTTTTTGGCTAAACATTTTCGTTATACTACATATCTGCAACTGCTTTGCTCATTACCTTGAAACTTCACATGGGTGTTTATCATCATCTATATTGTCATTCTACCCCCGTACCGTGCGGCCCCTCTGCCCAATGTCAAGGTCTAATTACTTTGAACTTTTTGCTTAAACTTTTTGCTTAAACTTTTTCGTGTGTCCGGTTAAAGTTTTCGGTTAAGTTTTTTTAGTTTTTTGGTTAAGTTTTTTGGTTAAAATTTTTCGTTATACTACATCTCTGCAAGTGCTTCGCCCATTACCTTCAAACTTCACATGGGTGTTTATCATCATCTATATTTGTATTTACCCTCCTCCCGTGCGGCCCCTGTGCCCAATGTCAAGGTATAATTACTTTGAAATTTTTCCTTAAACATTTTGCTTAAACATTTTTCATGTACTATATCTCTGCAACTGCTTCAACCATTACCTTGAAACTTCACATGGGTGTTTATCATCATCTATATTTTCATTCTACCCCCCTCCCGTGCGGCCCCTGTACCCAATGTCAAGATCAAAGGGATTTTTGGTTAAAGTTTTTGGTTAAAGTTGTTCGTTATGCTATATCTGCAATAGCTTCGCTCATTACCTTGAAACTTCACATGGGTGTTTATCATCATCTATATTTTCATTCTACCCCCTACCGTGCGGCCCCTGTACCCATTGTCAAGGTCAAATGGGTTTATTGTCGCGCCTTGGCGTACGTACGTGCAAATTTCAGTCTACATGTATAACAAGATGTATGATCACGTGGTACTAACAGCAACAACAACAAGTACTGAAACTTCCAGAATCCATCTGATTCAACGTACGTATTCTTTTACATTGTCCTTATTACGTAACGGATTTTGATGAAATATGGCGCATCAAACGCGTCTCGTAAAGCTGCAGTTGGTGGTCTCTGTATGTTCACCCAAACTTCTGCGTTTTTGCGCAGAATCTATTTCCGTGTCTACCGACACGGAAATCGATTCTTCGCAAAAATGACATAAGTTTGTGCCGAACTCCATGGATCACCAAAATGCAGCTCTTGAAGACGCGTTTGCTGCGCCATATTTCATCAAAATCCGTTGCATATTAAGGAAAATATCAAATAATACTAACTTTGAGTGGGCGACGTTGTTGTTATTGTAACCACGTGATCATGCACCTTGTATAATAGACCTGTGACAATATTTTGTAACGGTATCAGAATGCACAAATCTAAGTTGAGACCACTATGCAGCCAAACACGGAAATAACCGCGGAACGTTGCTCCGTCCATTGACGCGACGTCACAATTTCCTGCACTACCTGCATCCGTGTTACATAATACGTTTGTTTTCAAACGAACGATGTCTAAACTGTGCCATTACGTGGTTCAAACATTTCTTTGGTGGAAAGAGAAATACAATCAAAGCACTGGTATTTCATGAAATGTGCGATTTTTCAACTGCTCCGTAGTGACGTTATTCCGTTGCTATAGTTACGCATTACGTGCGAATGGATTGTGGGAAAGTATGTTCTTATATTCAAATCACTTTAATTTGACCAGATGTAAATGTCATATAAAGACGAACAATGTGGCAGGTATATTAATTTCTTTATCAAGAAAGTCCGAGAACTTTATATTTCGATACATTTAAGGATTCGAGTGCCAGAAATGTATAACGTTCGTTTCTCTTCAGTCAGATAAAGACATACAGTTACATGACGTTGTTTGACACCGCTCACAGCCGTGTTCAAACATACAGCTATAGACAATGCTCATTCAGGGGCCAAGCAAACACCTACACAATGCATGTGTCCCATGACGTTACTAGAACGCGCTATTACGTCACCAGACCAGTTCACAACTGTCGCACTGAAATTTGTTGAAATTGATGCGGCTGCATCATGCGACGTGTACTGCGGCCTGGAATATGTATGTGAAAATCAGCTGTTTGAATAGGGCAGATTATGAAAATACCGAAACTACTGCATATATGCTCAAATTGCACGATAATTCCGATGGAAATGTAACAATAACGTTCGACATGTCCAGCCGTGGGTAAACATTTGCCGTAGCGCTCGCGAACTGTTTGAACCCGCGGCCTACGGCCTTGGGGTTCAAACATTTCGCTCTTGCCACAGCAAACGTTTACCCATGGCTGGACATAGTCGAACCTTATAGTATTTACACAGTTCGCAATAGTATTACCATCGGTAACATACATGTATATTAACAAATAAGCCTACTCAGAATGGCCAAGGAGATGAGAAATGTAAATTATTGCAAGGTGTTATATGTGGGTGTGACTGGAGAAATGGTGCTGATAGGGTTTCTGACCAGTCTGGTTCCTGATCAAACAACACAGTCTCATGTATCATGTGAGCGATCTATATTTTTGTTAGAAGCATGACAGGCGATTCATTGATGGAATGGCGAACAGGACAGATCCTGATCAGACTGTGTGGATACACATGCTGATCTGTATCAACACTAGCCGCATAACTCATAAGTCCCATTTCTCCGGTCACAGCCACATACATGTATGATTTCGATCAGTTTTGTACTTACGATTTCCAAGTACGTGTAGAACGATGTTTATGCATCACATATGAGACCTTCCATGCACGTTTAATATAATTTAGACAAATCATAAATATCATAAATAAATTCAAAAGTTTCAGAGTTAATTCACATGTACTCTGAAAATTTGTCAACTTTTGACTTAATTTATAAAAAGGTACACAATCAGATGGCGTGTCTCATATATACAGTGTACCTACGATGTCCAAGTGCGTGTAGTAGACGAACGAGTGTTTATGCATCACATAGATACTTACGATTTCCAAGTGCGTGTTGTAGACGAACGATGGTTTATGCATTACACAGATACTTACGATTTCCAAGTGCGTGTTGTAGACGAACGATGGTTTATGCATTACACAGATACTTACGATTTCCAAGTGCGTGTTGTAGACGAACGATCGTTTATGCATTACACAGATACTTACGATTTCCAAGTGCGTGTTATAGACGAACGATCGTTCATGCATCACACATATACTTACGATTGTCAAATGCGTGTAGTAGACGGACGAGCGTTTATGCATCACTTACGATTTCCAAGTGCGTGTAGTAGCCGAACGGTCGTTTATGCATCACGCACCTCGCTAAACCGGACACCCTGGGGACCCTAAGTGCGTGTAGTAGACGAACGAGCGTGTATGCATCACACAGCTACATACGATTTCCAAGTGCGTGTAGTAGACTAACGAGCGTTTCTGCATCACATAGATCCCCATGACGATCGGGTGGACGAGATAGGCGCAGTAGGAGAGACGACTCAGGGGGATAAATGACTTCCACGATAGAAACGTGTTTACTGGACCTGTAACCGATTTCAGGAACATTACTACTGTCTGTTCCACGTTTTGGCTATTAAACACAAATATATAAAAAATATTCAAATGTAAGTACTTTTTCACTAATAACAAAAAAGTCACCCTCCCCAATTTTTTTTATTTTTTTGTTTCCATCAAATATTGATTTTATAGCGAAAAATCGATTTTCCTATGGGAATTTAACATGGGAGAAAAAGAGGTGGAGAACGTGGAGGAGGAGACGAAAAAAAAATGGAAATTGACTCCAAAAATAAATCCTGGCTAGACAGCTTGGTAATGATGTTAACTAAGGAAACAAAATTTAGATTTTGAAAATCGGTCCACAACTGAAAATTACTTCAAAAAACATGTATTTTAGCCCCCATGTGAAATTCCCCACAGGAAAATAGTTTTTTCGTAATAAAATCAATATTTCACAAAATTTCGTCAAGTAACTGTTTTTGGGGAGGGTGAATTTTTTATTATTGATTAAAAAGTACTGACATTTAAATATATCTTGGATTTAATCATGATAATAACTGATGTTGATAATATTTGACCACAATGTATGTCTTGGGAGGCTGCTTTGTTTTGCATACGACCCACGTCCGACCGCCCAAGGTCCAGGTCACTGCAGGGTTCCCAAGCGTCAGGGAAAAATCAGACAAATTCAAGGTCAGGGAAATGTCAGGGAATTTTGATTTTTGTCATGGAAATTTGAAATTTTAGCAAATGTCAGGGAAATGTCAGGAGAATTTGAAATCCCAAGATCTGTGATTTTTGTGTAAACCTGCAGATATATGGCTAAGGCAGTTTTGATATCAAATAACATAATATTGACCTTAAATTGCTGCTGGATGTGGTGAATATGTGTTTAATTAATAGTAAGATGAAAGATTATAGTTTATTGTCGCGCCTGCTTTAGCAGAAGTCGCGACTATAGTCACAGATTTTTCCGTCGTCCGAAATGTCAAAAAGTTACTTGACGGATTACTTCAATGTTTGGACACTTGATATATGTTAACATTCAGAACACATTTATGCCCCCATTAACATGACCTTGGCATTTTGTACCTTCACATTTTTGCGGAAACACTTAGCCATTTTTTGCGTCAAAAAGTGTGTACAAGTTTCTTCATCATCGTATAACATTACTATTACTTGATGGATTGCTTCAATATTTGGACACGTGATACATGTGAGCATTTGGAACACACTCATGCCGCCATTAACATGACCTACACCTGTTTGACCTTCACATGGTTGTGAAAACTGACAGCCTTCTCATGTTACTCACTTTGTTGCATTCAAATTCATACCTTTTATTATGCGCCTGTGACAAGTCAGGGGAACAATTACTTTTTCGTTGTTAATAATCTTGATGCTTCGCTAATTATTAACCAAATTGATTATATCTCTGTAACAACACCATGCTCAGCATTTCCTTCAATACAAAAATATAAATGTATACTAACTGGCCATAATAGAAGAATAAAAATTGCATATACTTAACTGTATTTGTGTTGTTAATCATTCTTTTGCTGAGAAATTCAGTTCAGTTCCGTGATTGTATTTTAGGGCGGTAATGGCTCTAGGACCTTCCATGCCCGTATGCTGAGAAAATTAAATGGTTTATAACTGTATCCTATACGGCACATGGGGTGGCCAAGTCGGCCATCTTTGTGTGTTACCGCCATCAGCCTGTTTCACCCGTTCTGCCGTTTGACAAAGAACTCAAAATGTGAAGTAGAACATATGATATAAAAAAAAAAGAGTAATTAATCACATGTAGAAAAGCCAGGAGAATGGACTCCTATCAATTATATTACACCAAACTGTAAAATATGTCAGTTTTCTGGACAGATTTGTTCCTGTGTTTTTAACAACATGAACCACCATACAAATAGCTTCATACACAGAAAATCGCACAGTGTTTCACTTTTACCTGGCAACACATACCATATATACCAACTACTGTACTCTGTTATTAGCTATAAAATCCAGTGACATGTAAGCAGTTACCTGAGTGTATTGTCCCTGGTGTCTACTAACCTACTATACGAGTAAATATGGCTTTACCTATGGGTAACATGTACAGTAACATAGGCTGTGTATCAGATTGGAAATTGTACACGTTAAAATTTATTTTGAGATTGATGGGAGAAATGCTCAGATATCTCGTCTTTTGTATAGATGCTGGCGTAATATGTATAGCTTGCCGTTGTATTATCTGTCTACTATGTATTGCACCAATTTTTATTTGGTTTACTGTCGTGTTATTTGCTGTATGTGTCAAACACACAAAGTGATGAAACTCTGCAATGGCTTGTATATACAAAGATGGAGGATATGGCAACTCAGTGCTCCATATAGTATACAGTAACAAGACAATATTCACATATGTTATATTCATATATCACATCAATCTTATGAAGCAATTATCATTAAAGTCAAGTGTATCTATATATTACCTAATACCTTAATGGCAACTAAAGCGCATTTGATACCTGATAAGTTTTAGATATCCTGAACTTGGTACATTTGTTAAGTAAAACAATTTCATATATATCATTTCTTCGATGTCTACGCCCATATACTAAACGCGATACATCGATCTGCTCTCATGTTGTTTATTCAAACTCCCATTTATAGGAAGTGCGAAGTCTTCCATATGCATGTTTTGACCATGATGAGCTGTTGCTGAGTTATGTTCGCAGATGTTGTGCCATGATACTGCATCGGAAAGAGGGTGAAACACCTACCGATACAGACGACAGGTGGCAGAACAGGCGATCGTTGCGACTTCATATAGACAATAAACCACGAACGAGTGGAATCAAATCTGCGGTTTATACACTATTTGGCTGTCCATGCGGAATGCTGCGGGTGGTGCATATCGCACTATTCGAAATACCAGCTTATTTCATGTATGCATATATGTCGAAGCTGCAAAGCTTGGTGTTTCCTGGATATTTACGGAAAGGCATCATAGGTACAGCGGATACAATTGCAAATACCCGGATATTTACGGTAAAGGTATTCCGGCGGATACCAATTGGCTAAATATGTCCCTAGTTCTCGTACCCAGTGGGTACAAATAAACAAGTATATCCGGTTTCTCGTATCACATCGGATATACTCCCACCCGCAGCATGTCAGCCATTTATGAGTCGTCTGTTCTTGTTATAAATGAAAGTCGCGGCCATTACTTCCAAACTGTATTTCTGTTGTTATTGATACTATGCAATAGATAGTGTTCGTTAACCTATGGGTGTGGACGTGTTTGCATATCAATCATGGTGTCTCACTAATAGGCACATGCTTATCCTCATCCTGCTTAATATATCAACATCCGTAGTCGAGGTGAATGTCATCCGTGGCATAGTACATGTTATGCTACCCCATGTTACCTACAGATAGGTTGGTGCCCCAAAACATCACACTCCAGTGTCGTATAGCCGGAGGCTATAATGCGTTTTAGCAAATCCTCTTATAATAAATACATGTGAGTGTATAATTGCTTCACTATTGCACCAGTTCTAAAAATTACAAGTACCCGCTATACAGATATAATTATTTAGTAATATTTATTTTACTGATAGTGACTCGCAGTGCCTACCGAATGGGTATGTACATTTGAACCCTTTCACTTTTGTTTACATTTCAGCGTCGCCATGTCTGATGAGGAATCGGCAAACTTCTTAAGGGTTGTCTCTCTTGTAATTACAACTGGCACCGACTTATTACAAAAGATATTCCGGAAGCAGATTCCGCAGCAATATAAAGAGCTTGGCCAGTTCTTAAGAGATCAACGGCGAACATTGGATGATCTGAAAAGGAAACGTATTTTGACGCAGCCTCAGTTTGACCTGGTTACAGCTCAGGATCCTGATGAGAAACAATTCGACATATCATTGCTGGTTATTCTCCTCCGAAATATCTGCAATATCGGGGAACCTGTTCAAGGTATCAATAATTCTACTGTCTGTTCCACGTTATTCTGCAGATGAACCTTTCGCTATGAACCACATTAAATGATAAAATCTAAAAATACTTAAATGTAAGTAGTTTTTCATCAATGAAAAAAAAGTCACCCTTCCTAAAAAAAATTATTTGATTTTGAAGAAATTCCATCAATATTGATTTTATTGCGGAAAAAATATATTCCTATGGGAATTTAACATGGCAATTTAATATTTAATGGAATTTTATAAAATAATTATTTTTGGGGAGGGTGAGATTTTTGTTATTGCTAAAAAAGTACTTACCTTTAGATATTTCTGAGATTGAATGTGTTTAATAGCCAAAAGTTCTTAGGCAGCAAAACGTGGAATAGACAGTAGATACCCATAAATATCTGGCATAGATAGTTCCATGCTCATTTGTGGGCTATTCTTTAAGATAAGACTATTTATACAGCTTTTTAAAAATGCTGACAAGCACTGCAGATCCTGATAGCTTGCTACAAGCCGGCTCACTGGCTCTACAGTGTTTACAAATGTTGGCTACATCTTACATGGATTATCCCACAAGTGGAAGACTCGTACCTGTGATACACAAAAATCCATTACCCCACCCACTTGGTCACATTCAGTACTGTACGAGACCAATTTGGTGTGGGCTAATGGAATTTTTTCATTAATGGGAATATTGTTTATGTCACAGGTCCGAATCTTCCACTGTGGAATATCCCTGTTGTGTGCCATTCCGTTAATCAGATAAGGGTTAATAACTCTGAAAATACTCACAAACGCTGCAGATCCTGATGAGATGGCTTGTTACAATCCCGTGCATCTGGATCTACACTGTTTGCAAATGCAAGATTCGACAATATGGAGCCGTGGGTAAACGTTTGCCGTGCCACCCGGGAATTGTTTGAGCCCCCAAGGTCGTAGTATTCTGTGATAACTTCTATACATCCTTGAAGGATTACTTAACTATTTCAACACGTTATACCTGTGAACAAATTCCACATCCATGCTGCCCTTAATATGACCTTGACCATTTTGACCATCACAACTTTTAACTTTAAACTCACACATTTAGTAGTTCTCTAGAGTTTCTCAATTCTGTCATAACTTATATATCCCTTGATGGACTACTTTAATATTTCAATACATCAAACCTGTGGACAAATGTCACACATCCATGCTGCCCATAATATGACCTTTTGACCTTCACAACTTTTAATTTTCTTTTTCACACATTTAGAAGTTGTCCGGAGTTTCTCTATTCTGTCATATCTTCTATATCCGTTTAAGGATTACTTTAATATTTCAATATATCATCATTGTGCACAAATGTCACACGGTCATGCTACTCTTAATATGACCTTCATCATTTGACCTTCACAACTGTGCATATGAATACTTATCACTTTTGGTTAATTAACTTTTCCACAGTTTCTCCAGTCTGCCACCCTGGGCATTCGTGTGACGACATGCCACATTTTCTTCTTTTGTGTCATTTGTTTCCGACTTAATAAGGAAGAAAATCAATAATACATTTTGTACAATTAAATACGCATTGAATTTAAGTTATGGGCATATAATACTCTTTATATACAAAACTTATCTGGAGCCCTGTTTTTGGGCTATTCTGTTAATCAGATTAGGGGTATTTTTTAAAACATCTGCAAAGTACTCGGTGACGAACACTGTAGTTCCTGTAGAGACAGCTTATTCATCTGGGGGCAGTTTCACTTAACTTCTTACAACTGAAATGTTTGTAATTGCAAAATTAGGATAGTCTGTAAATTTCATGTTAACACTGTTTTCTTGTAAACAATTACTGGATTTAATTTATTGAGCATAGTCTGCATATGCAGCCTAATCCATCAATTAAAATAAAATTTCTAGACGATCCTAATATTGCACTTACAAACATTTTAGTTGTACACATTTAGTGAAATGGCCCCCTGGATTTACAGTGTTTGCAAATGTTGGCTTTTTGGTCTGTCGGATTGAAAGGAGTAACCCTTACTATGCTGAATTAAATTTTGTCGTTAGCTGAAAATGTTTTATTTCAATATTTCGTAATAAAAACCTGTTTTGGCAGCGCATGAGAATCGTCTCCACTGGAGACGATTCTCATGTGCTGTCAGAACATTTATTTTTGTTAAGAATTTAAGGCAAACATGATAAACAGCAGACAATAATGTTCGTCTCCCGCGTAGTGAGGGTTAATGGTTACCTAACTTGGAAAACACAAGTGACTTCCTAGTACTGCAACAAACTAGTCTTATAAATAAGTTACATAACTCACAAACATCGCCAATTCGGATAATTATTGTTCAGCCCGCTTGTTAGTGCACCCGCTGTAGTGAGTGCCTTCGTGTGTCCGGCATTTGCGTTACAATTTTTGAGTACCAAATCTCTCCACAACCTTATGTCTGATTGACTTTGCATACTTCTTTATCACCATCCATAGTTTCATTATATAGCCCACCCATGCGGCCGGCCCTCATTAGAATTGGAAGCAAGGAGACAATTCTAATGAAATGCCAAGACGTGTTTTCATTTCGAAGCAAACTATTTAATAATTGCTGTCTGTTGATATGTAAACAGTAGTGTGAT
This sequence comes from Conchocele bisecta, assembly GCA_029237695.1. Taxonomy (NCBI): domain Eukaryota; kingdom Metazoa; phylum Mollusca; class Bivalvia; order Lucinida; family Thyasiridae; genus Conchocele; species Conchocele bisecta. Next base: position 52,677,492 of record CM055271.1, on the reverse strand, counting down.
TTTATTTTACCCAATTAAAATTTTGAAATACCCAATTGTTTCAGAAATGATGGCGTGACAATACTCAATTACTAATTCCTTATCTGGAGCCCTGCTCAACTATCACATGTATTGGTTGTAGAGGCTCTCTAAACGTGGTTACTGTTCCATGAAATATATATACTGATTATCTTGAAATAAATGCCCTCGTGATTGGGTCCTATCGCTAAACAAACTCGGTTCGTTACGCTCACTCGTTTGTTTCACATAAGGACACAATCGCTCATGCATTATTTAACGATAATCAGCTCATCTGGTTAAATAAACGTTTTCTTACATTTCATACACGATACTTTATAAAAACAAATCGAATCAATCGAAAAATATGGCCAAGAGGTGTGCGAATCATTTTCTGGAGGCGGGTCGTTGTGAAGGCGACTGTCTCGCGATTCAGGGGGTGTGTCTGAGAACACCATTTAATTGGCCGTAAGAAACACGTCATTGCGACGTTACTGCCGTAATTTCTCCATATAAGGTAAGCACGAGAGTGGTGTAAACTACTGCTGCCGTGTGGTGTAATTCACCATTATATTTCCGTAAACTACTAGCTGAAATGTAAAAAAAAAAAATAAGTATATTTACTTGGATATAGCCGGATTATGATCAAATATATGTAAAATGATAACTTTACACATACATGGTGTATTGGCTACTGCATACGTCAACGTGCAGAGCGCACGCAAGTGGATTACTGGGAAGCAATGATCCATACAAACACATAATCCATATAGCCGTTCCCATGTATAATAATAGTTCCTATGGGTATATAACAACACACATGAAGAAGGGATGTTCAGCAAGTTTATTGAATTATAATACATGTACATGTACAATGTTAATACAAATGTGTCATGTGACATAAAACCCAATCAGTCTTTGAGATCCATCTGTATGTGTGGCTGTGACTGGAGAAATTAGGCTTTTGGCTTTTGCGAACCGTGTCGATCCAGATCAGCCTGTGCATCCGCACAATCTGATCAGGATCTGCACCAGCACCTGGCCGTAGACACCACCACGGCTGCCACGGCGCTCCTGTGACTATTTTGGCTCTAGAACGCAAGCAACACCATTTTGATATGGCATTATTTTATTCACCGCTACGGGCCTACAGCAATATACACATATATATTGTTATCAAGCTACAGCAGTGTGATATATTATATACACTGGTCACAAATCACATAAGCCCCATTCTTTTTCAGTCACAGCCACATACATTTTACTTCTTCAGGCTGGGACCAGGTGCCAGATGACAGTGAATTTTCCATAGCGGCTGATCTTCTTCGTGTGAAAGCGGTTAGAAACGGTGTATTAGCCCATGCGCCGGTGGCATGCTTAGGAACCACATAATTTAAAAATATCTGGAAGTATGTGGAGACTGTATTAACACGCCTTGCAACTGTCACTGGTATCACCGAGGATGTTGTAACTAAACAGATAGCCAATGAGAAAACGCGGCGACTACCGGTAGATCCGCAGTCTGAACACTATGTATGGGAAGCAGGTAACAATTGGTGCCTTGAAGAAGTTGTGTGTGTCTTTATCAAGCCTTCATGATCAGGTAAGGGTTTTAACTGTCATGAATGTAGCTACAGGATCTTAATTGGATTGTGATTTAATATAATATTTATTATTCATATTTGCAACCTGTGTACATATCGTAATGCGCCGTCTCATCAGGATCGGAACTGTGGATATTTACTGATTTTTTTACCAAAAAAAAACAGCTTTCCTAAATAATGGAATAGTTCAAAAGTCCATACCAGTTAAATGTACTTAGGGGTGAAAGTGTTAATATAATAAGAAACTTGTTATGCCAAGTTCCTAATGAAATGGGTCAACAAGTTTAATAGATATCATTTTATGTCGTGAAAAATGTTCAATTATATTTGTTTCATTAGCACATCATCATATGAGCTGCGTCGCGAGAAAACCTGTCTTCAGGAAATGTTTGGTCAAATTGACATTTTGTTACTATGACAAATATATTTTCATGATGAATTGGATACTTCTTATCGCGCCTGCCTTACCAGTTTTCACATGTAAATGGGGACGATAACAGTTAACATGTACGGTGAGCAGTAAACTGCGCCAAAGAAAGTATTTTGTCAAAATACCGGACAGGAAAAAAGAAATGTGTCAACTAGAGCAAAGTACCCACTTTTCCTCGGCCAATAGATTATATAAAGGTAGATATAAGGCCATAAATAATGTACTTTGGTTCTCAAATATCGCCGCGTCAGAAAAATCCCTGCGTGTCGAGCGTTTTATTGCCATTGAGAAATAAAATACCGGTAGTACTGTAAATTCGCCACATGATGTATAGAAAACACTACCATGCAAAACTGTTCAATCCAATCATGTCTGATGAAAATCTGGTTATTGTTCAGGTCATATGAGATTATAGTAACATTATAGAGCATATTGGCGACTTGACAAAAATCAGAATCAAACATCTCAAACAAACAAAATATATAAAAAAATCGGTCCTCCCGCGTCACATTCCACAAACCCCTTGTCTGAGTACTTATTTGTATGGCCTAATCAATACCCGAGAGGTTGAATTAAAAATTGAATATCACTTACATCTACACACCAAAGAATGCTGCGCTACTTGGGGGGGGGGGGGGTTCGAATAACAAAAATCACTGTGCCCATCCACAGATCATAAGGAAGGCCCACACCAAGTTTCAAGTCCCAGTGGAAGAGCATTAGGGTTGAGATAAAAAAAAAATAGCTAAAATCACATATCAAAACTCCCCATGAATCCGAGTGGAGCTTAATCCAGAATTCAAGATGGCGTCCAAAGTGGCGACCAAAAATTAACAAAACTACAACTAGTGCAATTTTCGCCAAACCAATTCGAATGAAATGTGCCAAAACAAATAGAATAACGCATAACTACTTGCACAGAAATGTTGAGAATTTAGTATTATATTACGTCCAAGATGACCGCCAATTGCATCATACATCTCAGAACGTGAGAAACAAGCGTTAACCGAATGGCACTAGGGTTGAAATCGGAAAAAAATGCAAAAGCTGAAATATTCATGCAACATATTCAGAATACCATCAAACCCAACATATCACAGCTCTCCATGAATCCCACAGTAGTTTATGTATAATTCAAGATGGCCGCCAAAACAGTACAATCATGAATTACCTACAAATAAGCAGAGATCTGCTATGTATTAAAGTCAGAAACATATTCTATTTCTTTTGACGGATACTAACAGATTAGTACACAATGTCGTCTAACTGATATAATCAAGATGGTCGCCAAGATGGTCGACTAAATTTATGTATTTCCTGTAATATGCAAAATGTTTTCCAAAGCAATGATATCAGAATTCAATAAAATATATAACTACACCATTTATTGTGTATCATCGTCGAGTGCGTCAGGAGATATTTGTATAATATGTGTGCATGTTTATCAGAAGCATTGACTGCAGAGCGAGGAACAGTGAATTCAAAGCTTTCTACAGCCACATTGCTTCCCGCCTCCGCTCTTGTAACCACATGACACCATTTTCAATAGCTTTGCAGGGGCAGTCGGATTTTCTGTTTCTGGTGGTACTAAGCAGTTTTCCTTTAGCTGCCAGCCCCAGTGGAGAAAGAGTATTCCCCATCCATTGTTGTACAGTGATACGTTCGGTACAAATGTTGTTTGGCTGCTGCACTTGTGGGCGGAAGAGATTATAACTTGAACGTACGTGAGAGGATTGAGCGACTTATTGCTCTGTTATAAGCTAGATATCTGTAGCGGTGAAGAGTGTCTGCCTTGTCAGCTCCATAAAGCTGAAGAAGAAACTGCTCGCCAACTGTAGCTACATCCTCCTTCATGCTTGTTGCACGCGTAAACGTATCCAACCCAGCAATACCCTTATGTTTCTCTACAAGCTTGAATTCTTTCTTTTTTTTTATTTTTTCCTTGACGGAACAGTGCTGACACTGTATCACATCCCGTGATCGCGTGTATGAACATTAAATGTTGCCTAACTTCTCCTATAGATTGCTGCATTTCCGCAATGTCGTACACGAACAAGGTATTGCCCTTCGACAACATGTGCAGGTGGCATTGTTCATTGCTTTGTGACACAAGCAATACCAGCAAGTCCGTGTCTGTTCCAACAACCACTACGTCCTTTGGTCGGGATCGTGCAATTGATATTGCTGTGGCAACAATTAGACTATCCGCGTCAGCCTCAGCCTGCTTTATGACTACATCGTAAAGTTTGAACTCTTCAGCAAGCAACTCTATCAATCTTGATTTGATAGTTCCACTAGTCAGGAATTCTTCTTTGGTAGTCACTGTTTTCATGTCTGTATCAAATAATATATCATGGGAAGTGGTTTTTGATGCTCTTGGTCGTTGTTCCGCTAATTTCGTAGATGCCTGGCTGCTGTAACCATCAAACACCACGGCGACCTCACTGCCACCAAAATGATCTGCAATGTATGATACGTAGGACTTACATACCTCCTTGTAAGTTGCATTTGTCGCCACACGACTGTGTGAAGGAGGTAACCTCCATCAATGACAAATGTTGCCTCATCAGGAAACGTGGATTGCGGATCAACTTTCGATTTCAACAATGTGCCAAGTGCACTTTTGGCAGTTCTCCTCATTCCACCATCATGAAAGAGAGACGTATGCTGAGGTGCCAGCTCATACGCTAAGAACTGTTCCATTTCAGATCGACTTTGCATGACGCAAGTGATTATGTTGAAGAGCAAAGTAGGATTCACTACAACAGGCTGACCACGGACTGTGACTGTGTTAATCGATGCGTTGATTGTTTTCACTCTGTCATTCCTTTTCAGCTTTACATCTGTAAATGTTTTATCTGTCATGGAATTTGCAGCTTTTTGGCCTATTTCAAACGCCATGTCACAGTTCACCGACTTGTCGGTAACTAAACCAGTTGCTATTGCAACAACTGACTTAGAATGACTGTGGGAAAATGGCAAATGTACTCGTAACCATCGCAAAAATGTATCGTAGTCCTTATGATCACGTGATTGCGAGCTTGCATGTAAATCCCTGTGCTGATCCGATGTACGGGCATGGACGCCTGTGAATGTTTCAAGACTCTCACATATGGGTACACAGCGGGGTAATGCATGAACCCACTTTGTTAATGAGCTAGCTAGTGATGCCACGGCCATGCGTCATCCCAGATGACGATTTCAACAAGCGCATCAGCTCTTGCTCGATTGTCTGATCGGTAAAATAACCGCCCCAAAAGCGATCGATCAGTTCGTCGAATGATAAAATACCCACCTTCAGTGAACTGCTGGTAGTCTTTTTCGGCCATGATATATTCTAGTTGTGCCATTTGCTGTAGGTAGAGTCTGGCAGATTTTGCGTAGGCAAGGTGGCCAGCAGCATGGAACAGCGGTATCATTCTCCTTATACAATATAAATGGAGATTCCAGTCGCCTGTGCGTTCAGCTCTGATCAGTAGTCTCAAAAGAGACACCTGCTCTAAGTAGTTGACCCAAAGCTTCCCAGTGCGACTGTCATTTGCAGCATGTTCCATCAACTTACCAAGTACCTGACTGAGTTCTGCCAGACTAGCATCCTCTTCTACACTGCATTGACTGTTCAAAAATGATGCATGAAGTCGATGTAATGACTCGGCATCAACAGTATCTAATGATTCCGGTTTCTCAAGCAGAAGAGAAGTTATGGCAGCTGAAGTTAACAGGTGAGCACGGACATCTCTAGCATATGCATGCCCCGTTAACATGTGAATAACAGTTCATGGAGCGTACACAGTCTCCCATAATGCTTCTAATCCGCTGCCCGCCATGATAAATCCAACTGATCCCATACATTACATCAGTAGGTGAAAACTACCCAATCGTGTGATTATATTCGACAGATCTGGCGATGTAGCCACTATCTCTGTGGCTTTGATGTAAAGCGGTTGGTCAAATGTGACAATGCACATCTTCTGCCCATGCTTGTCACATTGGCTTTGTGCAAAACACAATGCCGTAAATATTGTGCTCAGGTTGGTTGGATCTAGATTAATGAATGGAAGAATCTCGATTCGGCTTTTCTCATGCTTTTCGTCTGTTACTGTCACCTGCATGAACCCACTCCATGACGGGCAAGGGGTAAGATTTGTAGAAAAGCTGGCGAACCACAGCCGATCAACATCTACTGCAACCACCAAACTAGGTGGGTCAGGTTTTGGAGCTTCATTTCGGCCAAACTTCACTGACTGCAGGCCGGGTACGGTTGGTTTTTTGTACGTTTTGATTGGGATGTCACCAAACTTTCCTATTGATTGGGAGCTTGGTATATTGACAGACCGACTCAGTTTTTCTCCAGCCTTTTCCCCTTGTGGGGTAACGCATGCAATTCCGCCCATGATGTGGAAAGTATCACGCCCAGTTAGTGTCGCAACATTGAAATCTGCGTTATCAAACACGAATTGTGTGAACCCATTCAGATTATACGATGGGTGTCCTTACTGAGAATAGAACAAGTCAGTCTCTGTATTTCCTTGTAATGGTCGGCAAAGCACATGCTACTTAATATATCTATCAACTCCCGAGATGCATACTTTCTGTGTATGTAGACAGCTATTGCTAACATAATTGGCGATATAAATGACTTTGGTCTGCATGCAGCTATTATAGAATGGGCTATGGCTGTACATTGCCTGTCTATATTCGTACGTTCCGTTGATGCTTTTGATTTTACTGCACCGTGAAGAAACCGGCCGAGACTTTCTGGAACTAACGAGTAGCCATTATTCGTGTCATCCATCGTTGGGTATTCAGAACAATTATATACCTACGTTCTGATATCATCTCTGATTATGGACGCCGCCATATCTATAATTCTGTCTTTCTCTGTTGAAGCATTTGCCTTTTTTTCAGCTTGCCAAGTATCACGAAGCACCTTGTGTCCTTTATCGCGGAATGTGGCAATATTTGAAACACCTGGAACACTTGTAATAATCAACTGATCACCATAATGCGCTTGTAGCTTTTGTCTGAGATACTGTTTTGTGTACCCATCAATACCGTCCAAATACTTGTCCATTATTTCAGAAATTTCTGAAAGTGAGTATTGGCATCAGTCATTCTCATCTAGGTACTCACATACTTTATCAAACGCCGTGTTTCTCAACACATCTTTGGGTCTTCCTCTTTCGGGATTTGATGTAGATTCTAGGCGTCCTCTCCTAAATGCAACTGCGCAATCGTGATGATATATAGCTTCTGCAGCCACCAAATAATTGGTTGTCTGGATACCCATCATCACCTCCTTTCCCCAATCATCATGTCGATTCTTAGCAATTTACGTGAGCGTTTCCAAGTATTCGATGGTTTCAACAAAGTGGAACTCTTTCCTGCGCGCTTTTGGTTGCTTGTAACCTACATGTATCTTCTCCGTGCAAAACAAACAATCCGTTTTACTGTCAAACTGCTTACGATCAGATCGCAGCGTTGCCCCCGTAACAATCTCTGGAACATTTGGGGCTTTTCGTTGTTGTGCCTCCAGTGTGGATTTGCGTGTATACTCTTTGTAACAGTTGGCGTGTACATCAAAAGGCGGTACTACTGTTCTCAGAAGAGCATCGAACCCATCACTGCGAGTGACACTGCTGTAATAAACGAGGCATGGCCCTTTTCGCCAACGGTTTGTGTTTTCGCAGAGGCAAAAAGCTCTTTACAAATAACACACTTCCCATCCATGCTGTAAAATTATCAGAATATGTCGATGCTAGTATGTGTACTAAGATATTCTGAAATAACAATTTGTCATAAATACGCAAACGTACTTAATATCAATAATGATTTAAATCATGTCGTTGTTATGTCTTCTCGACGTATAGGAGCGTATTGCTATATTAGTATTTAAACTATTACGTCATGCTGATTTGTACAAGCCCACTTTTGCTACTATTGTTAGATTGTGAAATGGGCGTTGCGCCATTTTGGCTGGATAAATGGGGCTTATGCGTTTTGTGATCAGTGTAGAACCAGATCGGCCTACGCATCAGCGCAGTCTGATCAGGGTCTGCACTGCTCGCTTGTTACTTGGTGAATGATCCATCGTGCCTAATTGAACAAGATGTGTCAGTGTCAACTTATAAATCTACGCTTTAAGACCCGGAGCTAGACATGCCACAAATACAAAATTATATTATTATACCCCCCGCAACGAGTTGTGGGGGGGGGGGTATACTGGAGTCAGGTTGTCCGTCCGTCCGTCCGTCCGTCCGTCCGTCCGTCCGTCCGTCCGTCCGTCCGTCCGTCCGTCCGTCCGTCCGTCCGTCCGTCCGTCCCGTCCGTCCGTCCGTCCGTCCGTCCGTCCGTCCGTCCGTCCGTCCGGGCACACATACAGGGTCTTAGGTGGTTAGAGGCGTGGCCTAAGACAAAAGAATACAATAGATTTATTCCGTTGACCACTTAAGCCTATTGTTCCTTAGGTGGTCATTCCTTTGATCTTTTATATAGTAAAAACCACCTAAGGGATGTCACGTAAGGACGTCCGTCCGTCCGACCGTCCGTCCGTCCGTCCGTCCGTCCGTCCGGACGTCCGCGTCCGTCCGTGCGTCCGTCCGTCCGTCCGTCCGTCCTCCGTCCGTCCGTCCGTCCGTCCGTCCGTCCTTTTATCCGTCCGTCCGTCCGTCCGTCCGTCCGTCCGTCCGTCCGACCGACCGACCGACCGTCCGTCCGTCCGTCCGTCCGTCCGTCCGTCCGTCCGTCCGTCCGTCCGTCCGTCCGTCCGTCCGTCCGTCCGACCGACCGACCGACCGTCCGTCCGTCCGTCCGTCCGTCCGCGTCCGTCCGTGCATCCGTCCGTGCGTCCGTCCGTGCGTCCGTAAACATAACATCAGAGAAATATTGTTATAACTTCTATTTCCTTCATCTAAAATGCTTGATATTTCACACATGCATTCCTGTAAGGCTCTACTACCATGCTGTGCCAAATGCACGACCGTCCAACCCCCCGCAGATCCCAAGGTCAAGGTCAAATACTTAGTCCGTAAAGTTAACATCAGAGAAATATTGTTATAACTTCTATTTCCTTCATCTAAAATGCTTAATATTTCACACATGCATTCCTGTAAGGCTCTACTACCATGCTGTGCCAAATCCACGACCGTCCAACCACCGCAGATCCCAAGGTCAAGGTCAAATACTTAGTCTCTTTACAAAACTTAACATCAGATAAATATTGTTATAACTTCTATTTCCTTCATCTAAATTGCTTAATATTTCACACATGCATTCCTGTAAGGCTCTACTACCATGCTGTGCCAAATCCACGACCATCCAACCCCCGCTGATACTAAGATCAAGGTCAAATACTTAGTCTCTTTACAAAACTTAACATCAGAGCAATATTGTTCTAACTTCTATTTCTTTCATCTAAAATGCTTAATATTTCAACACATGCATTCCTGTAAGGCTCTACTACCATGCTCTGCCAAATCCACGACCGTCCAACCCCGCTGATCCCAAGGTCAAATACTTAGTCTCTTTACAAAACTTAACATCAGAGAAATATTGTTCTAACTTCTATTTCCTTCATCTAAAATTCTTAATATTTCAGACATGCATTCCTGTAAGGCTCTAATACCATGCTGTGCTAAATCCATGACCGTCCAACCCCCGCTGATTCCAATGTCAATGTCAAATACTTAGTCTCTTTACAAAACTTAACATCAGAGAAATAAGTTATAACTTCTATTTCCTTCATTGAAAATTCTTATTATTTCACTTGTGCATTCCTCTAAGGTTGTACTATCATGCTGTGACAAATCTACGACTGTCCAACCCCCGCTGATCCCAAGGTCAAGGTCACATACTTAGTCTCTTTACAAAATTTAACATCAGAGAAATATGTTATAACTTCTATTTCTTTCATTGAAAATTCTTAATTATTTCATATGCTGATAACTTCTATTTCTTTTCATTGAAAATTCTAAATTTTCATACTGTGACAAATCCCCGCTGATCCCGAGGTCAACATCACATACATACCGTATAACCTCGAATTAACGCCCCCCTCCTCCTAATAAACGCCCCCCCCCCTTCCCCCCCCCCACCCCAATAAAAAAAAATATTTTTTTTTTACCAATGACCGCCAATTTCAAACACAAATAATTCTTAAATCCTTATTTGTGTTTGAAATTGGCGGTCCTTGGTAATTTTTTTTTTTTTTTTTTTTTACTGGCTAATAAACGCCCCCCCCCCCCCCTTTGCCCCCCCCTTAAAATGTAACGCCTCCGGGGGCGTTAATTAGAGGTTATACGGTAGTCTCTTTACAAAACTTAACATCAGAGAAATCGGTTATAACTTCTATTTCCTTGCTCGGATCTGCTTCACATTTCACACACTCATTGCTCCAATGGACCTCTACCACCCTGTGACAAATTCACGTTCATGCCTCTCGCGATAATCCCAGAGTCAAGGTCACAAGCCCACACACTTGGAAATTTTTACATATTTTAGGGGTACCTGGGCCCACGCGGGGCATATTCCGTAAGCCTCGCTTACTGACCAATCTAGTTATTTCTACGGTCAGCATCAGATTATTATTATTATTTTTATTATTATTATTACGTTTTATAGATTTTTTGTCCGTTCAAACTAATATTTTGTAAAAAAATGCATTTTTCTTCTTTTTTTTAAATATTTTTTATGTCAAGTTCCATTTTTTTTTTATTGTAATACCATAATATGTGCATAATATTCTATTTGTGATGATATGCTGACATATCACGCAAAAAAAAATACAGTTTGCACTATTTCTTGGGACATTTATAACACTGGACGATTACGGCAGCCATCATGGACGCCATCTTGAATTCTGAGTTAACCTCCTGTCGGATTCATGGGGAGTTTTGATACGTTTCAGGTGATGATATTTACAAACTATACTGAAAAATTCAGCTTTGACCTATTTTTTTTCGATCTCTGTCATTTTTTTTTTATCTAATACTCTTCCACTATAGTATGATATTAAAATGTTTTGACTTCTTGGAGGGCAAAATTTGCGAATTATAAGTAAAAAAGGGGGAGATAATCCATGAGGGGGGTGTTGATTCAAAAATTGAAATAACTGTGTGCATCTACACACAATAAGGAAGGCACACACATAAGTTTGAAGTCCCTACCTATTTCGGCTAGAAAGTTTTACTTCTTACAAGGAAAAATTGGCGAATTCTAAGTCGAACAGGGGGACACAGGTCGATTCAAAAATTGAAATTCACTTTGCGCATCTACACACCACAAGGAAGGCACGCACTAAGTTTGAAGTCCCCTCCTATTACGGAAAACATGTTTTACTTCTTACAAGAAACGTGACGGATGGACAACAGACGGACACCCGTGACGAAAACAATATACCCATTTTTTCTCTCAAAAAGTGGGTATAATAACAGACATTTTTATATTTGATTGCAACATAAAATAAGTTAAGAAATTAATCACAACTCAGTTGTTCTTAATAAAAAAAGCGTTAGTACGGTATTCTAAGTTCTATCCATTACGCCACCAGGGCAAGCAAGTATTGATCCGCAGAAAATGTGAGGTCTCACCAAAATCATTAAACAAATGTAGGTCGAGTTTGTTTTGTAAAATTTACACATTTCACATTACCTGTCAGATCTGGGTCACAAAATAACATTTTCAGGAATAGTTGCAGACACGTAGCACTCAAATACTTGGGAGTCTCCCTATCATCCGAAGCAGACGATATGGGAGTATTTGAATCATTACATTTTCACAACTAACTTGTGCCAATAATTCGATAACTTAAACAAATTAAATTATATAACGCTGGTAAAAAGGCATTAAACTAATAAAAACATCGAGATCCGCTGTTGTTCTGTTCGTTAGATCTCGTTAAGGTATTAGGACATAGATAGATACACTTGCTAATTGCTTCATAAGAGCGATGTGATATATGAATATAACATGCATGTGCAGTGCAGGCGCGGATACAGGGGGGGGGGGGGGTATCCAGTGGGGGTGGTCCGGACACCACTGCTCCCGGCAAAACGAAAATCTACAATACTCGAATAGTTGGATGACTTTTTTCGTGGCCTAGTTGTCGGGAAATCACATCTGCGGCGATCTGGCATCTAAAAATTTCCTGGGAGAGGACCCCCCTACTTTACGATTTCGCGCTCGTGGAGGTCGGCTATGCCGATTTATAATTACAGACCCCCCTCTGCAATTATTTCTGTATCAGCGCCTGCAGTGCGACCCCGGTAGTACACACTTCACAATAACACGGTTAGTACACGGTTGTGCCTTGGCTCCCGATTTTTTTGCCTATTTGTATATAAAAATCGTGTTAAATTTGTAACAGACTATCGTCAGAAATCGTGTTATATTTGCGATTATATTGCTGCCGAAAGTGGTATTATATTGTTAACTATTGATTGCGGTATGTATTAGCTCTGTGTGTTTGAAGTTAAGAAATAATGGTAGTACTTGCATGTACGTACATTAGTACATTAGTACAATTCCGCATTTCCTCATCTTCCAACGTCATTTACAGAAAATATCACAGTAACATCAAACAATATTCAATGCCAGAAACCAGAACACACATATCATCAGCCGATTACTCCATGACCCAACATTCCTTTCATATCTAAAGCCACCGACAATTCCGCATAAACTCTGAATTTTGTGTCAACTTTTCAACACCATTTACGGAACATATTTTCGAAATAAATATCGGCGAAATATGGCGAGAGATCTGCGTATAATCCAGTGTTTTTTTGTTTAATCCAATTCTTTCGGAATACACATTTACGGGTATGAAATTATATGATAATTTATTTTTATTTTTTTTATTTTTCAATGAAAGTATATGTTGTGACCACTCATTTGAACAGTCTCGACGAGACGGTTTAAATGGTGGTCGCGGCATATACTTCTGAGTGCATAGAAGGAAAATATTTTTCCGCAAACATAGGCGTATCCTCAGCATGAAATGGGTTACTACATGATTGCCCCATGATGCGATGATAAAAGTCGCACTTTCGCGACGTCTGCGGCACATCAAAAGGCGTGTTGACCAATCAGTAACATTTCAAAACATAGCCTAAAGGTCAAACAGTTTACAGCCTCGTGCTGAATGATGTCATACGATAAACACCTGTTAGTTGACACGGCTTGGTGTTATCGATTTTTTGCACAAAGCAACACACACATCTCGTCTGTGTAATATGTATCGGGTGTAATCGGATTTGGAATTCATATCCCCTGGCACTATTAAAATAAAATCAACTTCTGCAAATTACGTTGAAAACTGACATAACTTTCGGAGCAGACATTATCGTATTTTGCCGATGTTGAATTTCAAAATCGGTCCTATCTTCCGTAAATGGCATTCAGTCTAGTCCATTTATAAAAAAGTGGTGTACAGGTCTGTGGCGTTGAAAGGGTTAACATAATGACCAGCGGGGCATGAGTACACAGATTGCAACGCATGAGCTTTGGGCTGATGGAACAGGATATCGATAATTGGGTCATTGCGTCATCGAATGATGACCGCTACACGTGTTTACAATAATGCATTGCATGGACCTGCGTAGATCTACATTCTACATGGATACATTATAAAATAAAACATGACGGTAACACTTCTTGGTCGATTCAATATATTTATTACATGCGAAGATAACTGTGAAAACATTACATATGACATGTAGATAGAAATGTATGACGTTAACGGATAGACGTTAACGGAAACGTGTTAACGGACGTCGGTGACGTTTTGTTACGTTGGAAAGGTGACTATGAACAGTTATACTCGGATGAAACGAATATCAGCGATTTTGACAATAATCACTTGAATTACGTAAAACAGAGTTTACGTCACGACAGCGTCCCCCACACGGACCGCGACATATCCACTTTAAATCGGCCTATCTCTCTCCAAGAGGTTAAAACATGCACATTCAAGGCTAAGGTAAAAGGTGCACCTGGCCTGGACAACATACCCGCGGGCGTTTTGCGCAATGACAATTGTGTCCGACTACTGCACACGATAATACAGTTTTGTTTTGAACACGGGACCGTGCCGAGTGAGTGGACGTCAGGCCTCATTAAACCTATCCCGAAATCGGACGCCAACGACCCCAGAAACCCATTGAGCTACCGGCCGATTACGCTGATATCTATCCCGTGCAAGATTTACGCGGATATATTAAACTGTAGACTAACCAAGTGGGCTGAGCAAAATAACATTTTAGTGGACGAACAGAACGGTTTTCGACGAAACGATCATGCACCGAACACATGTATGCACTATACTCGATTATAAACAAGCGTAAAATGCAGAAGCGTGATACATTTGTGTGCTTCATTGATGCAAAAAAGGCATTTGACCGAGTTAACAGAGACTGTTTATGGTTCAAACTTATGACACTCGGCATAAAAGGCAAAATGTTAGACGCAATCCAATCCATGTACGCCAACGTGAAGTGCGCTGTGAAGGTCAACGACTTGACAACGCCGTTTTTCGACGTCAGTATTGGCGTCAAACAGGGCTGTAAAATTTCGCCGACACTTTTCTCCCTCTACATCAACGACCTGGCTGAAGAACTAAAGACATTACAGTGTGGAGTCGATATTGGTGGGACCGACCTGTGCATCCTGTTGTACGCAGATGACGTCGCGTTAATTGCCCCGACGGAAGAATCTCTTCAGACAATGTTGAACGCAGTCAACCGGTGGTGCGTGAAGTGGAGATTAAGTCTAAACCAGGACACAAAACAAAAGTTGTTCACTTCCGCCCTTCTACTGCCCCCAGGTCTAATGTTCGCTTCACATGTGGTAATTTTCATGTAAATCTATCCAGTACATACAAATATCTAGGCTTGTGGTTTCACGAGCACCTGGACATGAAATACGCCGTTTCTGAATTGGCCAAATCAGCAAGTCGAGCCCTGTCCGCCCTATATACTAAGTATTTACACTTGGGAGGGATGACGTTACGATGTTTCAAAAAGCTATATGAAAATCTAGTAGAACCCGTATTGTTCTATGCTAGCGGCATTTTGGGGTCCTCACAAACCATAGAAAAATAAATACTGTACAAAATAAAGCGTGCAGGTATTTTCTGGGCCTCGGGAAAAACGCATCTAATATAGCATCCCAGGGAGACATGGGCTGGTCTGGCTGTTTTGTCAAACAGAAACTTGAAGTGAGTAGGCTTTATTGCAAGTTGAAGCGGCTGGACAATACTAGACGTGTGAAAATGGTGTTTAATTGGTCAAGTACGCACGGCAAGTGCTGGGAGCGTAGAGTGAAGACTTTCGCCGATAGCCTAGACATATGGCAGACATTTGAAAACTAGTGACTTCACCACTAAAACTGTTATTAAATGTGTTAAAACTAAGCTCATGAACTTGGACGCGAGCACGTGCAAAACTGGTCTACATAATGACAGAAATAACCCCAACGGTAACCAAACTGAGAACATATAGACTATACAAACACGAGTTGAAAAGTGAACATTACGCCTCGATCAGTATGCAGCGCTGCCACCGAAGCATTCTAGCGAAATTCCGCAGCGGTAGTTTACCACTTTTTGTGGAAACTGGTCGCTACAGTGGGGTGCCACTAACAGCACAGACTTTGTAAACATTTGCCAGTCTCGCCAAGTGGAAGATGAAATGCATTTTTTTACTCACCTGTGATTTTTACAATGATTTAAGACGTACATTGTTTTTTAAAGCTGAATCTAGCAATACTGATTTTCACAGACTCTGAGAATGAAAAGCTAATTTTTCTCATGAATAATGTTAATTTGACTCATACACTTGCATCAATTTTATCACTAATGTTTTCGTAGAAGAAAACAATTTCTCCCTACTATTTAATTTCTTATCTAAATACAATTCATTGCAAACTACTTGTACAAATTCAATTCCATTTTATCAATTTTTATTAATTTTTCAACTTTTGTATGCATTTTTACATTTTCCGCATCTTTCGGATTTAACCAACTTGTACAATCACTTGTTTAAATATAGCAAATCCATTCGCATTGAACTATCACCACTGCAACCACTGTAGACCCAGACCAGCCGGCGATGTATAGCCGACTGGCCATGGTCAGCAGTGTTTGTCAGCATGTCATATGCACGCTCCTACTGCATTCCGCTTGCATATTGAACTCTGTTTATATCGAGTTCAGTCTGAAAGCGGAAACATAGGCGCATGTCAAGATCAGAATCAATTAATTTTACACGAATCCCACATTGCCATGTATTTGTGTCTCATAGGCCGATGTCGGCCGGATCTCTTAAAAATGTAATTTCGCTCACATGTATTATAACCTTGTTTTAAGAGATGTGACACGTTAATAAAATATTTTACTACTACTACTGTATGGCATATTATAGGCATTGGCGACGTACATTCGCAAAGTGTAAGTGTACATGTATTTCTTGTTGACATTATGCGTCTTGGGGCGAGTACGGATATTGCACGGTTCGGATAAGCAACACGGAAGGTCGTATGTTGCCGGACTTCCGTGCAATAGAGGGGTCGCACTGTATGTGAATATTGTCTTGTTCCTGTATACAATATGGAGCATTGAGTTGCCATCTCCGCTATCTTTGTATGTGCAAACCATCGTACAGTTTCACCACTTCATGTGTTTGGCACATACAGCAAATAATATGACAGTAACCCAAATACAATTTGGTTAAATACATAATAGACACATATGAGAACGGCTAGCTATAAATATTATGCCAGCCAACTATACAAAAGACGAGATATCTGAGAATTTCTTCCATCAATCTCAAAATATTTTTTTATGTGTAAACTTTTCAATCTGATGGACAGCATAGTAGGTGAGTAGAGACCAGGGACAATACACTCGGGTAACTGCTTACATGTCACTGGATTTGATAACTAATAACAGAGTACAGTAGTGGGTATATATGGTATGTGTTGTGTAGTAGTATAAAGGGAGTCAAAATAATACCACCTTAGGTGTTATAATATTCAGCCCTTTATACTACCCCCACCACCCCCGAAAAAATTCAAAAATTGGTTAACGAGAAAATTGTATCCGACAGCAAAGTTAAGAATTTTGTAGAAAATAATTAATTTCATAGAATTTTTGTAAATTTTCTTAAAATTATTAATTTCAATGTGCCGCGCGTGATAGTTTAGATTTCAACACCCCATTTTCCTCCTCCAATATAGCTAATTTATTTCGCAGATCAGCAAATAATTCTACCAGCTCTAGTCTACCCCGCTCACCTTTAGCCACAGGGCAGCGTAGTTGTTTATGTCTACAAAGAGTTTGGGCACTAACGAATTTACAAGGGCATCTGGGGCATTGAAATTGTGGGGCGACACAAGGAAATTTTCTACGTCTCGATAGATGCCTTCGTAGATAATCTTTACACGCAAATGTTTTACAACAAGTCGCACACTCCATTATATACGTATATGTAAATATGTGTTTATGTTCAATTAGATGTGAAAAAAAACATGATGTCCAATTGAACAGATAAATTTAATAGGTTATATACAGAAAATATGATAACGCCAGAAATCGAAAGTTTGAGAAGAGAAGCCGAATCTCTAGGGATTACTTATAGTAAACGGTTGAGAGTTAGGGGGTTGACAAAGCTGATAAACTCCACAAAGAATGAGGCGTTTATGAAGCGGTTTACCCGCGCCCACAAACGAGGAGCCTTTAAAGACCTCTCACTAGCAGAGGAAGTTGGTAACATAATTCAAAAAGAAAGTATTGCAGGGTTAAGGGCTAGTGTAATAAAACCATCAAGCACCAATAATTTGTCCCAAATTAGACACACAGGCGACCCAATACCAAATAATAAGAAAAAATCTATCGTTCGCGCGATAGTGGAAAAAAGGTGAAGAAATATTGGGGGCTCACGATGAAACGTTGGAAAAGGTAGAAAATGGAAGACGGGTAGTTACATTATCCTTTCGTAAAAACATTGACATTAACGAGTCTG